>JARWKJ010000014.1:15209467-15551967 GCA_029959095.1 Rhinichthys osculus
TTCCAGCACGTCCGATACCACGCCATCCACACCGCTTGCCGTACCATCCCCCAGTCCTATCACCCCGCATGCCGGTCCTCCTGCCGACCCTCTGACCATTCTACCTAACACGCCGCCGGCTACTCCGCCGGCCATTGCCCCTGATACCTTGGCTATCAACCAGTCGGCTGATCCATCTACCAGTAGGCCATGCAACTATCACCTCAGTCCTGATACGACAGTGTTTTACGGTAAGACTAACTACATTATCGGAAGTTTAAAAATCTAAATTGAACAAGACGATTACGATTTCGTTATTTTTCTACACAATAGGTTCGACCGGAAAGCATGATGATGTGACGGATTGGAATAGCGATCAACTGGAAGCATGGAGCTGTGGTTCTTGGGTGAGCGGGGTCGACGACGAGGTATTGGCCATAAAAACTAATCAAACTATAGATGAAAACAACTGCTTTCACCAATCGTCGGAAGAAGACCAAGGAGACATCGATGCTGAAGAAGTAGTACCAGTGACTCGGCCAGCTGATGATGAGCATCCTACCCCTCTGATGCATGCGCTTATTGATTCAGTAGAATCATTGAGACAGCAGTTTCGTGATGCACACACCGATACACAAAACCATTTAGAGACATTGCATGCTGAGCTTCGCGACGCGCATATCGAAACACTTGGTAGAATAGAGACGCTGCAAGTTCAGGTTTGTGATGCGCAGATCGAAACACATAGTAGATTATCCTCATTTAGCCGAGATCTTCGCGGCTCTCAGCAGGAGATACATGATAGAATCGATACGCAAGATCGATTTATTCGAAATTTGGGTGACGAAATATTTCGTCGTGTCAATAGAAATGAGCACATGTTCGCCGAATTCCATCGTGAACTGATACTTTTGATTCATCATCTTCTTCTCATTCTCGTTGATCAGTCGGATGAGTAAAATAGAGTTGTGTTATCAAATCATGCATTTCATTTATTTCTATTTCATGTACGCTTTTTAATACTTTTTACATATACGCTGATTTTGTACTATTTCGTATATGCTTTTTTTTTTTTAATCTTTTATATACTTTTTTACATATACTCTGATTTTGTACTATTACGTGTATGCTTTTTATATTTCATGTTTTGGTCTGAAATCTAAAATGGAGGGTGCTAAAAGCTTTGATGCAGACGATACAGAACCGTCACCGGACGAAATCGAAATGCTAAGTATGCTTCCGAATTCTTTAGAAGACTATTTGGTTAATTTAGAATCTTCGCAACCCGTCGCTAATTTGGATCTTTTCGAATTAGCTGTAAATCCAAATATGAATTTGTTCGATCCTGTTGTGCAATTTGGCGGTGTTTTAAACAACCAACCATCGCAATCACCAGTGCTCCCTGACGGTAATGATACATCACAAGCATCGACATCAGGTAATGTTGATTCCACTACACAGCCACGATTAAGCCGCGCCGACGTCGACAGATTGATTCGCGACGGTGGGGACGTTAACGGATATCATGTTTTACCACGACCTCGTTTCAATGGCGTAACGCTGAGAAGGACTATGAATCTGAGAGATATTAACTCGACAGATTTGGCCTCTTATCATACTTACTTACACGACATGTTCGCAGGGGTTGTTAATTTTGCTAGAGAATTCGACCACAGTGCCCCCGTAATCAATATTACAGTGTCAGCCCCCAGTCTCCAAGAACCCGTCAGCGGGATTTTAACTAGCGGTAATAATTACGACATAGATTCGGTTTTTGATCAAATTGAAAAAGTTTTACAGAGTAACAATCGGCTACTATCTGACCAGTCCGTTGAAATCGACGCGTCTGTAGTCTTTAACCGACAAGGCGGGGGTCGACGTAAGCTAACAGATCTGGCTGTTGATGAGGTGATTAAAAGAAAAAAGACGAACTTATTCTGCCCCACAAATATTTCGAATAATTTGTGTTTCTCCATCTGTCTCGCCCGTTTTCTTAACCCCCAATTACCCGAGAACGAGTTAGAAAAACTGGCTATCACTATCCAAAACAACGCCGGCTTCTCAATCCAAGATCGAATTGGTCTTGACGACATAGCATCGTTCGAACGTGCGCTAGACATTAAAATCGTTGTATTTCACAGATCTAATGCTATGATCGTAGAAACGTTCAAAAATTCTGACGAACCCCACCCAAAAACGGTTTTCCTATACATCCACAAAGATCATTATTACATGATACTGAATTTGGAGGGATTCATGGGTTCTAGATACGTGTGCTCATTCTGCTATAAAAGTTATAGCTGTCGCAGAGACCATCGATGTAAGCATGTCTGCAACATCTGTTTCGACGCCGATTGTTACACGTTCCCTGTAAGAATCATACATTGCCCCGACTGTCTGCGTTACTGTAAATCCGCCTATTGCTTCGAAATGCATAAAAAAAACTCACCTCCCGGTAAGGAACACCCCGCCTGCAATATTATAAAATTTTGCAAACTATGTAACAGGCGTTATGACGTTAAACCGGGCGACAAGAAAACCAAACACACATGTGCCTTGGACAGATGCGAGCATTGTCGAGAGCGTCTGACAGGGGTTGGTGAGCATCAATGCTTCATACAACCCCTACCGCCTAAGGAATCGTGTGAGAAATACATCTTCTACGATTTTGAAACGCGTTACGAGAACGGCAGACACGAGGCCAATTTTGTTTGCGCCATCACATTCAAAGGGGAGAAATTTACCGCTCATGGTACCGACTGTATCGCTAAGCTAATCAATCGCTTCAGACAGCCGCGATATAATGGTTACTGCTTCATAGCGCATTATTCATCCCGATTTGACTCCTTTTTAATTCTTGAGTTTTTCAGCAAAGCCGGGATTGCGTTGGACGTCATAATGCATGGCTGCAAATTAATTTTCATGTACGATGAGGCGTATGCCCAGCGATATATCGATAGCTACTCATTCTTCCCAATGGCTCTTGCCAAAATGCCCGCAGCGTTAGACTTAACGACGACTGAAAAAGGCTACTTCCCCCACCTTTTCAACAGGGTGGAAAATGAGAACTATTTCGGACCATACCCTGACAAAAAGTTCTACAATTACGATAACATGTCGGTCAAAGAAAGACAAAAGTTTTGCGAGTGGTACCAGACGGTTGAGGGCAAGTTCTTTGACTTCAAGAAAGAACTGCACGAGTACGGTGTTAACGACGTCGTCTTATTACGTGAAGGATGCATGAAATACAGGGAGTCTTTCATGCATTGCACCCAACTCGACCCTTTTTCGTTCACGACGATCGCCGGCTGTTCGATGGGGGTCTTCAAAACACATTATCTCACCAGAAACACGCTCGCCCTCACTCATAACAAAGCGTACGTCCATCAGAATAAGGCATACTCGAGCGGTTCGATTGAATGGCTCGAGTATATAAAAAAGACTCGAAACATAGACGTCCACCACGCCTTAAACCACGGCGAAGTATCGATCGGTAAGTACTTTTTAGACGGATTCTATGAACACGATGGTATTCGACACGGTCTAGAGTACGCGGGTTGTATTTTCCATGGTCATTGTTGTCGCTTTACACCTCATCAGACACACCCCTTGTCCGGAGTGCCCTACGGGGTTCTCAGGAACCAATTTGACGATAAGATCGAAATTCTGCGGAACGCGTACGGTTTGCAAATCGAAGTTCTTTGGGAATGCCAATGGGACGATATGAAAAAAACCGACCCGTCCGTGATCGAATTTATGGCCGATTATTCCGCGCCAGAGAGATTGAACCCGCGAGACGCTCTGTACGGCGGGAGAACGAACGCCTATAAACTCTATCACAAAGTGACCGGTGATGAGAAAATAAAGTATCTGGACTTCACCAGTCTGTACCCGTATTGTCAGGCGAGGAAAAGCTACCCGATTGAACACCCCCAAATCATTTTCAAAGATTTTGAACCGATTGAAAATTATTACGGCCTTATCAAAGCGACCGTGTACCCTCCCCGCAAATTACTGCACCCGGTTCTCCCTTACAGATGCCAAGGAAAACTCATGTTTCCCCTTTGTGCCGCGTGTGCTCACGACCAAAACCAGACCACGAGCTGTACCCATACGGATAAGGAAAGAGCGCTCTCCGGTTGTTGGGTGACTATCGAGCTTTTAAAAGCCATCGAGAAGGGTTATGTGGTAGCCAAGATAGACGAGGTTTGGCATTTTCCACAACAGTCAGACACGTTGTTCGCTGAATACGTAAAAACATTCTTGCGTTTGAAACAGCAAGCGTCGGGCTACCCGTCGAATGTTGTCACGGATGCTGAGAAAGAGACTTACATTCGCGACTATTTTGAAAAAGAGGGGATTCAACTAGACCCTGAAAAGATTAAGTACAACGCCGCCCAGAGGGCAATCACAAAATTAATTATGAACAGTTTGTGGGGCCGCTTCTCTTTAAGACAGAACTTGCCTCAAACGACTCTGGTGAGCGACCCCGAAGATTTCACCAGAATCGTTTTTGGTAATACCGACACATTGACGTATTTCTCATTCATCTCAGAAGACGTTGCTCTCGTCCAGCATAAACCGTCCAAAGAGGATGTTTGCAAGGCACGCGACGTGAATGTTTTTGTAGGGGCCTTTACTACCGCGCACGCCCGACTGGAATTGTACGAATTGATGGATAGACTCGGCGACCGACTGTTATACTCTGACACAGACAGCGTCGTATTTGTGTCTAGGGATGGGGACTGGGAGCCTCCGTTGGGGGATTATTTGGGGGATCTTACTAGCGAATTAGACGATGATGATCACATAACGGTCTTTTGCTCGAGCGGGCCCAAATCGTATGGTTTTGAAACGGTCAAAGGTAAATCGTGCATGAAGGCTAAGGGGATAACCCTGAATGCTAAAAATTCCCAAGCTATCTGTCTCGAATCCCTGATTGGTCTGGTTGACAGCTATGTGACGTCGCATGATGGATCCAAATACATCCTGGCTCAGACGGAAGACATTGTGAGGAATAAAAAGTCTCTCACACTGCACAACAAATCAGTCGTTAAAAGGTTTAAGGTGGTCTATAATAAACGTAGGCTTCTGTCTGATTTCACCACACTTCCTTATGGCTACTGATCAGATGATGCATAGAGGGGGTCAGGATGTTTCCGATTTTGATTTCAGACTTCAACACCCTTTCAGTTGTGTCGTGAGTGGGCCTTCCAACTCTGGAAAGTCATATTTTGTAAAACTTTTGTTGGAAAAAGGTTTGAATATCATTTCCATGAAAATTGAAAACATTGTTTGGTTGTATGATTGTTGGCAGACTTTGTATGATGATTTACTTCAATTGTACGACATTAAATTTGTGCAAGGAATACCCCAGACTCTGAATGATGATGATTTACTGCCTGTCACCAAGACAAACTTGCTCGTGGTGGATGATTTAATGGATCAAGCTAGCGGTAACGTGGAACTTCAACGTGTTTTCACCCAATACTGTCACCATCGCAATCTCAGCTCTATCTACATAGTGCAAAATTTATTTGCCCAGGGTAAGTCCAGCCGAACCATAAGCTTAAACGCCAATTATATTATTCTGTTTAAAAATCCGCGAGACGTCAATCAAGTGTCGATGCTAGGACGTCAAATGTACCCGGGAAACACAAAATACTTTATGGAGTGTTATCACGACGCTGTCGATCGGGCTTTCGGCTACCTAATGATAGACTATAAAGCGAAAACTCCGGAGCAGTACCGTCTCAGAACAGGCTTACTTTCCGACCGTCAAGTGGTTTATATCCCGAAAAAAAGAAGAAGAACGCTATAAATCACCATGTCTGCCAGACTTTGTAAACATTTGCCTGTGTTAAAACTGTTACATAAAGCCAGTCCTAAACATCGACGTCTTATTTTACAATCGGCGTCCGACGAATTCATTTTAGCACTGTGCGAAGTGGCACTTAACATCCTCTACGGTACCATCCCAGTCAATAAGCAACAGTATCGAAAGTTGAAAAAGAGAAAAGCCGAAATCAAATTTGTAGCCGATAAAAAAATCGGCATAACGGCCAAGAAGCGAGTCTTTAACCAGAAGGGCGGGTTCCTGCTGCCACTCCTAAGCGTCGCAGTACCGTTTATTACGAGTTTAATAGCGAATCGATAGGATGGAGTATGCAGAGAAGATGTATTTAGTCCCGCACCATCAACTGGATAAGATGAAGAGTGAAAACCCCCGCGAGAACATTCAACGGAGCGTAGAGAACGGTTTGGATGACGCCATAAGAAATATTCTACGTCGCACAGACTTGAATCCGTACGAAAAAGCCAAACTTTACACCAATACCCTTACCAGGTTTTTGAACATCGTTAAACAAGGCGATCGTGAGAGTAGCGTTTTAACGCTCTCGTTACCTAATACTGATTCCGGTCATAAAGATGAATCAGAGGGGGGTGCTGCTGGTCCTATCGTTGAAGACGGCAGAGCTGTGGGGGAGGATATTGTCGATGAAGTTCTGAAGAATGTCCCTTCGAGAAGCATGAAAAACAGCAGATACATATTAGACAAGATGTCTAAAGCTAGAGGTCTAAGCGCATGGAACGAATCGGGCGAGTTTGTGTTCAGGGGCAACACCGTACGAGGGTCACACATGGTCGATTTGTTAAAAAATGTTACGGCCCCTCAAAAGGTTAGGGATGATCGGAGACCTATAGGATGGACAGAGTTTCTACGAGCGTTTGCTGAATTAAACATCCCATTTTCTACAGTGCCGAATCAGCAGGTCAGACACAAAATTAACTCTCTAAAGCGTAAACCCGGCACCCCAAGCCCTCGCCGTGTTAGACCTTATAAAAAAACACGACGATATTCGCCTTACGCGGTTCCAGAGTCCAAAGACAGTGTGTTTAAATCACCGACTCTCAAACGAAAGCGATGGTTGGAATTTTAACGAATCTTTCTATTCTATGTATACATTAAATAAAAGACGATAAACAAATATATAATGATTTTAAGCTTTTTATTTATACGTCAAACACGTCTGCACACAGTGAATGCATGATAACATTTTATCATTACAAGCATACGGTCTTAATCTCTTCACAAATAGGGATACCATTTTATCATTTTTAATAGAATCATCAGTGTATAATTTCATCACATGGTTATAGTCGTAGCCTCTAGCTAGATGATAGAGAAAAAACACACAATGCTGTCCGCAGGTATCCGATGAAAAATCCTGGACACGTCTGCCGGAATGTAACACATCAACATCGTTGGTTGTTAGTAAGTTATTGATGCTGATTGGAAAGCGGGGGCTGTCGGGTGGATTGCCGAAGCTATCGAAAAAACAAGACGGTCCATCTTGGGTTAAATAAACGGCGACCCAATGCTCTCCCGGCAGCTGTGCAGGGTGAGTGTTTATGATGGCCATCGACGGTAAGATCCTCAGCGTTTTTTTGGGGAGTTGATCGCATGGTAGCACCCCGAGAAAATGAATCCTGCACGTAATTTTATCCATGATAGCGGCGAGTTGTAGCGTATTCATCTCAGTAGTAATCGACTAGTACCTGTCTTCGGTTAGACAGTTCTATAATCGAGTCAAATACCGAGTAAATTAATAAATTAACGGTATTCGGCAATGGTTGTCTGAATCGTGCTTCGAGTCTGATATTCCCGGACTTGATGAGGGATATGTGCTGACCGCAGTCTTCATCAGGCGTCAGGTTAAATGCGTAAAGTGTGTATCCGTTCAGGAAATCACCCCTGTCTATGGAGAGTGGTTGGTTTTTAAGATGTCTCCCCGTCGTCATCGCCAGCTGATAAAATTCGCGTACTGCCGAACCAGCTCCGAAATTAGGTTGTAGAGGTTTTGCGGGGAATTGTTGTCCGTCGACATAGACGGCTAGGAACTCCAGGTCGTAATGTTTGAATGCAAATGGATTTTTTTCGTAGGAACCGGTGAATGCGTCATTGTCGACCATAGCTATGACGATAGATTTTGGTAGGGTTCCTAAAAACAGATTTTCTTGATTTGAAACACGCGTCCCCTCGGGTATGGAGAAATTTTTTAGAACCACCCTATCTATGGGATACTTGGCTGTTGTCGAGAGTAACGCCTGGGCATGTCCCAGTCTCACCGGCGGTGCTACAGTGACTTTCTTGACAAATAGGGATGCCGACTCTATTTTTATTTTGTAAGCCACATCATCGCACCTCATCAGACAGAATTCATCTTTTGCTCTAATTAGGCGTATTTTGATGTCTACACCGTTTAACAAAAGTTTTTCTTGAAAGAATATATCGCTATGTATAGGGGCCATCAGTTCCACCACCTTGCTTTCGCTAGTGTAGACCGATCTCTTCGTCAGCCCTGCGTTACGTCCGACTGGGTCGTTAGAATCCATATGACCAGAACTATCTTTGTAAAACAGTCCGGCAGAGAAAAGAGATTCCAGAGAATCTTTACTATAGTTGATCAGACTCTCTATGATGCACCGATAAGGATAGGTGTTCGAACTCTGCGATATCAGACGATCGCCTAGGGTCACGTCGACTTGTGAAAATATAGTGGCTCCAGGATAATTTATTAACGCCACCCTTGCTGGATGTACGATGTCTGCTCCATTAGGTCTTGTGATTTTCAGGCGTAGGTAGAGCATCGTGTTATTTAGATCTACATAATCATCCCCGTTCCCCGCGATAAAAAACTCTAATGGGGCGGTGTCCGATATGGCGGATAAAGGGGCTACTTCTAAATAACTGTTTTTCTCAATAACCGTCTGTGTCAGCGGGACTGTAAATAAGTCCAACTCGGACTTGATGCATTCTCCCGACATACGATGCAGTAGCGCCATGTCAGAATATGGTTTTTACGAATCTCTTGACGGATGATTTTCGACTAACAGACTTCTTACGCTTTCTGCGTGTGACTGGTCGCTTCTTTGGTCCACTTGTTGTTTTCTTCTTCTTCTTACCGCATTGACCACGCCTCCTCACACCCGGTGGTTTAGACATTCTCTTACGGGCCAAGACCATCAGCCCTGATCCGTCTTGACCATTAGCATTATTGGTATGGGCACGCGTCAATACGTTTGAGACGACGTCGGATACTATATTTTTAGCAGCGGATTTTAGATGGGGTTTCGCGATGCTAAATCCTCTTTTTAACAGAGGTATGGCCATCCTGAACAGACCTCTGAAAAGTCCTCCTAGTCCTGCTCCATACATAACCGATCCGCCGGAATACCCTGGCAAACCCCCTCCGGCCTGATTTCGGTAATAGTCCACATAGTCGGCTGTATGGGGCTCTCTAGGGTTATAGTAATAACTCATTTTTAAAGAATAGAATGATTCGCGGGTTTAAAGTGTAGTTTTACGATGACTTTCCCGTAAGAAAATGGTATTTCGCGGTTTTGGTCGTCCTTTAACTCTATGGTAATGCTGGTGATGTGATCCTTGTTTATCGATACGTAATGGGGGGAGTCGTAACTAGCAATGACTGCGTCATTGCTTTTACCGGATATATGTACGCATCTCAAAAGGGGGACGTAAGAATCACCGACCGATTGATATTGAATGATGTCGGTGTAAACGTACAATGTGTAGAACCCACCGTTGATATCGGCTTGATGAGGAGCATACGTAGTGACGCTCGTAGTAAAATCGGCTGCTTCATGATAGTTCGAACGTCCGAGATTATCGTCCGGTATCATTCCTAAAATAGTAGCGAGTTTACCATGGAAACTGACTGAAATGTTGGGTCTCGCGACCAGAAACACTTTGTTTTTTAATTCATCGTGATCCAACACTGCCGAGGGTACGAGAACTCGATTTATCAAACGGATAATTGCACGAATGTTTGCGTAGTAGCCCCCGCTTATTTGTAATTTCCTCGATACAAAAAACCCTGATAAGTCTTTTTTAAAAGGTGCACTGTCTGTAGGGGTTGCGTTATTCGCGGGTCCTGGGGCAGTGTGTAGGGTAAAATAACCGTCTTCATCGTTAAAGTTATACCAGCTTCTAGGATATTCGATTTCGGCTAGTCCCACCTCCCATTGTCCTTTCAATTCTATAGCTTTTGCTATCCTGGTTGTGTAGGCGGATATACGATTTCCGGGGTAAACTGTCGATGATGCATTGCACGGTAGCGTGACGTAGAAACCTTGATCGTCCATGGTAGTCCTTCACTCGTATGATCTCATCCGTTAAACGCTGGCTTGTTTTAAGGAGATTGTAAGTCCACCAGAGTTTTTTTATCTATATAACTATTGAATTTTGAAGGCCAGCCTACCCATTTCACTAAACAAGCGTAGATTTCCCCTGTTTTTTCTGACCTAAAATCTTTTCCACCTTAAAAGATTTGTTTTTACTCACAATTATTTTTTGCATCTCTTTTTCATAAAAAACACCCTCGATGGCATCGCCGTCGTAATCTGTGAGTCTGTAGACTGGTGGTTCGCGCGGAATGCGCTCGGATACAGTGAAAAATTCTTCCGTGTAGTTCTGCTCATAACCTTTGGCGAATGGACCTCTCACTTTAGAAATCCTGACAATGTCGCCGACTTTGAAATTAAATGGGGGTCTCTCGGTCTTCTTTATATCCCCGTACAAGTTTTGAAACACATGACCCTCATTTAGTTTGTTGACGTCCACGGGTCTCATTTTAATACTTCGGTGATAACTCACGTTGTACCCCTGCATAATGTCTTGTAAAACATCTATGTATCGTCGTGAATTTGTAGCCGTTAAAAATCTCCACATTCGACTTTTTAACGTTCTATTAAATCGTTCCACGACGCTGGCTTTCAAATCGGTAGCGGTAGCGAAATGATTAATATCGTGCTTTTTCATTACATCTTGAAATTGTTTGTTAAAAAATTCCTTTCCCTGATCCGTCTGCAATTTCTGCGGCACACGCCCCTCTTCGAGTATAGACTCGAACGCTCTAGTAACCTCTACGCCACTCTTATTCTTCAACACGCGAACCCACGAATATTTACTAAACACATCTATACAGGTCAGCAAATATTTATTGTCGTCATTATCCTTGGCATAGGCTGTCATGTCCACAAGATCGGCCTGGAACTGCGTATCGACCCCGTACACAACTACTCTATTTCGCTTGTATTTTATAGGGGCTGTTTTGTGTAAAGTGTAAGCATCCTCACCAGACAGCCATTCTGAAACCTTTTTATCGCTTAGATGGACCCCGCTATCTTTTAAGACGGCGTCTTTTAATCGTTTTTTACCCCCTAAAGAACCAGGGTTGGAGGGTGTATAATAAGCCTTTTTCATGAGCTCCGTCATGCTGTCGTTTCGATCGCTATAAAAGAATAACTCGTACATGTGGTTTGAATCAATCTTTTATTAAAAAAAAGTTACAGGATACACAATTTAAGTAAATGACATTAATATAATAGTCCACATAGTCGGCTGTATGGGGCTCTCTAGGGTTATAGTAATAACTCATTTTTAAAGAATAGAATGATTCGCGGGTTTAAAGTGTAGTTTTACGATGACTTTCCCGTAAGAAAATGGTATTTCGCGGTTTTGGTCGTCCTTTAACTCTATGGTAATGCTGGTGATGTGATCCTTGTTTATCGATACGTAATGGGGGGAGTCGTAACTAGCAATGACTGCGTCATTGCTTTTACCGGATATATGTACGCATCTCAAAAGGGGGACGTAAGTATCTTTTAAGACGGCGTCTTTTAACCGTTTTTTACCCCCTAAAGAACCAGGGTTGGAGGGTGTATAATAAGCCTTTTTCATGAGCTCCGTCATGCTGTCGTTTCGATCGCTATAAAAGAATAACTCGTACATGTGGTTTGAATCAATCTTTTATTAAAAAAAAGTTACAGGATACACAATTTAAGTAAATGACATTAATATAATAATAAAAATCAAACAGAAAGTAAATAGAATAATATTAGTACTACAAAATCTAAGTAAAATCGAATATAATGAGGTTAGTACAAAATGGATATAATAAAATATAGAATAATTGGATATAACAACGTTACATGCATAGTCTAAGTAAAATGGACGGTGATAAAAGTAGGATAGTCATAATGACGTCACTGATAGTGGAGCCAGAAAAGAAAATCGCGACAGGCCAACATGTGTTTGTCTAGGATGTAATTGACAAACAATTCAATAATTTGGGTAGTGTCATCCACGTCATTGTCTTTTCGTTTTGAAATCAATAGTTGGCATACATCTGCTACATATGTACACATACATAACAAATCGGGGGTTGCATACGCATCGCTACATTCAAGCATCATGTCCAAAGCGTCTTTTATCAATACCCATGGTGCCGCCATACCATTGATGCATATATCTGTTAAATTTTCCCATGAACTAGTTGCACCTCTTATAAATTTCATTTGTGTCTTGAGAGTTCTTACACGTCTGGTGTCGAGATCATCATAATCATCATCATCACTATCATCGTCGTCCGATTGTCTGTCGTACTCGATGACTTTTCGCAGCAATGAAATTAGTTGTTTTCTGTAATGTTCTTTAAACCTGAATTTGATGAAACTCTTACGGCTAAATGCCTCAGTCAGGGTCATCCAGGGGATTTGGTCACTGTCCATTCACGATCGCGAGACCTTCCCAGAGATCGACGACGTCGTGAACTATTTCGTCGCAGGGTTTCTCCAGAAGTCCAACTCTGATTTCTTCAAGCTTAACACCAATGAATGGCTCGTCTTTTAATTCGTGCAGAATAGTCCCGACTGTTCCTTGAATCCGTTGAGGGTGAGATTTTAACCCACACCGTTTTAGCACGATAGCGATGATGACATGAAAATAGGGTCTAAACAGTTTGGCCGAAAGTTCATCAAAATGCGTGTCTAAGTAGTAGTTAGGAGGGTCAAACAGGCAGGAATGCTGCAGCTGGCTGGGGTGATCAATCTCACACCCCTCGCACTCGTCCTTCAGCTTCGTTCCGATGAGATGTTGGAGCAAAACCACGGTCGCAGCTTTTATGAGTTTGAACCCCAACACATTGAAACATCCGTCTGTGACGTCGAAGGCTTGATTAGCATGAGGCTGGGGGCCGTCGATTTTAGATATGTCATACGATTGCCGATCGTTATGGAGCTTGAAAATTTTGAATGTCTCGTAGGGCCGGTTGCGCTCGACCCCCAAATCCTTGTCTTTGTCGGGCTCGATACTGTTGCCCGCCCCGTTGTCGTTTTGCGTGTTCAATGGTTCGGGGTTGCTAATGTTACCCGGACCCCAATCGTTTCCAATGCACGTTTCAAAGCCTATGCGACGTTTGATCGTTTTAGTCGAAGTCCAGTCTTTGTGGTGGTCCGGCGGATCACAGGCGTTGGGAGGGTCAAGAATGCTGCCGAAAGAAATTCCGCAGCTGCACACATGTTCGGCTTCTGAAGCGCCATCTTCAGCCATGGTTTATAAATGTTGTATAGAGGGTTTGGGTGCCTGAATTTATGGTCGTTGTAGTAAAGGGGGTGGAGACGTCGATTTATAAACGACGCTTGGGAGGGTCCCCGCGTCGAGGTTTATGATGGCTGTAGCGAATGGTGGCGGACGGTAGACACCCCATACCGCTGCGCACACATCTCTCAGGGTGGAACAACTGTACTTTAATCTTGTTGTATCTGTCATGCATGTCGCACCATTTGAACATTTTGTTGATGATTGAAAAAACACCATTCAGCAGATTCAGATCACACCACTTGAACAAAAATTGCATTTCATACAGATCGTGATGATCCTGGGGCAGGACAGTTCCTGACCGGGTGTTGGTGAGCTTAGTCTTGTCTTTACAACTGAATATGTATACAGAATCATTCGGCTGCTTGTTAGTATGGTCGCCGACCACACGGTATTGGACATTCGGGGTCTCCCCAACCCACTCAGCCACATACAAAGGCTCTTCCCCAGCGTCATTCAGATCCTTCCAGACAAATTTGTAAAATAGACCCCAGTCTTTTTCAGGAAATGTCACACATGGGTCTTCCCCAACCTGAAACTCACCGACGCCGTCAGTGGTGTAGAGCATAACAACGCGTGTTGGTTTGTGAAATTTGTACCCGAATACACGATTACTAGACATCATAAATTCACCTTCAGTCCATTCCGAAACTTCATGGAGAAAATTTGTCAAACGAACATGCCCATAAGGTTTTCTCGGAGCCATAGTCAGACTTTCCATCATCCTACTGGTCAGTCCCGTCTCGGGGGTTTGTGGGGAGGCTAAACCATCCATGCTCATGTAGCTCATGTTTCTGTTGGTTGTAGAACACACTGACCCCATTTATATATAGGGGAGTTTGGAATGCCTGTGATACATGTTCTATAACAACCGCTTCAAACTTTCTGCCATAAAAACGCACAATGCTTATGTCAAAACACTTGATTGATCAGATAGCTCAACACCACAACCCTTATCAATACAGGCCAGATGGTCAAACTCTCAAAACATTTCATTGATCGGATAGGCGGGGTCAACTGCTCGACCCTTATCAATAGACGCCGGATGCACAACCTGTCAAAACACATAATCGATTGGATGGGTGGGGTCAATAGGTCAATCCTTATCTATAGATACCGGATGCACACCCGGAAAAGGCGGGACCGGAAAAGGTCAAAGGTCAAGGGCAACCGGAAGTCATCAATCATTTTGACACATGGTGTCCGGTAAGGACTACTTATGTGGGTTTTTTTTTTTTTTTTTTTTTCAGCACCAACTCGGCCAGCAGCAGTAACTGATCCTGCGTCCAGTTGGGCTTTCTTTTACGTTTTGGCGACTTTATAATCCACTGTCATTCAACTATTACATTACTTCAATAAGAGCAACATTTCCTTGCTTTGACTAGTCTATTTAGGCTAATAGGATGTCAATTAACCAAGCAAGTGTTAATGCAAGTGTTGTTTTTCATTATTAGGCAAGTGGAGGTTTTCATTAGGGTATTAGGCTACCTTGATTTAATTTATTTTAATTCACGACTTTTCTCTCTCTCTGCCTTTTTAGAATCACACTTCACTGGGGCCTGCACAAACATGTCATATGTGTATTTCATATATGTATTTCGATGACATTACTATTATAATTTTGTGTAGGACACAGACATATTTAGATGTCGTAATTCCATGATTTGTTGCGTCTGTGTTATGTTCCGCATGATGGCCCTGTCATCTAACAACCAATCACCGTGATCATTGCGAGGAAGCTCGTGCATGAGAATTGACGTCATCCATAGCAACGAAGACTCACTCTTAGTTTAGGAGTTGTCATTTTTCCTTACTAAGAGTAGATCTGAAAGGCGCTGTGAATAACTTTTAAGACAAAACTCCTAGCTAAAATATTTTAGTGCGATTTAGGAGTACTCCTAGTGGTAAGATAAAATTCGTTGTGAATACGGCCCCTGATTACTTAGTATTGATGTGTTAAAACGCCATCTAAGGGCCTTGGTCTTAATGTTGGAAAGGTGAACAAATTACACAACACTGCAGAGTGATCAGACAATAAAATTGGTAATATAGAGATAGAGGAGTTAGATGAAATTAGAGATGGGCTGAGAAATATGTAATCTATCCTAGAGAAAGTCTTATGTCTGTTAGAAAAAAAAAGTAAAGTCCTTAGACGTAGTGTTTTGAATTCTCCAAAGATTGATTATATTAAGTTCAGTGATAAATTTATTCAATAACTTAGAAGATGGGTTAGCTGTTGTATCCGGGTGAGATTTATCCAATGCAGGATTTAAGACGGCATTAAAATCACCACCCACCACTAAATGACAATCAGTCTGCTCAAGCAATGCATTGGAAATATTAATGAAAAATGCACTGTCTGCCTCATTCGGGCAGTAAATGGAAGCCAGTGTTAACCTGTCATTATGTACTTTGCAACGTATAAAAACAAATCTACCTTCATCATCATTACCGGTATGTTCAATAGTTATATGTAACTTCCTATCGACTAAGATAAGCACCCCCTTAGTTTTATTAAGAGCACAAGAGAAGGCTGCCAATTTATTATACTTGTTTTGAAACCGTGCACATCACATTGTTTTAAATGGGTCTCCTGTATCAGGGCACAGGAAATCGATTTACGGTGCAAATATTCAAATATAAGGGTACGTTTTATAGGAGAATTTAGGCCATTCACATTCAATGATAAGATATTCAGAACCTGGATTGTATATTTCCAATGTCAAGTAGATTATGTCTAAGTGAAGAGAAACAAAAGCAATACCATACAGTAAGTGACATGCAAACGTTAGTACATATCCTTGATTCCAATCCATCTAGATGCATGATTATTTTTACAGAAAAGCAAAATAAATAAAAGTAAATGTATTGGTGTCTGTTGAATGGAATAGAAAACAACAAAAGGAAAGAACGACAAACAACTATGTACAAAAACCAAAACAGACCGCACATAACCGAGAATGTAGGCCTGCATGAACAACAGAAACAAATTCGGATACGTGACCAACCCACTTCAACGCAAGACATGTCCTCAAAAGGCCCACAAAGCCAAAACGTACTGATCGGACCTGCTCTCTATTAGCCTGAAGGAGAGAGAGAAGAGAAAAGGAAACCAATACTCAAAATAAATAAAAGTGTTGCATTGTCGTTTACCAGTCATCGGACAAGCGTACAGGACAAGACTTCAAAAAACAAATTTCAACAAGTGTCCATGTCCACCTTGCTGTTGTCCTCAGGGCATTTAAGATCACCACAAACCTCATCATTAGGTTCTCCTAGTTGAGTTGAAGGGATGGAGATGATAGCCGTTGTATTCCCGTTGCTTTTTAGAGCTGCAGAATACGTCTTCTTCTGTGACAATGAGCTGACAAAGTCCTCCGCTTTTTCAGGAGAGTCGAACATCATCTGCTCACCCTTGTGCCGTAGTTTAATTGCCGCCGGGTAGATGAGGAAGGACTGGAGACCGAGTGCAGTCATCTTCTTCAAGACTGGATTAAAGCTCTTTCTCTTGGTAGTTGTGGCAGGGCTAAAGTCTGGAAAAAATAATAGCGTGACATTGACTACGTTTACATGCAGCCAATTTTCGGGTTATGGTCGGGTTAAGGTCACTATTCGGGTTTCTGAAACATTAGGGATAACCCGTTTACATGCGTGAGCAGAGAGAGTTACTCCTGTATACATGGAATTGCAATATCCCGATGTAAACGCGACGCGCGGTTAGCGTCTGGACGTACGGACAACCAATTAAGACGCGCTATGCGTCATTTCCGATTCTTCTTCCTGTATCCAAAGACAACAACAACAACAGCAGCACGCGGATAATGAATAGTTCGGGGCAGATAGCGATCGCCTTTGTTTGCGCTTTGGTGCTGGTAACGTTACTGACCTCGCTCCAAAAGTATGCTGTGCTGCGTCTCGCCATGTTTACTTCCGGTATACTGCACGCGGGGTTTTGTATGCGCCGAGAAGTTTCTCTACTCAAAAGACCAAGATTCCTTGCGAATAGAACATGCGCAGAACACACATCACTATGGGGATATGCCGATGCGCGTTTACATGACCAAAAATTCGGGTTAGAAAAGGGGTACCCCAGGTATAATATCCCGGTTTTTAAAATCCGGGATATGAGCATATTCAGGTTTTTGCCGGTGTTTACATGGCCGTTCGTGACCGGGTTATTGCCCGGTTTTGAACGGGTTATTGGCTGCATGTAAACGTAGTCATTGTCCAGTGCCGCGTATATTTCACCGGATATGCCTGCCGAGCACCCTTCAGGATCGCCGATCTGTCATGCCATCTTAGTACACGGAAGATGAGAGTACGTGCCCGATCAGAGCTTTTTCTTACGTCATAAACGCGATGGGCACGGTCAATCTCGATGTCGCAGCCTTTCAGTAAAAGGATCCACTTAGAAAGATTAGCTCTAAGGAAGCCAGCTGCATCTGGGCCTTCCGCCCCCTCAGGCAAACCCACCAGTCGTACGTTATTTCTCCTGCTCCTGTCTTCAATGTCTGTAATTTTTTCGGTAAGTTGTTCCAACTGATTTCTTAAGGTTGTGACTGTCCTCCTATCCTCACGTGCAGCTACCTGAACGGAATCGACCCGGTCACGCGTCTGTTTTGCCGTGCTGGCTAAGTTTCCAACCTCTGCTCTTAGCTCTTTAACAGAATCATTGGTCGTTTGTGTATCCAAATGTAGATCATGCAGTGCTGGGGTCAATACCGAGTCTATCGCTTCTCTTACTGCCGAAGCCACAACCGAATTCAGAGTGCTTTGTTGCTCTTTGAGCGCTAGCTTGATACCGTTAGCTATTGCAGCGTCGATCTCCTCTCTGGAGATGGCGGAATCTTTAAATTTCTTCTTTATTGGTGATTGCTCAACCTCTCTTTTACGACTGTCTTTGACTGCTGTAGTACTCATAATGGGCTAGATAAAGAGCGATTCAAAGTGTATTGACAGGATTATAGAATATTTGACCAAGTGAACAGAGCAAAGAACTATACGTGCATCGCTGCCAAAGGGTCAGGTGATCTCCAAACATTGGATTTCTGAATTAAATATTGTCCTCTAAACATTCCCAGAGCATCCTGAATGTTCCCTGAAGGTCCTCCAAATAACATCCCCAAACCCTTTAAAGGACTCCGCATCGTGACTGTCTGGGAACGTTGTGGGAACATTACCAGGCAACGTCCTTGACACCAGTGGGGACATTCTCAGAACGTTCTGGGAACGTAAAATTTCTAGCTGGGCAGAGACTACGGATAGACGTGAGATTCTGCTGGTTACCTGCCCACGTAGGTATAAAAGGGAATGAGGGAGCCAGGCGCGGAGTTTGCGGGGTGGCAGGGGGAGCATTTTTTGTAAAACTGTGGCTATACATCTGCCAAAAAACTGTGGTTACTACTCTTTTACTATAATAAAACCATGGTTAATTTCCCACATGCTCACCGGTAAGACGGCGTTCACTCAAATCCCGCTCCGACATTAAATTTCTCTGTACTGTAGGCTAATAGGCCTACGTGTATAGTCATTAAAGAAAACGATTTAGTTCAAGACATATTTATGTTTTAAAAAAATAATTAATTGCCTGAATTTAATAAATAAGAAGTAAATATAGCAGGCAATATAATCAGGACTTCTCAGGAGCTCCGTGCTTGCGCGTAAACTGGAGCTCGCCTCATAAATGAGCCCAAATCAAGCGTATAAGCTTTGCCTCAAATACCTGAGAAATATATAGAATGTTTGAAATGTGTACTTTTAAACAAAACTATTAAAAACGAAAGAAAACAGACCACTCTCTGCTTATGTAATCCGTATGAAATGTGCATTTCTCTCTGGCGCGTTCACCACTGCGAAGATCACGAGTCAGCATCGTCAACTTCATCTTTGCAGCCGACACTGACAGAAAACACTTGTTTATTAATAAACAATTGAAATGTGTCCTTGCTATATTTGACATATTCATAATCATTACTTTTGACGGTTCTTTGTGACATTTTTCATGAACGGCGTCACCACCGCCACCACCACCGCATCACCATTTTTCATGAGCGGCGTCACCACTGCTCAAAAGTTAATATTGTTCTTTGGTGTTCATTTATACAGGTTTTTCAAATGTTTTTTAAATAAAAATATATTTTTTTCTATTTAAAAACCTCTCTTTTTTTGTTCTAGTTTTTCAATAAGTAGAGTTCATAGTAGAACTTAATATAGGCCTGCCCTACACATTTAGGAACAGATATTGGGTTCTGCCCAAACTCAAGCAATATAAAAGTAACGAGTAATGTAAAAAGTTACTTTCCAAAGGGGGTAACTAAGTAAAGTAACGGATTACTTTTTTAAGAAGTAACGAGTAACAAGCAAACACTACTTTTTAAAAGTAACTTCCCCAACACTGGTCGCTAGCCATAGACCCCGAAGCCGCCGCCAGGCGCCGCCATTTGCGCCATTTAGAATTTCAGCCGCCGCCAGCCAATAATTTCATAAGCCAAATTGAGCCGCCATCTGATAAAGTTTGGCTGAGCCGGCTAGAATTATTTGCATCAAATAATAATTCTATCATATAGAGACATACACACACGAAATAAACAATAGGGCTACACGAGATCTATTTTCCCACTGGATTCATAACAGCACAGTGTGCTCGTCGCTACTATACACAGACTTATATAGCACTGAACGTGATATATTACTGCAGTAACAAACCACCACCGTTTCCATATTGCAACGTTAATTCACGACGCATGCTTCAGTGTATTGAAGTGAAATGTGCAAAACTTTGTCCAAAATAATACTGATAACAGTGTGTACTGTTTATATATTAAGGCGAGACACGGCAGGCAAAACATCGGGTTTTTTTTACTGGTCAATATTGAGATTTTTGGATATTTGTCTTCAATAACATGTCTTCTTTCAGACTTGTGGTGAAAAAAAGTCCGAAATACACATTTAGGTCTTTATTTTACTACACTTCGTCTGTTTGCGTCTGTAGATTTCTCATAAATTCAACAAAAGTTTGCGTTCTTAATCAACATACTTCTCCGCGATCTCTGCCGTCACCCTCTCATCACATGCACCGTTAGGAAGCTCTCTCTCTCTTCTGTACAATCCTGTTGGATTCAAATATGGTCATTTCCTTTTTATCAGCAACCAATCGTGAAAGTAAAAAGACTGAATGCGCGATCTCATTGGCTGATGATAAATCTTTAAAGCCCGTTTTATCAAAATGACCTGCTTCAGCCATTTGCCGCTATGAAAAGTTTGGCGGCTGCAGCAGCCATTTAGGTTTTGGCTGAGCCGGCTAGCCAGCCAATAACTTCATCAGCCAGCCATTATTCTCAAAACAAATGGCTTCGGGCTCTAGCTAGCCATGCCTCAGACGATAAGTGGATGACATGTTCTCTAGGCACCCCTTTTATACTTCCAGGTAGTGACGTCATAGGCTGTCGCCGGTCAATACAATTGCCGTGATTGGATAAGCTTTCAGACACCGGTTCAGGTGGAGGACGTTCCCTAATAGCGTCATCGACACAGTGTCTCGTTCCCTGTTCTCAGGAAACAGGTTACAGTCGTAACCTAGATGTTTTCCCATGAGCTTTTCCACTTGTTTGCCCCACAGGGAAGGATATTTACACCGTAAAAGTAAGTTATTTTCTGTGAATGTGTACCTATTGGCATTATATAGTAAATAACTAGTCGATAACCGCCTCGAGTTGGACGACATTTCGTCCATTTTTCTATAACACTATAATTTGTAAATAGAAGTAAGATCTCTAGTGAGTTCTCATGACAATCTCAGAGAATCTCAGCTTCATCAAAAATACAACAGTTTAAATGATAGAAATACAGTACACAGCAAAAAATAACATGACATACTACCCGTGATCATTGTGTAATTTTTCTCGTATTTGATTGGTTTAATCAGTGCAAAACAGCATCCACCCACACTTTCTGTTACCGGTAAAGAAAATTTCGATGTTGGAATCATCAAAATCAACAAAATACATTTAATTTCTACAATTAAATGCAGAAAAACTGTCAAGCCAGGATATCTTCAGAGTTTTTTTAAAACTACAACCGTCACTAAAAAATACTGCTGATACATTATTATTTTCAAATGTTAAATGTAAGGCCTGTAGAAAGAAACCAAAGTTAACTAGTTTGGTCTATATTATAACCCCTTTCACAAGATGTAATATAAATCTATGGTGTCCCCAGAATTCCAGCTCAAAATACCCCCCCCCAGATCATTTATTATAGCTTGTCAAATTTCCAAATTTGCCCCTTTGATGGTTTGTGGGAAAAAAAAGCAGTTTTTGTGTGTGTTCCTTTGAATGCAAATGAGCTGCTGTTCACTGCCCCGTTCAGAAGAGGGTCGATGCTTTACATGAGCTTCAGATACTTGCAAAAACAAAACATGCGAATCTCAGGAAGAGGTTGCCTTTGGACTGAACCTGGACATTTCTGAATGGTTAGTGGATACATTTATATAGCCTAGTTGTGGCCGACCAATATTGTTTTTTTGATGGCCGATGCCGATATCTTAGAGAGCAGGGTGGCCGATTGCAGATATAAGGTGTGTGTGTGTGTGTGTGTGTGTGTGTGTGTGTGTGTGTGTGTGTGTGTGTGTGTAAGCAATAAAGTAGAGAGGCTGTGCTGTATCGTGAATAATTAACGAAGGGCGTTGTTCGCGGAGTGCCTGCAACCCCTTCAGCCGTTACTTATATTCACGATACAGCACTTGCCTCGAGTACCTTATTGCTTTTATAAAACGGTTACCACACAATAAAAATATTAAAGTAAAAAAAATGTATTAGTGCAACTTCCATGAAGTAAAAAGAAAGACAAGGTAACGCTAATTTTACATGCAGCACACAGTGAAAACGATATGAATATGACATGGCACTGGGCAACTAGATAAATATAGCACAGCATATTTTAAAATGAAGGATTTAAAGTTTTTCCATCGCGTCTCCTGTTGATCTTCTGTTCTCATTCACTCACTTCGCACGGACCGACCGTCACTCGCAGTTTATGCAGGCTACAATGCACACTTCACAAGATATCACAGCTGGATTTGATTAAATCTGCAAGGTTTGTGAAATTAAATGTTTATTAGATATTCAGAGATTTGTTTAAATGATGTAGATGCGCATTTGATGAATGTTGACGGTAAATGAGAAATTATTTTAGCATGATTGTTTGCCTTTTCTGTTACAAATAATATAAAAGCAACACTTTACTTTTTCGCATACCATTTTCTTTCTTTGTTCTGTCTAACAAAGTATTAGATGACTGACAGAGATCGTAAACTAATGAAGACGGAGAATGTGAGTGAGCGCTGTGTGATCCGGCGCTGCCATTCTCTTCATTACCCGTCAAACTAAAAGTCTGGAGCGCCGTCAAAAGTCCCGCTTCCAACACATCAGCCAATCAGAAAAACTTATCGGCCAATGCCGATATTTTAAAAAAAGACAAATATCGGCCGATATATCGGCCTTGGCGATACAACGGCCTTGGCGATATATCGGTCGACCACTTAACTGATTCATCTCATCGACTTGCATGTACCGAAATGTTTAACTTTTACACAATGTTAGTTCCATGAGGTCTTTATAAAACAGCTGTGACATTTTTTGGTCAAGTAGTGTTCTGCATTCGTCTGTGGAGCAACGACAGAACAGTTTGCTGGAAATTTTGCCATTGAGTTAGAACTGGTAACACCGAATGGCAGAGCTGTGGGTGGAAACGTGCAGATTAAGGGGTGGTAATATTATAATAAGATACCCTTCCTAGTCAGAAGGGGAGCGAAATCTGATAGGCTTATTTTTTTTACATGCTAGAAGAGAAAGGCTTACCAAAACAAAGTTACTGGGTCACTTTTCAAATTTTCTGGGTTAAAACTTAACTTAACTTAACTTAAACATGTTAAAAATGTTAGTTTTAAAATGACCTCTACACACCAGAGGCATTGATGTGGACAGTTACAGGCAGCCAATGGAGGAGATGATTGAAGACCAGTTTGATGGTATTAGCTGGAAGTATAGCAATACTGAATAAAACGGCTGAAATACAAAAAATGACCAAATTTTATTTTTAAATTTTTAATTATTCAAAATGTCAAGATATCTCCATGACAAAATTGATGTGAAGCTTTCAAATTCAGATCTGCAGAAAGCTACTGTTGTTTATTTTGACTTTAGGAAGATCTTCTCCACAGAGGATGTTGACCATGGGAAAGGCTTCCATGTCAAATACCACCATTCCATCTCGACCCTCGGGGTTCTCCTTACATTGGACAGAAATCTGAAAGAGACATGCAGGCATTTGTAGAGATTATCTAAAATCCTAAAATAATTCTATATGATAATTCAACTCTATATGAATTATATACCTGAGATTGACTCAATAATTCATCAGTCACATCCTCTTCCGTCAAGAGAGTGTTTTTTTCCGAAGGTTGTTCTCGAACAAATTTGCAGCAAGTTTTACCCTTATGTAATGAGAAACATTATTACTATTTTAAAAGGAAAACAAATTGTACAGTCTAGACTCTAGAATATATACAACATGTAATGTTTAACTCCAATCTTTGATTTTTTTAAAGCACTTGTTAGCACAGTGTTAGCACTCAATGCTAGTTTTGCCTTACCATTATGTTGACAATCTGAGCCAAGCTGTCTAATAAAAGATGTTGTATAAAAACAATTAATTACTGAAATATTATGATGAACAGTTTTTTGGTGTTTTTTTTTGTGGATTGTCTTTCAACAATCGTAATCACTGACCAACTGCATATAAATATTATCCTTCCGGGTAATTACACATGTGACTAAATCGTGATGTTTTGTGGATTCGTACATATGTGAAAATCACCAATGAGTTAAAACCCTCATATACTTGTCAAAAGAATTGGATGATTTAATATGTTTAATATGTTTCATCAGCTACTGTACCAAACATATAAAAGCATCAACAGCAAAAATAGGCAAAGCAAGCAACGTTTATTTATGTACTACCGTTTCATTCAAAATGGTATCGAAAGTGTTTTACATAAAAGAAATGAAAAATAATCATAAAAGGTAAATAAAAAAATAAACAAACAGAAAAAGTTACAAGTGTCATTGGGCTTTATTGTACCTTCAGCGTCTGAACGTATTACACCGCATGGCATGTAAATTAAATAAAACTAACATACCAGTCATAAGTAACAAGTATGTGATACGGAACAATTATATTCCTGTTATTGTTAAGCTTTAAAAAAGGAGAAATCCATGGTGGGATTTTTTTTTAAATCACAATAATATAGAAATTAACAGAGCTTAGTTTGGCAAGTTTGAGCATTTTACCTTTAGTTACTTTAGAGAATTTCATGCTTCAAGAATTTCAAAAAATACTTTTTTCAGTCTTACACTTGTTGCTGTTTTCTAAAAAGCTTGTTTTAGCATTAAATTGCTGTAAAATCATCTTATTAATAGACAATTTTAAATACTGGTACTTCTCCATATCACTGATTAATCAAATCTGCTATTTAATATACAATAATTTGTATGTTAATTGATTTGAAATAGCAAGAATAAAAAATAATTTACCTCCAAAAATCACAGTGTATGCTGTACATTACAGGTGTCTTCTCTGAATTTAAAATAGTAGTCCATTGAGTTCATTTTATATCAAATCCACGTGTTCCAGTAGTAAAATTAGATTAAAAAAAAAAATGAAATACACTCTGTAAAACAATCAAAATGAAGTCTACAGGACATTCTTGACTTAAATGACTTAAATTATTTGAATGCAGGTCTCAAAATCAAAGCATCTTACTGCACACTATACTCTTCATCTTCTGTATAGCATCACGCTCATCGTGACAAGGCAGGACATCAATTGTTTCTCAGAACTTACATAAGAAGTATAGCATCACGCTCATCGTGACAAGGCAGGACATCAATTGTTTCTCAGAACTTACATAAGAAGTGATGATTAATTACAGAAGAAGATATGATATTCACCACAGACACAGCAGAAAACAATCGACCACTCAAACAGGAAAACCTCAGCATGCAATCTTGTGCCATTTTATCAGTTCTCAGATCTAGATCATGATCAGTTTAAAAACCTTAATTACTTGCATGAACCAAATCTACTACAAAGCTTAAAATAATTTTTCTCGACAACAAAATTGATATAATCATGGTAAAATGTAAAAATTGTATGATCAATACGTTATGACAACATATGTTTTGACATTGCTTTAACTCATTAACTAATTTTACTCATTAAAATAAGTAAAAAATATTTAAAAATACAAATTTAAAAAGTCAGTTTAATGTAAGTTACGTTGAAATTACTTAAAAATCCAAGTTGATTGCTTTAAGGCAGCAATTTTTTTTTTACAGTGTAGAAAAATACCCCTGAAACTGGGAATGAATTGTTGAGTTCATTCTTTTCAACAAACTGTTAGTCCTGTTCGCAAGCCCATTTGAATGATTCGTTCATGAATCAGTCATCACTTAGCCTACTTCTATCATGAACTCTCAAGGAGAGCTAGAGCAGATCATTTTAGTTTATAGGGGTGTGCAAAAAAATCGATTCACATTTGAATCGCGATTCAATCTTTACCGATTCAGAATCGATTCATAGAATTCCAAAAATCGATTCTTTTTTTTCTTTTTCTTTTCTTTTTTTTTATGGCGTGCACGGGCGGAGTGGCAATCGGGTGAGTCGGGACTTTTACCAGTGGTTCGGTAGTGTTTCGAGGCTGCGAGGGCCGGTCTGATAAATAGTTACATTGCAAGTTCTTGCCGCCCGCTGGTCAAACTGTGCAGCCTCTCTGCTCAACCCGTGAATAAATGCATCGATCCGCTGATTATGTTTGAGTTCTTAATGGTCTGTAGATCTTTTGCCAAGCGTGTCAGAGGTTACGGGTTCTAAACCGCACTCGTATAGTTTTTTCTCTCTCTCATCAAAACCGAATATGTTTATCACGTTTGTGTGCATTTTATTTTGAGATTTCACCGGAACCACAACGGCGATATGAAGCGCGCGTCCGAGTGAAGACTGCGCGAGCCACAGAGAACACTGTATCCATGACACTGATAGCAGCGACAACGAGCGCTGACAGCGCTCAGCTTGATTTCAAAAACAACAGATCTCTTATTTAATAGCGAACTAAATAAATGCTCTGCTAGTTAACTGGAGATACCCGCAAATTACGCCTATGAACGACTTCACTGGATCTAAACAAATCAATCTAACCAGATGTTACCAGTAGCGGTGGCTTTTTAAAATCTATTTAAAATTATTTCGCAAGGGTTCTATGACATTAGTATATTTTTAGGAAGTTCAATGTGCCCAGTCGAGTTCACATTTCAACAGTCAGCCTGGTAGCTGAAGTAGTCCTTAAACCACATTTAGCATAATTGTTTGTTTGATCTGACTACAGCACTTTAAAGCTAAATGTAAAAGCTTTTTATTTAAGTTTTATTTTAAACTTGAATTAAATGTATTTGAAAGCTGGCCAAAGCTTGGCACTTTGCACTTTTTAGTTGCAAAAGTTTTTATTTTTGTTTGAAGACATAAAGTAATATCAAACTACATTTAATTTGTTGTGTTTTTTTTCTTTTAAATTGTGTCTACTGCAATCAATCACATAGGAAAAAGTAAACTACATTTATATACTGCGAATCGTTTTTTGAATCGAGAATCGTTTTTGAATCGAAAATCGATTTTGAATCGAATCTTGAGACAAAAAATCAGTATCGAATCGTGACATTTTCTGAATCGTGCACCCCTATTAGTTTATTTTCAGTGAACAATGAAATTTGAAAATTTCTGACCTAAAGCTATTGAATGACTTCACAAGACTTGGAATATGACGCATGAGTCTACTATTATGGTAGGCCTATGATGCTTTTTGAAGTTTGAAAGCTTTAGCATGAAAAAAAAAAGTCTTCACTTTTGTTTTTGTTCCACTTTATTCAACTTGCAGGAAGTGGTCAAGTTGAATATAAGCATAACTGTAACAGAGACAGGGTGTGCCAATTTGCCAACTGCCACAAAGAGCTGAGGGCACCAACGATGTTTCGAACAGTGGCAGCTCTGCTCTGAATGTGCAGATGGAGGCGTAAACATAATTGACGTGATGATGACGTCAAAAGTTCAGTGTTTATTCCAATAAGCGAAAAAATAAAGGTTTTCCAATAGAGTGCAAATGGTATTTACATTGCAAATTAAAAAAAGAAGACAAAACAAACCAAAATAAAATAAATTGCTCAAAGTTATTTGCAAACAAACTTTTGGCTATGCCAATAAATTGAAACAAAACACAGCAACTATAATCCAACTCACTCTATGAGCTTCCAAACAACTTAAAGGGAATAGTAAAATGCCCTTTTCACAAGATGTAAAATAAGTTTCTGATGTCCCCAGAGTGTGTATGTGAAGTTTTAGCTCAAAATACCCAACAGAAATTGTTAAAATGTTAAAATTGTCACTTTTTGAGGGTAAGCAAAAACGCACTGTTTTTGTGTCTGTCCCTTTAAATGCAAATGAGCTGCTGTGTTTCAAGAGCTTGTGTTAGTGTTAGCAGCTCCCTCCAATTACCTCACACAGACACACAAAAACATTTAGCCTTTTATGTTCAAACCGGAGTCAGACAATGATGGAGAGACTCAAGAAGAAGTGACAACATGTAGAATGCAACAGGACATTTCTGATTGGTTAGTTGATGAATTTATATTGCTGATGTGTAGTTATCTTCTAGTCATTGATTAGCATATTCTGTCATGATAATCTATACACAAATCCGCCGCGAACTCTATAGGCGCCACCATCTTGCCTGCCGCCATTACTGCGGGCCTGCAGGGTGACGGTGTGACACTTGCCGGTGCCCTCTAATGACATTTCTATAAAAGCGGATCCTGCTCATGAAAGAAAATGTCTGGTGAAAGGGAACATTAGGTAGATGATGTCAGGTAGTGGCCAAAACTTACCGATAAAGGTAATTTATTGACAACATAATGTATTAATGTAAAAATGCGTCAGCCAAATGTAATGTAATTAAGACCTGTATTAATCAGAGATGGGGGACTCGAGTCACATGACTTGACTCGAGTCAGACTCGAGTCGCAAATTTAAGGACTTGAGACTTGCTTGACTAAATTAAGAAAATGACTCGACTTGACTTTGACTTGAGATCCAATGACTTGAGACTTGACTTGACTTGAACTGTATGACTCGAGAATGACTTGATATACATTTGTATATAAATCATCGCAACATCCATTGATAAACAAAATGAAAGCAACGGAACCATTGACGTCATCAGATTCTGCGCGATTGCGTGACGCTGCACAAGCCCAGAAATAGCCTACATCGCGGTGAGCGCGCTAAATACAAAAACATCTCCCTGCATCGTATCTTTTTGGATATAAACACTAGAAAATGACCATATTCATGCAAGAAGATTTGTTGTACGCATAGGCCTAATAACTGGCAAGGGATATCGGACGACCATCACAACCTCGAACAGTCGAACTTCATTCACCACGTCTAAAAGTAAGCTATGGCTTGTTTAACCTGTTTGTTATAGTTAATTTGACTATCTTTAAATCTAGAGAGAATAATATTGGTCAAAACAGCATGCCTCTTTATACACAATTATGTTTTCAAATGTAGCTTAATGTTGTCAATATTCAAATGATAATTAATGATGGCATATGTTTTGTATAACATTTGCCACATTTCTTTTTAAATCATGCTTTAAAGCCCAAAATGTTGTTCTTTCCAATGACGAAAAACAATATAGAAAACTGTTAGTTTTGTCGTTTATTTTTCTCTTAATGTTATCAGGGGGTTGGTGGCAAAAAATGCCAGCAGAATTAATATGCACCCAAAATTCAAAATGTGGTGGAAAAATGGCCCTAGTATTAGTTATTTTCATAATTATAACATATATAAAAAAATATTTCCAGATTATTGGCGCGATTGCAAATGTGATGATTTTATAAAACAGTTCAGTAAACAAAGAGTGAATATTGTGATGTGACATTTTAGAGATAATATTCCAAATATTTTCTGTTTTTGCTCTATTTCTCCAATGACAATAGTTCCAAACAAGCCACAGAAAGAGTTATGCGTATTTGTGATTCAGTGACCTAGATGCTTAGTTCCAGAACGAATCTGTCATTTTGAACAAATCAGTTGACTGCTTCTATGACTCCTACATTAAGACGGTGATTTGGCGCCACCTATTGGCGGTTTTAACTTCATAGTAGGCTAAATGCCAACGGCTGTTATATAACTTATATAAAGGGGATGCCAGTTTGAAGAATGCCATTTGGTGGCATAGGAACCATTATACTTGAATTGTGAATTGTTTAATACCTTTTAATGGTCTTCTGCAATGTTTGAGGCATATTTATTTTTTCATGCTTTAATGTTGGCGTAATTTCAGTTACATTTACATTTTAGGCTATGTAGTTTGAAATTGTATTTATTTTAGATTTTTTAGATTTTTATTGTAGTAACCACTCAGCTGTATGTGAAAATGCATATTTAAAAAAAATATGTTGCAAATAAAACCATAGTCCACAACTTATGTAGTTTTAACTTATTTTAATATATAAATTTAGGGAAATCATCAAACGTTTGTATGACTTGCCAGTGACTTGTGACCCAAGCTACGACTTGACTTGACTTGCTTGACATAAGGCAGTGACTTGACTTGACTTGCTTGCTTTTATAAAAAATTGACTTGGACTTGCTTGAGACTCGAAGGTTAAGACTTGAGACTTGCTTGTGACTTGCACATGTGTGACTTACTCCCACCTCTGGTATTAATTGATGACAACAATAAAACCGAGCGCTGTCATAGCTGTGTTGCTAATATGTTCACAAGCTTCACAAGTTGCAAATAACTCAGTGTTTCCCCTACCTGTTTTGTAATAATACTATACCCCGCAATAATACTATTTAAATACGAATACGTGCTCAGTGTGAATGAATGGTGCAGTCGACAGACGCGCAATTTCATTTAACACACACACGCTGAAGCACGTGTGACGCTCGAGCTGTTTATTTGCCTATATGAGGACACGACTGCATGAACTTCCTCGAGACGCGCTTGATTCCTGCCGGTTCCATAGTGATAGTGGCGCGGCCAGAGAAACTTGGGCGCTGCAGGCATATTAAATTATTATAAATATTTTTTTCCGCGTGAGAAATACAATGTGTCGCGGGAGTGCGTGACAAAAGACCGAAATGAGTGACTGTCACTCTCAATCATAGACAGTATAAGAAGTGACAGAGCCATCTCATTGGAACTCAGTTGAGACAGTTGAAGCCCATTTTTAGCCATTTATGAGCACTTTCGTTCCTGACGCGCAGACTCAAACTAAGCTTGATGACGTGAGCAACCTGTCTGACAGACGTAAATCTTCTAGTAGCTGTGCGTGAAAATTGCCAACGTTAATCTTGCAGAGACGGGGAACTTGAGCAAAGATTTCTTTGGCGTGAGTGAGCAGGAGTAAGTATTCCGTTGCTTTTATGGACTCATTATCTATGGGCTTCTCCCTTGACGGGACGTCCCCCCGATTGCCTGCGAGCTTCTCCTCCTGTCTGTACGGTAATTTCTGTACAGCGCGACAGAGAGTCGAGTGGTTATGACGCAATCGTTAGCCTATTTTTTACTAAATCTGTTTATACGGGGCCATAATGTAACATAGAAGGTAATGGAGCCCTTTATACATTGGCGTGTTTCTTTAGAAATAAATAATGGACAAATGGAGTCCTTAAACGCCTCAGATGTAAAGTTATTCGCTGTCAAAGTGACGCCAAAATGAATGGGAGTCAATGGAAATGCTAACACAAGTGAAGTTTTGCTACAAGATGGCGGCACCCGGCCGGCTTCAACTTCCGGTCGATGGATTACCCCCTTGCTCTCAATGCGTGACACTTGAGAGCCCTGTAGATGTTTATTTAACTATTCCAAAAAGGTGAGTTCGGATCACAAACATGGATGTATCTGACTTTACTCCTTTCACATCTATTCTACTTTTACTAATCTGTGATTGTCTCTCTAAATCTTCCTTTCCGGGTCTACTCATTGCATGGCGCCAAAATTGTAAAAGACGTTGATCTTGTCCTTGCGTGCTTACTTCATGTCCACTAGATTATGCTACTTCTTCAAGCAATATATTTCATGTATAGATCTTGTAGGGCTTTCTTGGTATAGCTAGTGAGATCTGATACTGTTTCGTCACAATAATGAGGTTTTAGTTTAAGTTCCGTCATACTCAGAACTTCCTGTAGAGGGCAGTGTAGTGTGGTGACTGGGCGGGAACCATTGAGAGGGTGTGTTTCCAAGGGGGAAAAATAAAGTGGTGCACCTCTGAGAGCACAGGCAGGTTAATATCATAGACAGTATAAGAAGTGGACAGAGCCATCTCATTGGAACTCAGTTGAGACAGTTGAAGCCCATTTTTAGCGATTTTTGAGCACTTCCGTTCCTGACACGCAGACTCAAACCGACTCAAACTAAGCTTGATGACGTGAGCAACCTGTCTGACAGACGTTAATCTTCTAGTAGCTGTGCGTGAAAATTGCCAACGTTAATCTTGCAGAGACGGGGAACTTGAGCAAAGAGGTCTTTGGCGTGAGTGAGCAGGAGTAAGTATTCCGTTGCTTTTATGGACTCATTAACTATGGGCTTCTCCCTTGACGGGTCGTCCCCCCGATTGCCTGCGAGCTTCTCCTCCTGTCTGTACGGTAATTTCTGTACAGCGCGACAGAGAGTTGAGTGGTAATGACGCAATCGTTAGCCTATTTTTACTAAATCTGTTTCTACGGGGCGATAATGTAACATACGAGGTAATTGAGCCCTTTATACATTGTCGTGTTTCTTTAGAAATAAATAATGGACAAATGGAGTCTTTAAACGCCTCAGATGTAAAGTTATTCGCTGTCAAAGTGACGCCAAAATGAATGGGAGTCAATGGAAATGCTAACGCAAGTGAAGTTCTGCTACAACATGGCGGCACCCGGCCGGCTTCAACTTCCGGTCGATGGATTACCCCCTTGGTTAATATGCTGGGAAAAAAGTTCGCCAGTGTGCATAGTGGTGATAATTTAGAAGATATCCATAGACTACATAAAGAGACGGTTAAAGAAAATAGAGATGTGTCTATTAAAAAATAAAGTGAGGAAAGTACTATGGATGCAGAAATTAATTTGAATGAATTAGTGATGGTATTAAATGGTGTTAAGAATACTGCTTCAGGAGAAGATCAACTCAGTTATGTTATGTTCCAGAAGCTACCTGAAAAAGTGTCAAAGATAATATTGCACTTATTTAATAAGATATGGGAAGAAGGTATAATGCCCAAAAGCTGGAAGAGTGCATTAAGATTACCATTTAATAAACCTGGGGCCTGTACCATGAAGGTAGCTGAACAAACTCGGAGTTACAGGATTAGTTTTGAGTTGACAAAACCAAACCGATGCAATCAGGCTTTATTGGTACCATGACGCAGCTCATCAACTTTCTCTGTCAACTCAGGCTTTGATCTTAAGCTATGATTACTCCACGAGCGCGTGCACATACCAAAGTGACGTTGGCACCGAACAACCAATCGCGTTCGATATGGATAGAGCGAGAGCGATATTTTCTTTCCGCGGAGGAGCAAGAGATAATCATTTAGAATTACGATGAATTTAAATATGTATTACAAGCTCGAAACAATACGGTCTCTGCTGCCAAAGCAAGAGAAGACTGTTGGAGAAAGATTGCTGATTGTGTTAATGTGTAAGCTAAATAAATACGTTCTTTATTCATGTAAAATGATGTATATAGGCTATGAATGTATGTGTGTGTGAAATATAGCCTATATTTTTATAATATATAAAAATGTGCATGTATATACTAATAAAGATTAATATTTATTGATTTTTAGATGCAACTCCAAACGTTCTTGGCAGCTGATAAAGACAAATTATAAAAATATAATTCAAAGTAGCCTAGTAAGTATTTACACACAACCTTTTATTATTTTTTTATTAACACTTGTTTGAGGCAAACCGAAAAAAGAGTGAAATTCAGAAAACCAGTGGAGGGCCACTCCTCCAGAATACACTGAGTTGATAGGAATAAGGGACGGCCGATTATGGATGGGATTACAGGTGCTGTACAGTCTGACCCTGGTGCTGGCTCCTCTAAGCAAGTAACACTGGGTACGTGTACATTACTATTTTAAGTTTTAAATATGGCTGACTGTATGTATGTATATCTGCAGTCGAGGGAAATGCAGTGTCCCTGTTGAAGCCAGCACACACACACAGTCTCCCACACAGAGGTCAGTATGCAGCAGACAGAACACCAGAAACCTATAGGCCTACTTTTATTTATCAGGGAGGAGGAAATGATGAAGACACTCTGTCTGTGTTCTTGGACAGTTGCTGAGGTGAATGCACTGGGCTTTTTATTAAGGCAAACATTTGAATGTGTGGCATAAAACAGGGACTGGCCCAAGTTACACATCTCTTTTATTGTAGGATTTTTCACAACCTGTCCCAGAAACTGAAGCCTCTACCTCAACAGGCTTCAAAAGAAATGTAAGGATTTAAAACCCTTGACATATATTACAGGTGTTTGTCAAGGAACTTTCAAGGAACTTTTTGTGAGTTGATTAGCCTCCCAAAAACTTGTAATGATGCTTGTGGTGGAATTATGTTTCAGGTGGAAACAGACTCAGTCAGGGCCCTTTACAAAAGGAGCCTATGGAGCTAGACTGCACACTAAAGGAACCTATAGAGCTAGACTGCACACTAAAGAAGCCTATAGATCTAGACTGCACACTAAAGGAGCCTATAGAGCTAGACTGCACACTAAAGAAGCCTATAGATCTAGACTGCACACTAAAGGAGCCTATAGAGCTAGACTGCACACTAAAGGAGCCTATGGAGCTAGACTGCACACTAAAGGAGCCTATAGAGCTAGACTGCACACTAAAGGAGCCTATAGAGCTAGACTGCACACTAAAGGAGCCTATAGAGCTAGACTGCACACTAAAGGAGCCTATGGAGCTAGACTGCACACTAAAGGAGCCTGACTGTGAGCTGAGGAGGCTCCACATTTAAAAAATATATGTAACAGCTAGATTAAACTGATCTCAGCATGTGAACTTATTTAACCAAGTAACACTTTAGCATGAATATTAATGCAACTTTCTATTGCTTTCTTTCCAGCTTTCTGTGGTGGTTCTGGCTCCTTTGGTGGCTATATTGTGCAGAATGGCACATGCAGACACTATCTGTGATGCCCACTCTGGTGACTCTTAAGCGCCGAAGACAGTTGAAACGTGCCTTTAGGATGCCAAAGATCATCTCTAACTTTTACTATGGTTTTACTGACACATGAGGGTCATGATAGGGGGTTATTGTGTAGGTTTTGCTGTCCCAATTCAAATTAACAGTGTTTTGTACTGTACCAAATTTAACTAGCTTTCCTCAAAGCGCTGACACAACATACTCACGGAAAGTAGATTGTTATCTGTTAATTTTACTATTAATTTAAAGATTCATCTCACAGAAAATAATAATTTCACATGTTCACATAATCTCTACCTGAACATTAAGGCTGTGAAAAGACTTTCTATTAACATAATCTGCCTCATGTTCTCCTAGAGAAGTGGAGATTGCAACATGTGTGCAGGCTATTGCTCCAATGACTCTATAGGGAATCCTATCATAAGATTAAAATAATGCTTAACATGTACTGTATTATATAGTACATTTGTGAAATTTGCTTTTTGAAAAAAAAAAAAAAATGTTTTGTCACCCTATCAATATATTTTACCGGCAATTTTATAAAAACCCTCTCTTATGGACATGGTCAATAAATGTCTGGGGAACACTATTAAACTAGTAATGTACTCCTGCAGAGCGAGGACCACCTTGCGAACAAACCGTGTTTTCCCCTAGATTCTGTGCATCACCGATCGTGCAAGTATGTAGGCTACACTTGCAAAAAAACGCAACGCAATAGGCTTTATGCCGAGCGTCACGTGACCAAGCCGGAAAACAGGTCACATCGCTTCCGATTCAGGTCTTTTGTATGTGCTTCATGAAATTTTTTGAGGTTTTACTCAAGATAACTTAATAGGAGCACGCAAAAATTAGCACAACCAATGTCCCTCGCATGTGCAGATTGATATTTAAAAGTTTTTACATTTTTCTTCTTCACACTAACGTTTAGATATTTAAACAGCATAAAACACCAATAACAAAGTGAACTTAGTAGGTTAGCTGATTACCTTAAAAATCCATAGATATCGTAGTTAGTTCTTACGGCCGTTAACACTTTCTCTGACAAGCGGATGCAATGAGACCTGTTTTCCGGTTTGGTCACGTGACAGTCGGCATAAAGCCTATACCATTTATGGTACAGTAAGTGCATTAATTCGATGTGTTAAATTATTAATGTGCGGCTCAAGAAGTTCGCAAAGATAAGATATTCCTTCCGCAGAAAATCTGTATCTTTCATAGCCTACACCAGGGATGGGCAACATCGGTCCTGGAGGGCCACTGTCCTACAGAGTTTACCCTGCTCCAAAAATCACCTGCCTGTAACTTTCTAGTAATCCTGAAGACCTTGATTAGCTTGTTCAGGTGTGTTTGATTAGGGTTGAAGCTAAACTCTGTAGGACAATGGCCCTCCAGGACTGAAGTTGCCCATCCCTGGCCTACACTATCAGAAAAGGCAAGGGGATTTGTCCGGCTAAAAACTCTTTCTCTACGATGTGCTCGTCTAACAATTTGCGCTGAGATGTCCACAGGATTTGAAAGAAAATGTAAAGCCATTGCAACAAACACTGGGAATTAGTTACGTCACCTATATGTTTCTTTGCTCACAGCTGATTGGTCAAACTTCAGTCTGAGATCTCGAATCCAGAACTTAACCTGCCCCGGAGCAGGTTAGCCGTGCAGCGTAAGGTACCATGGCAACGAACACCGATTAAAGCCGAGCTACTTTCATAGTACCTAAAACCCAGGGTTGGCGGAAACTAAGCTGAAACATAGCTGGCTAGCCACCTAAACCGGCTTCATGGTACAGGCCCCTGGGAAAGATACTAATAATGTTGGTAAATAGACCTATCGCCCTAACATCACATCTATGCAAGTGGATGGAGAAGATACTAGTCCAAAGACTTAATTATACCCTTGAACACAGAGGATTACTAGCACCATATCAAAGTGGGTTCAGAAAAGGGCGTTCCAAATGGATGCTGTTGTGAAAGTATAAGCAACGAGATAGAGAAAACGTTTAAAATGAAAGAAATAATGAGTATTGTGTTTTTTGATATTGAAAAAGCTTATGATTCCATGTGGAGAGAAGGGCTGCTAATTAAATAAAATAAAATGGGAATTAGAGGTAGGTTTTATAATTGGGTCTACGATTTTCTGTCAGAAAGATGATTTAAGGTGATGATACACAGGGCAACTTTTTGAGCAATGTTGCTGGGCAATGTTGCCGTCAACAGGCAACCAGATGAGACACAGGGCCCACAACTGATCTAAATTATGCAGATAGAAATGTATTGCCCATTTTTAATGGGAAAGTGCCCAAGCAACAATCGGTCGGCAAGATTGCCCTGCAACATTGCTCAAAAAGTTGCCCTGTGTATCATCACCTTTAGAGTTAAAGTGGGATCAGAAGTATAGACCAACGCTACTTTTGCGTCATCGAAGGGTAACGCCCCTTTTTGGGGGAAAACAAACGGATTCCCCTGAGAACAGAACTCGCTCTAGATCAGCAAAGTTTCTTGATAGCAAAAATGGCACAAACATACACACTCTTTTTGCCGGCCGAGGACCGTGAGCGGTATTTAAAGAAGCTACTGGATACAGGGTTACAGAGGTGTCCCTTTGAAATGGTCGAAAACTGGATTAATGACCCCACGCAGTGGCCAAATATGTACAGACATCTAACGTTACCACTACCTCGTGGAATCACCAAGTAAAGTAGCCTATTTTTTTTTTTTGTCATAAACACTCACAGTATGACAAACTAGACGATGAGGCCATGTCACTTGGATCATATTTAACGTGTGTACGGCAAAATATGTATAGGACCAAATGTATGTATGTATGGGGCTATCAAATTGGATGTTGTGACATTATGTTATCCTATCTAGCCTAGAAGGCTTGATCTACTGCCGTTCGTGTTGTTACATGTAACAACTAGCGATTTCTTTTTACTTATTATATGCCCCCATTATTAGCGTTATACGCTAAACAGTTTTTAGAGATAAAACTCTTTACATTCGATTATCATGAAAACAAATCTCAGAGAACGGTTGACTAGGTACCAATGTTTTATTAGATCAAAGGTTCATTTTGCGCCGGAGTTCTTGTCACAGGTCGGGGGGGCCAAACCAGACTGCACCCACCCCTCAAACCCAGGACCACTCTGAGGAGCGTACCAGAGACCAGACAGACAAGTAGAATTAAAAATGAACAATCTTTATTGAATAATAAAAAGGAAATTAAAAGTCTTGACGTGAGTTTGTGTCTCTGTCCAGGAAGGGGGAAACCGCTTTGGACCCTGGGAGGCGAGGGATTCGTCTGCCGTTCCAGCAGCAGGTAAGTGTCGGGGTAAGTAGAACTTCTTAGCCACGATGCAGACGGACAGATACCCGGGCAGGGCAGGACCGGGACTGAGGACTAGGAGACTCTTCCACCGGACAGGTGAGTAGCAGGTACGTATACCTCTCAAGAAGGCGAGCAGGCGGAGGGGCCTCACTGGAAGACGGGTGGGTAGATAGGTCGGTATGTTCCTAGACCGTTGGTCGTTCCGAATATGCTCAGCACAGAAGAATCATCCAGTTGAACAGACAGAGCAAATTATACAGGTGCAGGCACACTCCTCTGCAGAATGGAGAATCGGGCTTACGGCTGGACTGTGTGGCTCCAAGCGGACAGCGCTGGGACAAGGGTGGATCCTTCCTTCAGACGGGCAGCGCCCAAGAAGACAGCAGCAGACGAATCATCTAGTTAAACGGACAGAGCAATTTATACAAGGCAAACACACTCCTCTTTGGTATCAGAACGAGAACTTATAGCCCGAGCGGGACATGCACGTCTAGCACTGAGGCTTTGTTCAGCAAACACTGGGCGGAATTATGCACTGGGGAATACTGGCAGTTAAATATACATATCCACCCACACACTGCAACCTCACGTCAAGTCCAATACTGTGTGACACTTCAATTCAGGCACTGCATATCCACTCTCACTCTCAGTGCAATAAGGCCAGCACTCACCCAATAGTCAATCCTTCCACTGTTATGTTGAATCAGCACTCAGACGATAAAGAGATGCAGATGACTTCTCACAGCATGGAGAACAGCGTCTTCAATACTCTCTCACTCTCAGACGAAGATACCAGGATTTCAATGATGACTCAGTTCACACTCCTAAGTGGCAGTTACACTCGAGATCAATGCACTTCACAATTCCTCATTCAACTCAGAAGATGAAGATATCAGGATTTCAATGGTGACTCAGTTCACACTCCTATGTGACAGTTACACTCGTGATCAATACACTTCACAATTCTTTGTTCAACTCAGTGCAGGACATGCATTCACACAGATTCGATGTTTTATTACTTAACTTCCTCTCAGGAATGATGGCGTTCTCCAGTCTTGACTGTATCTCCCCACTTCTCTGACTTTCCATCCAGTTCACGTTTCCAGCGTGTATTCACACAAATCACCGTTGCACCCTTCAGCCAGCCAAATCCTCACAGCCCTCTCCAAAGATCCCAGCGAATTCAGCCACAGTCAAAGAAACTAATTCTCCCGGGGGAGTACCACACCCAATTCCCTCTTCCCTTTCCTTTTAAATGTTTCCTCCAGCCCCGAAGCCCTATCGCTGATCCTCAGTTCAATCGTCAGCACCTGTTACCACTTGCCTCATCAGCTGCCGCTGTCATGGCAACTGACACCAGGGCTGCGTTCAGCGCCGACAAAACGTTGCAGAACGTTTTTTAAACAGAAACGGTGATGCGTTGAACGCACTGTTGTGATGACGCAAGAGTTGCAACTACGGCAACTGAGAAGGCTTTTTGTGTTCTTTGTGAAGAATTTTCGGAGCCTGATGAAGTCGGTATAAATATGTTTAATACTACAAAATATGCTCGATGTTACAGTTACTGCACTTGCCGCCCAGAACACAAGAGAACATCCCAATCGAGTGAAGGGATTTGTGGAAACTGAAATGGAAGCACATCTTACCTAATAAAGACTAAAACACATCTATTTAGCCTCACATTCTTGTTGTTCATAATGTTTGATTAATACCCTGTATTTTCTTTCTCATTTTTAGGAAAAGCACTTTACATGTATTGTTTATTTCTATACCAAATGTCACACACTTGCAATGAAGCTAAAAATATAAACAACTACATCATTATGTTGATATCCTATATTTTTACAATAATACTTACGACAAACATGTCTTCTGATATCCTTAGTTGTTGCGTATCGAACACATTTGTAAATTACTTCCATTGTGCGAGTTCTCTTTAATACCGTGTGCTTTATATACATGTTGCTGCTGATTGGACTGTAGTTGTGACACGCCCACCAAACAAGAGAAAACGCATCTCAAACCCCGTTGCACACCGGTGCACGCCGTTTCCAGGAAACATGACGTTCAACCCGGAAACCGTAGCAAAACGTTGCGCACCGTTGTGATCTTGAACATGCCTCAAGTGAACCAGCCCGGTGTGCCGGCGAAATCGTCCCGGGGGGAAACACACTCCTAGCGGAAATTGGTTCCGCTAGACTTGTCACCTTGTGACATTCTCCTTTAAGATTATTCCATCTTTGAGTATCACTCTTGATCTTGCCTAAAACGTTATTAAAGTTGTCCCTGGAAATCTTATGGATGTTTTTATATATGGTAATACCCAAATAGATGAAAGAATCTTTAATAGGAATGAATGAGGGGATAGGACAATTAACCTTAACATTGTTAATTGGCATTAAAGCAGATTTTGTCCAGTTTATCTTGTATCCTGATAAACTACTAAAGCGGGAGAATTCCTTAATTACATTGGTTAATGACATATCAAAGTGATCTAAATATAAAATTATGTCATCCGCATACAACGAAATAATATGATTATGGTCGTGAATCTTAATCGGTGTTACTTCAGATTTCCTAATGGCTTGTTCTAGTGGTTCAAGGGATAAACAAAACAATAAGGGGGAAAGTGGACATCCCTGCCTCATTCCTCGCTGTAGAGGGAACGGGGGGGAAATAATATTACCAGTTAAGACTGATGCCTCAGGTGAGTGGTAAAGTGTCTTAATCATAGAGATGTAATGCTCACCAAAACCAAAACATTCTAGAACTACCCACATATAGTTCCACTCTATAGCCTGTCAAAGGCTTTTTCAGCGTCGAGTGAAAAAACCGCACAAGGGCTCGGATGGGCGTCTGCAAAATCCAGAACATGAAAAAGTCGACACATATTATCGGATGCGTGACGTCCCTTAATAAATCCGGTTTGGTCCTCCTTAATTAAGCTATGGATTACTTTCTCCATGCGAGAGGCAATAACTTTAGCATAAACTTTTAAATCGCATGAGATGAGTGATATTGGTCTATAGTTAGAGCAATCTAGTGGATCTTTCCCCTTTTTAAGAAGCAATGATATCAAAGATGTTTTTTGATCTCTATGAAATGCCCCGTGCTCAATTGCAAGATTAAATGAATCAAGCATGAGAGTCCCTACCAAATCCCATATCTCTAAATACAATTCAGGAGGGATGCCATTAAGGCCTGGCGACTTGCCCTTTTGAAGACTTTTTAGTGATTCGTGGAGCTCCTCCAAATTTAACGGGGCCTCCAAAGAGTCTTTATCCATCTGTGAAATCCGAGGCAGTTTTAATTTACCTAGATACTCTTTGCAGATTGACTCATCCAAATCGGTTTCAGCTTTGTATAAATTTGTGTAAAAATCCTGAAATATGTTATTAATTTTCACAGGATTCGTGGTGACCTGATCGTCTGAAGATTTTATTGCACTGATAAATGCCTTAGACTCGCATTCCCTCAACCTGATGGCCAGTAAGTCGCCAGGTCTCTCCGATTCAAAATAATATTTTTGTCTAGTTCTATGTAATATAAACTCTGCCTTTGATTGTGAAAGTAAATCATATTCTTCTTTTAAGGAGGACAATCGTGTAGCTTGTTGATCAGAAAAACTTTGTTTTTGCAAGTTTTGTAATAATTGGATCTTACTTTCTAGTTGTGTAATCTGGCGGGTTTTCGCTTTGGCAAGAGTAGAACAAAAAGATATACAGAATCCTTGTATAATACATTTAGTTGTTTCCCATAATATTTGAGGGTCTACATCGCGAGATGTATTAATTTCAAGAAATTCCTTTATATGATCTTTTAGCGAATTAATGAACATCTGATTACTTAGTATTGATGTGTTAAAACGCCATCTAGGGGCCTTGGTCTTAATGTTGGAAAGGTGAACATTACACAACACTGCAGAGTGATCAGACAATAAAATTGATAATATAGAGATAGAGGAGTTAGATGAAATTAGAGATGGGCTGAGAAATATGTAATCTATCCTAGAGAAAGTCTTATGTCTGTTAGAAAAAAAAAGTAAAGTCCTTAGATGTAGTGTTTTGAATTCTCCAAAGATTGATTATATTAAGTTCAGTGATAAATTTATTCAATAACTTAGAAGATGGGTTAGCTGTTGTTTCCGGGTGAGATTTATCCAATGCAGGATTTAAGACAGCATTAAAATCACCACCCACCACTAAATGACAATCAGTCTGCTCAAGCAATGCATTGGAAATATTAATGAAAAATGCACTGTCTGCCTCATTCGGGCAGTAAATGGAAGCCAGTGTTAACCTGTCATTATGTACTTTGCAACGTATAAAAACAAATCTACCTTCATCATCATTCCCGGTATGTTCAATAGTTATATGTAACTTCCTATCGACTAAGATAAGCACCCCCTTAGTTTTATTAAGAGCCCAAGAGAAGGCTGCCAATTGATTATACTTGTTTTGAAACCGTGCACATCACATTGTTTTAAATGGGTCTCCTGTATCAGGGCACAGGAAATCGATTTACGGTGCAAATATTCAAATATACGGGTACGTTTTATAGGAGAATTTTGGCCATTCACATTCAATGATAAGATATTCAGAACCTGCATTGTATATTTCCAATGTTAAGTAGATTATGTCTAAGTGAAGAGAAACAAAAGCAATACCATACAGTAAGTGACATGCAAACGTTAGTACATATCCTAGATTCCAATCCATCTAGATGCATGATTATTTTTACAGAAAAGCAAAATAAATAAAAGTAAACGTATTGGTGTCTGTTGAATGGAATAGAAAACAACAAAAGGAAAGAACGACAAACAACTATGTACAAAAACCAAAACAGACCGCACATAACCGAGAATGTAGGCCTGCATGAACAACAGAAACAAATTCGGATACGTGACCAACCCACTTCAACGCAAGACATGTCCTCAAAAGGCCCACAAAGCCAAAACGTAGTGATCAGACCTGCTCTCTATTAGCCTGAAGGAGAGAGAGAAGAGAAAAGGAAACCAATACTCAAAATAAATAAAAGTGTTGCATTGTTGTTTACCAGTCATCGGACAAGCGTACAGGACAAGACTTCAAAAAACAAATTTCAACAAGTGTCCATGTCCACCTTGCTGTTGTCCTCAGGGCATTTAAGATCACCACAAATCTCATCATTAGGTTCTCCTAGTTGAGTTGAAGGGATGGAGATGATAGCCGTTGTATTCCCGTTGCTTTTTAGAGCTGCAGAATACGTCTTCTTCTGTGACAATGAGCTGACAAAGTCCTCCGCTTTTTCAGGAGAGTCGAACATCATCTGCTCACCCTTGTGCCGTAGTTTAATTGCCGCCGGGTAGATGAGGAAGGACTGGAGTGCAGTCATCTTCTTCAAGACTGGATTAAAGCTCTTTCTCTTGGTAGTTGTGGCAGGGTTTTTCGGTAAGTTGATCCAACTGATTTCTTAAGGTTGTGACTGTCCTCCTATCCTCACGTGCAGCTACCTGAACGGAATCGACCCGGTCACGCGTCTGTTTTGCCGTGCTGGCTAACTTTCCAACCTCTGCTCTTAGCTCTTTAACAGAATCATTGGTCGTTTGTATATCCAAATGTAGATCATGCAGTGCTGGGGTCAATACCGAGTCTATCGCTTCTCTTACTGCCGAAGCCACAACCGAATTCAGAGTGCTTTGTTGCTCTTTGAGCGCTAGCTTGATACCGTTAGCTATTGCAGCGTCGATCTCCTCTCTGGAGATGGCGGAATCTTTAAATTTCTTCTTTATTGGTGATTGCTCAACCTCTCTTTTACGACTGTCTTTGACTGCTGTAGTACTCATAATGGGCTAGATAAAGAGCGATTCAAAGTGTATTGACAGGATTATAGAATATTTGACCAAGTGAACAGAGCAAAGAACTATACGTGCATCGCTGCCAAAGGGTCAGGTGATCTCCAAACATTGGATTTCTGAATTAAATATTGTCCTCTAAACATTCCCAGAGCATCCTGAATGTTCCCTGAAGGTCCTCCAAATAACATCCCCAAACCCTTTAAAGGACTCCGCATCGTGACTGTCTGGGAACGTTGTGGGAACATTACCAGGCAACGTCCTTGACACCAGTGGGGACATTCTCAGAACGTTCTGGGAACGTAAAATTTCTAGCTGGCAGAGACTACGGATAGACGTGAGATTCTGCTGGTTACCTGCCCACGTAGGTATAAAAGGGAATGAGGGAGCAGATAAAATAGTTAAAAAATCAACCACGACAAACGATGTCATAAACGATGAAGCTAAGGCGATAATCAAAAAAGAAATAATGAAGAAATGGCAGGATAGATGGGATATGGATAAAGGTGGAAGGAAATATTACAGCTTGCAAAAATCTATTAATGTCCACAGGGGGTGAATAGAAGTAACAGAAGAGAGGAGAGCGTTTTAACCAGGCTGAGATTTGACCATACAGGGTTAAATAAAACATTGTTTTTAATGGGCAAAAGTCAGATTACATTCCAATTACATTCCGCACTCTATTCCAATCAGATGAATGTTTGGAATGTAGATCCAAGGAAGATGTAGAACATGTATTAATACATTGTAAGAAATATAGTGATGAGAGGATGAGGCTAAACCAAAAGATAAGTAAGGCGGGAAGGAAGTGGAACCTCGAAGGTTTATTAGGCACACAAGGAGATGGGGTAAAGGATACACAGAAAGCAGTTATACAATATTTGAAAAACATAGGAATATATAAGAGGATCTAGGTTTTTTTTTTTTTTTTTTGGATATAAAGTAGTCCCAACGAATAGTTCATGCTACATACTCTGATACAGTAGGTGGCGGTATGCACCTTTAAAAGTCATGGTTGCAATCTGCCATAAAACGGAAAAGAAGAAGCACAGGCAGGTGAAAAGTTTAGAGAAGATCTCTTGCTTGACTTGCAAAGACTTTCACACACATTCAGTTAAAAAAAATCAAACTTGAAGACGCAACTGGTATGAACATGAATTTTATTTATTTATTTATTTATTGATGTAAACTATAAGTTGTAAGAGATCAGTATTGTGTTTCAGCATATTTGATGGATTTTGCTAGTTTGCTTGCTACAGTACTGATTGATGCTAAGATTTGTATGATTTGGTGTGATTTGAGTGAAAGGTGTTCAAGTTTGTTAAAATGTATTATTTCTTGTTAAAGCATTTTGATTTAGTTGATTTATACTGTTGGTAATATGGTGATGGTGAATGAGATGTTAAATGTTAGTTTAAATAACATCTTTATTATATTAATGTGTGTTTCTTTTGTCCAATTTTATCTTTAAAGATTATCAACCTATTGCTGACTATTGCTTCTGCAAATACCTCTGCAAACAGAAGAAAATAAATAGTCAAGTCAATGAGTTGTCTTCTTGCGTCCTTCATTGTTTGAATGCCATCTCAAGTTTGGGCAGAGCTGAATAAAAAAGCCAGAAAACTTGACAGATACATTGTAAGAAAAATGTCCAAACATTTTAACTTAAACTAGCAACTAATGCACAAATGTAAGTGTTATGATTTTAGCACAATTTTGCAATTTGTGCGATTTGTTTTTTCCTAACCGTGTATGTCATCACAGATTGATGAAGCGCATCTTTGTGTTGATAACAGTTTTTGATAGTTTTGTTTTGCTGGTAATTTGTCAATGGGTGATTGGAAGTAAGCTAATTTATTTCTGTCAGGTCCATTAAGTCAAGAACACACAAACAAAATAATTTAGAATTTAATTGAATAGATTGCAAACAGGTTGATGTTCCTGAATTGAAATTTGGCGGTATGGCTCTGTTCAGGGAGTCCTCTGACCTTTCATGAGCACCATGAAATAGCAGAGAGTCAGAGGACAGCAGCAGCAGCATTAGGGAACGCTCACACAGTTTTAGACTGTGAGAGCTAAAATATCCCCCTGTGAACAGAGCAGACAACATGACATAAGCAGATGCCACGTTATGCATAAGGAGGAGCTGGGGAGGTGGCGGGCATGTATGAGGAAGGTGAATGAGCTTTAAATAGGGCGCCTTGTTTGAGCTTTGGCCATTGAGCAGCGAGGGGAGTTAACCAGCTAATGCGGCTCAGCTGGAGCAGATCAGCTGACGGGACAGTGTTGATAGCAAATAGCATAAGCAGCGGCTTGACTACCTGGCCTGCCAGAACTGACGCTGACGCTCAATTTAACCTAAAATAATTCACTGTAACGTTACTGTTAATCAGTGACGTCACTTACAAATATTGATTAAAAAAAATGATTTCAGGAGGGACAGAAAAAAAACCTCCACAACAAAGGGGGAATTATTGTTTAATCATGATAATAATTTCATATGCATTTTTTTCACAATATACATTACCTTAAGATTTATGTATGTATATATATATATTTTTTTTTCTTTATCTTTTCTGCATTTCATCTCTGCTCTAGCTTGCTTCCTTGTAATAAACCCTATGTTCTATTGTAAATCCTATGCAACATTGTTGGCTCTGTGACACATTGCATGTTATGTTCTAGAAGATCATCATGCTGATGGCCTTCTGCACCCTCTGTCCAAGAAAATCTCCACGGCTATCGGCTATGAACTCGACTAGTAAGCAAAACCTCAAACATACAGTGCACTACTGTTCAAAGTTGGGGGTCTGTAGGATTTATGCTTTTGAATGAAGTCTCACACTTTAAAATTATTAACCCCAGTTTTTTTCAGTGAGATTGTCATGGTTTTATGCGCACTTTGCGAAACAAATACGCCTGAAGTGGGCACAAAAGCGTTAGTACATCTGGCCCTCTGTGTCAATGCCTAGGCGGGAGCACACACTCACTTCAGAGGAGCTCACCACCTAAGTGGACACGTGCATCTCGGGATTTTCACCAAGAGGAAGGCAGCCACCATTCAGTGGGCCAACCTTGCTTGGAAACAGCCTTCCCTTTCTGCTGATTTCCTTAGCAGACAACAGCTGGTCTGAGGTCCTAAAGCAGGGGTGTCCAAACTACGGCCCAGTTTTTATTGGCCCGCAGCAAATTCTGAAAATATAATTGAATATGACCAACACAAGAAACTTGAGCTCAACTCTGTTGCACTTCTCAGTTTCAACACTAGATGGAGCCAGGCAGCCAGCCACAGAAACGGTGCTTCTCATTACCGCTAGAAAAACTTTTACCGCGAGTCACCAGAAATGGCAGCACCCAAGAAACGAAAAATAGCAAGTGAGTGTAGAAGATTTCAAACACGGTGGGAAAATGAATATTTTTTCAAAGAAATCAACGGAAAGTGTGTCTGTTTGATTTGCAATGAAGATGTTGCTGTGATGAAAGACTATAATGTCCGTCGGCACTATGAAACCAAACATCAGAGCTACACATCGTACACCGGTGCCGAACGAACACAGAAAGTCAAGCAAATGGCAGCTAGCCTGTAAGCTCAACAACAGTTTTTTTTTTTCGTGCTAACAAAATACAAGAAAACCCCACAACAGCAAGCTATGAAGTCGCTAAACTTATTGCCCAGCAAGGCAAACCGTTCTCAGACGGTGGTTTCATAGAGCAGTGCCTCATCAAAGTCACAGAAATAATGTGCCCGGAGAAAGTGCAGGATTTCAACAACATGAGCTTATCCAGAAATACAGTGGTGCGGAGAATCGAGGACTTGTCTCTCAGCTGAAGTTTCACGTTAGCTGACAAAGCTGGTGCTTTTGATTTTTACTCGATAGCATGCGATGAGAGTACAGATGCTACAGACACTGCGCAGCTGTTAATTTTTTTGCGGGGAGTAGTTGATCATTTTTGCTGTACGGAGGAGCTGCTTGATATGATGAGCCTAAAAGGCCAACATGACATCATGACATCAGTCTGCTAAAAGGCACAACGACGGGTAGAGCTGTGTCAGAGGCAGTTGAAAAGATGGGGCTTAAATGGGACAAGCTCTGTTGAGTAACAACGGATGGAGCTCCGGCCATGACGGGCGATCGCAAAGGAATGGCAAGTGTGCGCCAAGGTAAAAGAGAGCGGATGTGAGGCTTTTAGGATGCACTGTATAATCCACCAAGAAGCACTGTGTGCCAAGACTGTCCAGCTGGGCGATGTGATGAACACTGTTGTAAAAACTGTCAACATAATTTGAGCTAGAGGACTGTACCACAGAGAATTTCAAGGTTTCCTTTCTGATGTGGATGCTGAATATGGGGATGTACTCTACCACTATGAGGGGCGCTGGCTGAGCCGCGGCTATGTGCTGCAGCGGTTTTATTTGCTGAGATCAGAAATCGATCGGTTTATGAAAGAGAAGGGCCGACATCTTCATGAACTGAGTGACCCTCTGTGGCTGGCCGACCTGGAATTTTTAGTTGATCTTACTCATCATCTGAATACACTGAACAAGAACCTACAAGGCAAAGAACAGCTGGTGCCACACCTGTATGCGCACATGAAAGCCTTCCGTGTAAAGCTCCGCCTGTTTGAGACACAACTACGAAGCTTTAATACTGCACACTTCCCTGCACTGTCTGAAATCAAGTCTGCTTTTCCAAAGGCCAACCTTTCTGCTAAAAAAGAGAAATATGTGTCTGTGATTGCATCTCTCGTGACAGAATTCAACCAGCATTTCGAAGATTTTTCTGTCATTGAAAAACAAATCAAGCTGTTCTCGACCCCCTTCCTGGTGGATGCAGAAGAAGTGGAAAAGAGTCTGCAGTTAGAACTGATTGAAATGCAATGCGATGATTCTCTGAAGAGTCAACATCAGCTTCTCTCCCTCCCTGACTTCTAACAGAGTTTGGATAGTGCCAAGTTTCCTCTGATGAGACGCCAGGCAAAAAGAATGATGAGCCTGTTCGGCTCATCATACATATGTGAACAAACATTTTCTCTGTTAAATCAGAACAAAAGCAGATTGAGAACCAGAATGGCTGATAGCCATCTCTGTGAAGTCCACCAAAACTTTCTCCTGACATGTCAGCCATCCTTCAATCCAAAGGACAGCATCACTGCTCCCACTGAGTGCAATGTTCTTCACATTATAGATTTATCGGTTCAAATTAAACAGCAATAAAGCTAAAAGCAGCGCACGTGTGACCTAGTACCATGGACAGCGGCGCCGCTCAGAGATCTTCCACGTGAACGCGTTTCCCCCCGGGGGCGAGCGCTGTGAGTGGGTTGTTGCTGTGAGTTGGTTGTTGCTGTGAGTGAGTGTCTTGCTGCACCTTCTTCCTCTTTGTCACTTCTGAATTGTGTGTGTTAGTTTTGAAGTATTTTTTATTTGTGAGAATTGTTCTTTAGGCGTATTAGCAGTCTCTTTAAATTGCCTCAGATTAGTCTGACAATTCCTGCTAAATATGGTAAACCTTAATTACAGACAGTTTACACATGTTCATGTTTTTAATGAATATAATTGAAAGTAGAACAGGGCTAGTTGTCACAACGGCTGTATCCGAGTAAATAGGAGGTTTTGAGTCAAAAGTCCTATCAACATCTGTATTTTCTCCAGCAAGGTTTTGTTTCAACAAAGTATGTTGGTTTTCACTTAACCTTAAAATAAAATATTTTTTTGTGAAACTAAAAGTTCAATATACATTTTTTGAAGGTAGTTTTTAAACTGAAAGGTTTTCAGGGCAAGAGTATTTTTTTTTATAAATGTCAACCTGGGGCAAATTGTCACATGTTTTTTACTATACATTGATATGTACACTGAGTGCAATGTTCTTCACATTATAGGTGAGTTACAATGTTATGACCACCTGTGCCACCTGCAGGCATGTCGTACTAGTGCACGGGCAGTGCAGTTCCAGTTATTAACCTGACTCTTTGCAAACACACACAACTGACATTTTGTTTTTAATTCATACCACACTTTTTACTTTAATAATAAACAGTCCTTTATTCATTTTAAATTTTAAAACCTAAACTGTTTGTTCGTGTTCCTTTTTATGTTGAGACCTTGAGTAACAAGCCAGGTCGTAAAAACGCAGTATTCATGTGTCAATATAGTGTGTGGCCGGCCCTTTGTTTATTTTTCTGTATTTGGCCCTCACTAAAAAAAGTTTGGACACCCCTATTCTAAAGCTTGCGTTCTATGCACGTATAACCGCAATGAAGCGGACAGACAGAGAAAGCCAGGGCTGGGTCTGCCTCCTCCAGGGCAGCGCTTGCAGGCTCACCACCTAGTCCCACCTTTAGGTAGAGGTAGGAACCTTGGGCACATATCCAGGCTGGGGTCTCAACTCGTAAGAGTTAGCCGGCCCGAATTCCAGACAACTCGTTGACCAAAAGCGAGCAAGTCCCTACACTCTAGTAGAGACCACGCAAGCAGGTGAACTGTTTCTTTAAAAACAGAATTTTTAACTCACTGCCTGCAGTGGCGGTCTTTGCAGTGCAGTAGCACCAGAGATAAGGCCCAAGAGGATAAAGAGGGGTGCAAGGCAGATTCACTTGCTCCCTCAGGAACCTGACGATCAGGACGTGCTTCCCATGCTACCGCATCATGATGTGTGTCAAAGAAAAAATAAAGGCAACATCATTTTGAGGGTGGAGGACACAGCCCTACTCCAACCCATCTTGCAGGAAAGAGAGCACTGAAATGACCAAACGCCTTCAGGATCTCCTCGTGGAGAGAAGACTCACTCAACGAATAGGTTCCACTTCTATTTGGCCTAAGCAACACTTCCTCTTAGGGGGTGCTCTCGCAGAAGTGATGGTGACTACCACATATTTTCCTGCGGTAGCCACATGAACCTGCGCGTTTTTTAGGACCGGCCTGGAATCTCTCCAGGAGTCTGAACGCGGGTGCCATCATGCCCCATCCCAGAGAATGTATTCAGGGGAAAGTCAGGAAGGGCTGTCGAGGGGAGAACTAGGTCTGGTTGGGCTAAAAAGGGGCAACGACCTGCTCCACTCCTGACCTAGCACAGTAGGTGCAAGCAACATGCGCGAACAAGACAGGAGCACTGATCAACACTAGGTGTGAAGAAATCACTGAGCTTCAGGAGCATCTCTGCTCAACACCTGAGTGTGATGAAAATCACTGAACTTTGAGTGGGCGCCAAGCGACAATGAATCGCATAGCCGCTTTTTTAGAAGGCTCACTAGGGAACTCATTTCTGCGGGGCCCCGCGGCCAGCTGAGAGCCAGTGTCTGTCCAAGGGTTGTCTGCTCAGACAGAAATAACACAAATGTCAGAGGAACGACTCTGGAGAGGCAACAAATGCAACTGTGCAACCCCAAAGGGGTCCCTGCCCAGCTGGATCGCCTGGGGATGGAGTCTCTACTGTCCCTGGCCATAGGCTGTCATGAGGCTCGGCGGCTGCACGATTGAGCAGGCTGGAAGAAATAGTGGAATGAAGCGACCTCAGAAGCTTCTGACTCCAAGGAGGAGGTGAAGGGCAAGTTGTGACATGCAAGGGTAGCTTAGCGCAACGGTTGCAATGCTGTCTTTTCAGACCAGTACCAGCTCGCTGAGCAGCAGTGGCTCAAAGCGAGGTGAACTGCAACAACTCGAGGCAATGAATGCCAATGCAGTTGGAGGTCGCCCAGGCCTCTGTTAAAGCATGCCCTTTGTACATGGCCCCTCAGTCGGTGTTAGTGGACCTCATTCTAGGAGCGGTTGGCCCGGAGAAACAAAAGGTCTGATCATGGGCTGAGGGTTTGGCGGCAGGCCGGGGTGATCTGTTGTCACACAGGGCATGCCGCTCTACCATGGTCCTCTCGGGACTCAACCTTAAGCCAAGGCTGAAGTGGTCTTCATATGGAGGATGCCATGTGGCTGCATCTGCCATATGCCCCAGGAGCCTCTGAAAATTCTTTCAGTAGGACCCTTTCTCACTTCTGTATAGCACCGACCGGACATACTCTCTTCTTGAAGAGGCATGTTGGACCGAGTCCATCTCCATACCGGAAAAGAGATACTCAGCCCGTGGGCTAGATTACTCTCTCCCAGTTGACCTGGAGACCCAACTGGCTATGGAGCACTCGAAGGGTAGGACTTTGTACTGATACTTCGAACCCTCAAATGCAACATGCAGGATAGCTTGTGGTGCGTAAAGCTAGAGATCTGAAGTATATGTCATTCAGGTCTAACGCTGCAGACCAAGCTTGGGGGCAGGGCATTCTGTAAAATGCCTCTCTGTCATGTCACCCATCCCACGCGGCACCCGAGGGTGGGGCGTGCTAATGGGGACTCGCGCTTCGCGGACGAAGGCGAGAATATTCATTCTTACATCCAACAACAAAACACCTGAGTTGGTTACAAGACTTTCTTGTCTATACAGCTGCTCCCGCGTCGAAACAATGGCGGCCTGTGTACAGCTCACTCAGGGTGGGTCTATGCTAAAACTGCAGAGTCCATCAACAGTTGTGGGCGGGGCTTGTGCAAAGTGATGTCAGTGCTTATGATTTATGGGGATTTAAAAAAAAAGCACTGGGTGGATCTTTATCATTATAGGGTAGCTGTGTACACACACTGCCAACACACATTTATGCTCAAACATGTAAAAGTGAATTTTGCATAATAGGTGCCCTTTAAAGTATATTGTTTCTGTAATGAGTACTCTTTTTAAAAGTATGCCAAAGTTACTACTTTTTTCACAAGGGTAGAGAGGACTGATAACCTTTTAATGTAAAGTGTGTCATTTTTTGATGTTCTCATTAGCTGTAAGCAAACTGTATCCCCGAGTGGTCTGGAAGCTCTAGGCCTGTTTATTGTCATTCTTGCAGCTGGTTATGGAATTTCCAAGGCTTAAAAACAAGTGTGTGTACTAGCCTCCCTGTTTAGAACCGGGCAAAGTGTGTTAATGAGGAGTGTTAGTGTTGTGAATGAGGTCCACTGGAGGCAAGCTGGTTGAGAACCCAAATGCAACTTTACTTCAAAACATAATCAGGCATGACAAGGCATGAAACAGAAACAACGACAGGAAACCTGGAAACTCAAAACAAAGACAAGAACCAGGGGCCCGTTCTTCGTACGTCGCTAACTCACTTAGCTGGATTTGATTGTTGGCGATTTGGCATTATCTTGGATTGTTTGGTTCTTCGACGCTCATCCTGGACTTGCTGTCTTGGCAACAGGTGTGCAAGCTTGAACCTGCTCGCGAGCACGCTTATTTCATGTTAACAGGATTAGATCGCAGCTTTATAAGCGGAGGTGATGCGTGAAGTCTTTTAGCGCAGCACAATAGTGTACTTTTTGAGAGATATCATTTTTCTCATGACTCGTGGGGATGTCGTTTACATCATTAATTTGTTGGAAACACAAATGTTCGACTCGGAGTCGGGCTTTAATAACAGTGCAGGCAAGTTGCTATTACAATTCTCATACAGATTAGTAATATTATATCAAATTTTAAAAAGGCAGTTGACAGACTAAAATCTCTTTGGTGGTGTGTGACTGTTCCATATCACAAATATGGCCAGGATCCGTGCATGACTCAAGAACTTTCAGAGATTTATGCACATTATTTGAACGTGGTAAGGAAAAATATAAATATCAAGCTCACTGTATTACATACACTTATGCTTATCCTAACAGAACTGAATTTTTCCAATATACAGGTGATTACAGCAGGATCCTGCTTGGAGACAGGTGTTTTATGACCCCGTTCCCTGACCCAAACCCCAAACCAGTTACAAATGCCGCTCTAGCCAGGACAAGGGCACACAATGAAGTGAACTTTAGCCAACTAAAGTGTCTGAAAAGTCTGAGGGTTGCACCTGACAGGGCCTGTGACATTGCATGGGCCATATTACACAACATTGGACCATCAGAAAAAATATCAAACATTTCATTAATGTTTAATAAAAGACAAGACAAATATGCTTAGTTCTTTGAGTTTTATTTTAATTGTTATTTGTAAAGAAAAGCCAGTGATGGTCATCTTTTGCCTGCAATAAGAGATATTATGCAAAGTCAGCAATGGTACTCTGTGTGAAATAATATATTAGCACTTACTCTGAAGTTCCTATGAAGCAACTCATCTCTAGTGCCAGTTTTTTTTTTTTTTTTTTTAAGTTGTCAAGTATTTTCAAAATACTATTTTCTAGGGGTAGGGGTGAACCTGTCAACACATGGCTTATGCATCAAAAATGAAAAGGAAAAGTACAACACTGCCCACCTCTGCATCACTGCTTTGTGCAGACTCTTCTGTAGATGTGGACTCCTGCAACTCATATTGCATTCAGAAATAATAGGTACTCAAGTGTAAATTAAGTAAAGTTATTTATGCACTTAAAGATACCTGAGAGGGTTTCTTCACTGTCCTGTGCATTGGGGGGAAAAATGGGCATTACAAAGTGTTGTACTTTCTTCCCTTTTGATGTAACGTTAGAACAAGTCTTACTGCACATGCTTCAGCTACCACTTGCTTGGGAACAGGTAAAAGTGTTGGTGTATTGTTTAAAACTGCACAAAAGAGGAAAACACAATTTCATTACAATGAAGTACACTGGGGGGAAATGTGATCAATAACTCATGGCAACATATTTTTACTTAGGTAAAGTTGGTTTTATATTCGCACATTCGCACATTCGCGTTCAAGAACTTTTTCAATTAAATAGTCAATGAAGCAATTTTTTTTCAGATTCGAAGCAGCTACACAATATTGACAACAAAGACTGTGAACTACAACATTTTCTACAATCGATCAAAATGGGCAAGTATATTTTTAATGCATACACACTTTGTTGAATATTCAATGTAGTGTGGTAACCAAGATAGGGACCGTCTAAAAAGTTTATATTGTTTTTCATCGTGTGCAAACAGACAACTACATTTTAGCCAACTACAGATGTACCAGCAAATATCTCTCACATTATGTGTTCTAATGCAATAGAATGTCCTTTAGCAACAATAAAAACTGCATTATAATGATGGTGTTTAAAAAGGTGTTTAGGAAATAATAAAGAATGAACATGTAGGCTACATGAACTGTAATCTGGTAACAATCCAGACTGTAGAAAGTGGAAAATCATGTGTAATCTCCTGAATATAGTTAATTGCTTCATTTTACATCTGTTTATATTTATGTTTATTTATTTATTTGAAATCAAAATTAACAAGAACAGTGTTGGTGTTGGTTTTAATAATGACATATGATTTATTTCAATAGGTTTTGAAAGGATGGGCCGACTGTTCCAAAGCAAGTTGAATCGTCTTGTCTGGACCCTAACATACTACTGTTTTATCCACCTCGGTTTTTCTGTTTTTAAGTGTAATAAAGACTTTACAGTGTAACAGTGTTCTCCAGGTGCTGAATAAAAAGAATGGCCTAACAGTATTTTATGTTTTCCTGTTGTATAGCATCTTCAATTAACATTAAACTCTCACAATAACACAATTCGTGTGCATTGATTGATGTTTACAGTCCTGCAGAAATGTCACTGTCCATTGTACTGAATCCATCAGATTATTGACAAGTACTCAGAAAGCATGACAGCAAACATGATGTTTATTTTGGGTGTGAAGGGTGTGGATTTTGGAATAAACTGCTGCTTCAATGTATATGTAATGAGTGATTATAATCAAGGTTTTCTTTCTAAATATCACATGAGTGGAATGACTTATATAGGCATGTGAGATTTTACTTAGTTATAGAAGTTACCAGTATGATTACTGAAATGTTTGTTTCATGTATTTTCTAATGTCTGTATTTGATATCTGAAAACAGTAACAGTGCTTGCTCATTTAGTGATTGAGTCTTGAAGCTGACTTCTGCTGATGAAACTGAAAACTATCTTCAGTAAATCTTTTCTTTATTATAATTCTGACTCCTGCTCTTCATTCATCATATCTGGTTCTGGGTCTTTGACTGTGCGCCCCTAACAGGTGAACATTTAAAAAACTAGCAAAACTCCTATGGGGTTTCAATTAGTTTCAATGGCACACCTTCCATCAAAAAATATTACATTATCTAAATGTATTTATTACTGTAATGGCTGAAAACAGTAACTTATTTACTTCATGGATGTATTTATAGAAGAATGATTTGCTTTAAAAGAACATTGAAACCATTAAACAAAGTACAGTTTTGAAAATATCTCCCTTACTGTACGTACAATTATCAAATGTGTATTAAAAAAAATACTGTATTTCCCCTAAAGTATTCTTTCCCGTTCCAAGGGCTGTAGTGCTTTCCTAGTGACCACACTGACTTACTACAGGTAAAATTCTGACAATAACTCCCTTACTGTACGTACAATTATCAAATGTTTATTAAAAAAATGTCTGTACTTGCCCTGGTCTAAAGTATTCTTTTCGTGTTTCAAAGGCAGTAGTGCTTTCCTAGTGACCACACTGACTTACTACAGGTGAAATTTCCACAATAACTCCTTTACTGTACGTACAATAAACTAATAAGTTCAAGAAAAAATTACTGTAATTCCCCTTAAGTATTTTTTCCCGTTCCAAAGGCTGTAGTGCTTTCCTACTGATCAGACTGACTTACTACAGGTGAAATTTTGACAATAACTCCCTAACTGTATGTACAATAAACTAATAAGTTCAAGAAAAAATTACTGTAATTCCCCTAAAGTATTTTTTCCCGTTCCAAAGGCTGTAGTGCTTTCCTACTGATCAGACTGACTTACTACAGGTGAAATTTTGACAATAACTCCTTTACTGTACGTACAATAAACTAATAAGTTCAAGAAAAAATTACTGTAATTCCCCTAAAGTATTTTTTCCCGTTCCAAGGGCTGTAGTGCTTTCCTAGTGACCACATTGACTTACTACAGCTGAAATTTTGACAATAACTCCCTTACTGTACATACAATAAACTAATACGTTCAAGAAAAAATTACTGTAATTCCCCTAAAGTATTTTTTCCCGTTCCAAAGGCTGTAGTGCTTTCCTAGTGACCACACTAACTTACTACAGGTGAAATTTCCACAATAACTCCTTTACTGTACGTACAATAAACTAATAAGTTCAAGAAAAAATTACTGTAATTCCCCTTAAGTATTTTTTCCCGTTCCAAAGGCTGTAGTGCTTTCCTACTGATCAGACTGACTTACTACAGGTGAAATTTTGACAATAACTCCCTTACTGTATGTACAATAAACTAATAAGTTCAAGAAAAAATTACTGTAATTCCCCTAAAGTATTTTTTCCCGTTCCAAAGGCTGTAGTGCTTTCCTACTGATCAGACTGACTTACTACAGGTGAAATTTTGACAATAACTCCTTTACTGTACGTACAATAAACTAATAAGTTCAAGAAAAAATTACTGTAATTCCCCTAAAGTATTTTTTCCCGTTCCAAGGGCTGTAGTGCTTTCCTAGTGACCACACTGACTTACTACAGCTGAAATTTTGACAATAACTCCCTTACTGTACATACAATAAACTAATACGTTCAAGAAAAAATTACTGTAATTCCCCTAAAGTATTTGTTCCCGTTCCAAAGGCTGTAGTGCTTTCCTAGTGACCACACTGACTTACTACAGGTGAAATTTCCACAATAACTCCTTTACTGTACGTACAATAAACTAATAAGTTCAAGAAAAAATTACTGTAATTCCCCTAAAGTATTTTTTCCCGTTCCAAGGGCTGTAGTGCTTTCCTACTGATCAGACTGACTTACTACAGGTGAAATTTTGACAATAACTCCTTTACTGTACGTACAATAAACTAATAAGTTCAAGAAAAAATTACTGTAATTCCCCTAAAGTATTTTTTCCCGTTCCAAGGGCTGTAGTGCTTTCCTAGTGACCACACTGACTTACTACAGCTGAAATTTTGACAATAACTCCCTTACTGTACGTACAATAAACTGAAATGTTTATGAAAAAATTACTGTAATTACCCTAAAGTATTTTTTCCCGTTCTAAACGCTGTAGTGCTTTCCTAGTGACCACACTGACTTACTACAGGTGAAATTTTGACAATAACTCCTTTACTGTATGTACAATAAACTAATAAGTTCAAGAAAAAATTACTGTAATTCCCCTAAAGTATTTTTTCCCGTTCCAAAGGCTGTAGTGCTTTCCTACTGATCAGACTGACTTACTACAGGTGACATTTTGACAATAACTCCTTTACTGTACGTACAATAAACTAATAAGTTTAAGAAAAAATTACTGTAATTCCCCTAAAGTATTTTTTCCCGTTCCAAGGGCTGTAGTGCTTTCCTAGTGACCACACTGACTTACTACAGCTGAAATTTTGACAATAACTCCCTTACTGTACATACAATAAACTAATACGTTCAAGAAAAAATTACTGTAATTCCCCTAAAGTATTTTTCCCGTTCCAAAGGCTGTAGTGCTTTCCTAGTGACCACACTGACTTACTACAGGTGAAATTTCCACAATAACTCCTTTACTGTACGTACAATAAACTAATAAGTTCAAGAAAAAATTACTGTTATTCCCCTAAAGTATTTTTTCCCGTTCCAAGGGCAGTAGTGCTTTCCTACTGATCAGACTGACTTACTACAGGTGAAATTTTGACAATAACTCCTTTACTGTACGTACAATAAACTAATAAGTTCAAGAAAAAATTACTGTAATTCCCCTAAAGTATTTTTTCCCGTTCCAAGGGCTGTAGTGCTTTCCTAGTGACCACACTGACTTACTACAGCTGTAATTTTGACAATAACTCCCTTACTGTACGTACAATAAACTAAAATGTTTATGAAAAAATTACTGTAATTCCCCTAAAGTATTTTTTCCCGTTCCAAGGGCTGTAGTGCTTTCCTAGTGACCACACTGACTTACTACAGGTGAAATTTTGACAATAAATCCCTTACTGTATGTACAATAAACTAATAAGTTCAAGAAAAAATTACTGTAATTCCCCTAAAGTATTTTTTCCCGTTCCAAGGGCTGTAGTGCTTTCCTACTGATCAGACTGACTTACTACAGGTGAAATTTTGACAATAACTCCCTTACTGTACTTACAATAAACTAAAATGTTTATGAAAAAATTACTGTAATTCCCCTAAAGTATTTTTTCCCGTTCTAAAGGCTGTAGTGCTTTCCTAGTGACCACACTGAATTACTACAGGTGAAATTTTGACAATAACTCCCTTACTGTACGTACAATAAACTAATAAGTTCAAGAAAAAATTACTGTAATTCCCCTAAAGTATTTTTTCCCGTTCCAAGGGCTGTAGTGCTTTCCTAGTGACCACACTGACTTACTACAGGTGAAATTTTGACAATAACTCCCTTACTGTACGTACAATAAACTAATAAGTTCAAGAAAAATTACTGTAATTCACCTCAAGTGTTTCTTCATGTTCCAAAGGTTATAGTATGTTTCTAGTGATCACTCTACTCAATTAATTTTGATAAAATGTATTAGGTAAAAGTATTTATTAGAACTGCTGTTCCTGGTACAACACATTTCGTTCATTGATTAAAAACTGTAAAGATTTTAGCTCAATCATATTTTTAACGTTATAAATAAGCAACAATCTTATTGTAATGATTTCAATCTGGAATCCATTGCTGCTTCAGTGTATATCTAATGACAAATTGGTAACACTTTACAATAAGGTTCCATTAGTTAACATTAGTTAATGCATTAGTTAACATGTACTAACCATGAACAACATCTCTGTTCAGCATTAGTTCATATTTGTTAACGTTAACTCACACATGTACTAATGCATCAATTCACATTAACAGCACGGTTAGTTAACATTAGTAAATGCATTAGTTAACATGAACTAACCATGAACAATGCCTGTAAATAGCTTTACTGTTTTGTAAGGTTAACTTACTGTACATATTTACATTAGTTTACGTAGCAGTTGACACACACTAAGTATGAACATTTCTAACTCAACATGTTATCCTAAATGTAAAAATACTGTTGTGTACCTTATCAACACTCTTTCATATTTATAAGGCAATTGATTTGTTGGTAAACATAATTCTACAGCGTAAAAATATGTTGTTCATGTTTATACGCACTTTACTATCATTACTTGCATTCAAATAAGCATTTATTAATGGATTGACTGAAAAGTGTACACTATTTCAACATTAACTGATGTGTTACTAACATTTGTAGACTCTTTATTAACATTAATTACCATTAATAACGCATTTATTAATGGAATTTATAAACCTTATTGTAAAGTGTACACCATTTCAACATTAACTGATGTGTTACTAACATTTGTTTTCCGCTGTAGCATTATGTTTACCAACAAATCAATGCCTTATATGAAAGAGTGTTGATAAGGTACACAACAGTATTTTTACATTTAGGATAACATGGTGAGTTAGAAATGTTCATACTTAGTGTGTGTCAACTGCTACGTAAACTAATGTAAATATGTACAGTAAGTTAACCTTACAAAACAGTAAAGCTATTTACAGGCATTGTTCATGGTTAGTTCATGTTAACTAATGCATTAACTAATGTTAACTAACCGGGCTATTAATGTGAATTGATGCATTAGTACATGTGTGAGTTAACGTTAACAAATATGAACTAATGCTGAACAGAGATGTTGTTCATGGTTAGTTCATGTTAACTAATGCATTAACTAATGTTAACTAATGGAACCTTATTGTAAAGTGTTACCGACAAATTTAATCAAGGTATTAATCAATATTTTCATTCTAAATATCAAATGAGTTGAATGACTTCTCTAGGCTTATAAGATTGTACATTGTTATAGAAATTACCAGTGTGATTATCGAAAATGTTATTTCATGTGTTCTCTAATGTCTGTATTGAATATCTGAGAGGTGCACTGTAAAACCCAACACGTTAAGCTAACTCATTTCAGTTGAGACCGATTACCTCAATTCAGTTAAGTTTATGAAAACAATAGTTGTGAGTACTCTGAACTTATTTTAATCAAGTCCACTAAAACAAGGATATTTCTTAATACACAATTAAACTTCTGCATTCAAATATATTGTAAAAACAGTGAAATTACAAACTTTAAATGAACTTTTAAGTGCTTGTAGTTACTACTAGCTCACAATATCACACACAAAGTCAAATCCTTAAGTTAAGCTAACTCATTACATGTGAGGACACCGATTACCTTAATTGAATTTAAAAAACAAAAAGAAGATATACATTGCAATCAATAAGTTAAGCAATTATTTAAGTGACTAATTAAGTGATGATTGAGCATTAGTGATGAACACCTGCTGTTAACAAGCAAAATCACTGAAGGAAAGAAAAACTTGAAATGCAAATGAGCTGCTGCTCCCAGCACAGGGGGCGGAGCCTCATGAGGTTCTGTCATTTTACCTCAAACAAACATGCACTGAAACTTTCAAAAACGTTTAGCCTTTTATTGTCAAACAGGAGACAGACATAGATGGAGTGACACAAGAAGAAGTGACAGAGGTTTAGAAGGTGATGATTTATTGAGTTTCGTTCAAGGTCACCATATTGGAGATTAGCGGTTATTTTAGTTGGACTCTTGACCCTTGCAAATTAGTTTGTGTTTGGCTGCTGTAACTCGTGTGTTTATAAAACACATTTGTAATGGCACAAAAGTCAAAAGAAAGTATGATCAGGTGTCAATGGTTGTGTTTTGATGATGAATTTCATGATGAAACTACAAACTTCAGTAAAACTTTCATTAATTTATTATAATTCTGACTCTTGTCTTAAATTGACTGACTAACTCCTGGTTTTAATTAATCATATCTGCTCCTTGGGTCTTTAACTGTATACAGTGGTAATCTATATTGCAACAAAAACAATAAAGCAGAAGTTTCGGCAGATATTATTTAATGATACAAAGTTTAGCCAACTTATCATGTATTCTTAATGTAAGACATTACAATTTTAAAAGTGGCGTTAGGTTCCACTGTTTAACTAGGTACCCAGTGAGCACAACCATTGGGCATCTTTTCAGGTAGCTTGTCTGGTGATAGTCCAAGGCATGGTACCAATATTTTGCACTGTTTACATTGCTAAACATGACAAGGACTAATTATGTAATACACCACTAGCAGTTGTGTGTGTTAACCAATTACATTATGTAATAAAGAAATATTAAATAATTTTAATATGTTCAATTGCTTCAATATTTTGGTTTACCCAAAGTAGTCCTGACTGAAAACTGTGCTGAAAACAATATTTTAATTCAAATATACACATTTTTATTCGATTTATATTTTATTGTCACTTCACTAAAAGAAAATATAGTAAAGTAAAAATTACGTGACAAAACAATCAGTTAAAGGGTTTATGATAATATAAGAACAACTTAAACCAAGAGAGGATCAACAACAGCAAAATTATGAAGAGGTGATATTGAAATATTACTCTAACCATGAGGAATTAACTACAACTTTTATGTATAATCCCAGTTGTATTCCATGGACAATTAGAAAGATAATACATATAAAACAGTGTTTACATCAACAGTGACTTTCTACGTTACTTTGGTTGAATTTGGAGGGGGGGGGGGAACATAAAAGTGAATGTCATATAAGTTTTTTGGCTGGTGGCTATATCAGCACATGTGACTTAATTATGTGAAAATATTGACCATGAAGGACAACTACACTACATACAGATTGACAGGAGAGTCAGTGTCAGAAAAGATGATGCCAACAGCATCCTCTGAACAAACCATTATTTTGGATAACCTTGCATACAAAAATATACCGGACTCGGACTCCTGCAATCAGACCCTTTATTCCTGCTGTACAAGAAGCAAAAATTACATGTTGGTCATAAAATTCTGCACTGTACAGTATCTTGAATGCCTTCTTGATCTTGCTGTACATTATCTGTCAGATTTGCTGCACCAATGCCAACAGGTTCATTCACTGCTGTTATTAATAATTTAGCCCCTATTAATATTCTACAACCTTAAACAAACAAAACCCCTTTTAGTGAATTACAGTATTATATTAGTATGTAATGTCAAAATTTCATGTGTATTAAGTCAGTCTGGTCACTAGAAAAGTACTACACCCTTTGAAACATGAAAAGAATGATTTAGGGAAATTACAGTAATTTTTTTTAAATTAACATTTGATAATTGTACGTACAGTATGGGAGGTATTGCCAAAATGTCACCTGTAGTAAGTCAGTGTGGTCACTAGGAAAGCAATACACCCTTTGGAACACTAAAAAATACTTACAGTGAATTACAGTAATTTTTTCATAAACCTTTTTGATAATAGTATATTCAGTTAGGGAGTAATTGTCAAAATTTCACCTGAAGTAAGTCAGTCTGGTCACTAGGAGAGTACTACACTCTTTGAAACATGAAAAAATACATACGGTGAATTACAGTAATTTTTTCATAAACATAATTGACAATAGTATGTACAGTAAGGGATATATTGTCAAAATGTCACCTTTAGTAAGTCACACTGGTCATTAGGAAAGTACTACAGCATTTGGAACGTGGAAAAATAGTTACGGTCATTTACAGTAAATTTTTCATAAACATATTTGACAAAAGCACGTACAGTGTGCGAGTTATTGTGGAAATTTCACCTGTAGTAAGTCAGTGTGGTCACTAGAAAAGCACTACAGCCCTTTGAAACACGAAAAGAATACTTTAGGGGAATTACTGTAATTTTTCTAATAAACATTTGATAATAGCACGTACAGTATGCGAGTTATTGTGGAAATTTCAGCTGTAGTAAGTCAGTGTGGTCACTAGGAAAGCACTACAGCCTTTGGAACGGGAAAAAATACTTTAGGGGAATTACAGTAATTTTTTCATAAACATTTTAGTTTATTGTACGTACAGTAAGGGAGTTATTGTCAAAATTTCACCTGTAGTAAGTCAGTCTGATCAGTAGGAAAGCACTACAGCCCTTGGAACGGGAAAAAATACTTTAGGGGAATTACAGTAATTGTTTCATAAACATTTTAGTTTATTGTAAGTACAGTAAGGGAGTTATTGTCAAAATTTCACCAGTAGTAAGTCAGTCTGATCAGTAGGAAAGCACTACAGCCCTTGGAACGGGAAAAAATACTTTAGGGGAATTACAGTAATTGTTTCATAAACATTTTAGTTTATTGTAAGTACAGTAAGGGAGTTATTGTCAAAATTTCACCTGTAGTAAGTCAGTCTGATCAGTAGGAAAGCACTACAGCCCTTGGAACGGGAAAAAATACTTTAGGGGAATTACAGTAATTTTTTCTTGAACTTATTAGTTTATTGTACGTACAGTAAAGGAGTTATTGTGGAAATTTCACCTGTAGTAAGTCAGTGTGGTCATTAGGAAAGCACTACAGCCCTTGGAACGGGAAAAAATACTTTAGGGGAATTACAGTAATTTTTTCTTGAACTTATTAGTTTATTGTACGTACAGTAAGGGAGTTATTGTCAAAATTTCACCTGTAGTAAGTCAGTGTGGTCACTAGGAAAGCACTACAGCCTTTGGAACGGGAAAAAATACTTTAGGGTAATTACAGTAATTTTTTCTTGAACTTATTAGTTTATTGTACGTACAGTAAGGGAGTTATTGTGGAAATTTCGCCTGTAGTAAGTCAGTGTGGTCACTAGGAAAGCACTACAGCCTTTGGAACGGGAAAAAATACTTTAGGGGAATTACAGTAATTTTTTCTTGAACTTATTAGTTTATTGTACGTACAGTAAGGGAGTTATTGTCAAAATTTCACCTGTAGTAAGTCAGTGTCGTCACTAGGAAAGCACTACAGCCTTTGGAACGGGAAAAAATACTTTAGGGGAATTACAGTAATTTTTTCTTGAACTTATTAGTTTATTGTACGTACAGTAAGGGAGTTATTGTCAAAATTTCACCTGTAGTAAGTCAGTGTGGTCACTAGGAAAGCACTACAGCCTTTGGAACGGGAAAAAATACTTTAGGGTAATTACAGTAATTTTTTCTTGAACTTATTAGTTTATTGTACGTACAGTAAGGGAGTTATTGTGGAAATTTCAGCTGTAGTAAGTCAGTGTGGTCACTAGGAAAGCACTACAGCCTTTGGAACGGGAAAAAATACTTTAGGGGAATTACAGTAATTTTTTCTTGAACTTATTAGTTTATTGTACGTACAGTAAGGGAGTTATTGTCAAAATTTCACCTGTAGTAAGTCAGTGTCATCACTAGGAAAGCACTACAGCCTTTGGAATGGGAAAAAATACTTTAGGGGAATTACAGTAATTTTTTCATAAACATTTTAGTTTATTGTACGTACAGTAAGGGAGTTATTGTCAAAATTTCACCTGTAGTAAGTCAGTCTGATCAGTAGGAAAGCACTACAGCCCTTGGAACGGGAAAAAATACTTTAGGGGAATTACAGTAATTGTTTCATAAACATTTTAGTTTATTGTAAGTACAGTAAGGGAGTTATTGTCAAAATTTCACCTGTAGTAAGTCAGTCGGATCCGTAGGAAAGCACTACAGCCCTTGGAACGGGAAAAAATACTTTAGGGGAATTACAGTAATTTTTTCTTGAACTTATTAGTTTATTGTACGTACAGTAAGGGAGTTATTGTCAAAATTTCACCTGTAGTAAGTCAGTGTGGTCACTAGGAAAGCACTACAGCCTTTGGAACGGGAAAAAATACTTTAGGGGAATTACAGTAATTTTTTCATAAACATTTTAGTTTATTGTACGTACAGTAAGGGAGTTATTGTCAAAATTTCACCTGTAGTAAGTCAGTCTGATCAGTAGGAAAGCACTACAGCCCTTGGAACGGGAAAAAATAATTTAGGGGAATTACAGTAATTTTTTCTTGAACTTATTAGTTTATTGTACGTACAGTAAATGAGTTATTGTCAAAATTTCAGCTGTAGTAAGTCAGTGTGGTCACTAGGAAAGCACTACAGCCTTTGGAACGTGAAAAAATACTTAAGGGGAATTACAGTAATTCTTTCTTGAACTTATTCATTTATTGTACGTACAGTTGTACAGTTGTAAGACCTAGGATCAGATATGATGAAAGAAGACCAGGAGTCGTGAAATTCAATCAAATAAGTAAAATTTTACTGTAGAATAGTTTGCAGTTCAATTGGTAGAGCCAGTGTCAAAGTCACGAGGAGGTCCCAAGCCACCTTACACAAAAATCTCACAATTATACCTTTTCCAAGGACATGCATTACATAATAATTTACTTCTGATTGGCTAAGACAACATAAAGTCTAAACAATAATACATTTTTGACATTTTGAACCTTCTTCCAGGGTACGAGAATGTTGTATATCACAAAGTTCAGAACCTCCAAAGAATATCAAACGCACACACACACAGAACACTGACAAACAACAGTTCTCTTCGAGGCCGAAGAAGGCCTGAGCTCATTATCAGAATAGCAGTCCACCTTAACAGGCTGATAAAACATTTCCCTCCAGGAAAGCAGGAACGATAATATTATGCCCCTTTACGCCACTCCCTAAAGAAATACACATGAGATGTTCACTTAATGAAAATAAGGTGAAATTATGTATAAATTGACCTTCAAACTTATACAAGTCAACTAAGACAAGATATGTGGATATTGTTATGAAATATGCAATTATTCTATTCTAATCATGGCTTTTGGTATATGAAGTATTTATGGGTTATAGTAAGCCACAATTGTAACCAATAAAAAGTGCTTTTATAATGAAAGGTATCATAAGTAGTTGTTAAACAATTTATTTAGAAAGTGTTTACTGTAAAACACTTGTATTAATAATCATTGTAACCAGAAAACAATTTTTTTTTTTTTTTATTATGAAGCTGGTTTATTAATGAAAACACTGTAACTTGTTTTATAAATATTTTTATTATGAAAATGGTTTATAAAGAAAAACATACCACACTGAATGTTGTAAGCATTTATTAAGCAGATGATGGTGGCAGAGTAGAGAGGAATTGAAAATTTATTAGAAAGAGCTTTGCAAAAGAAAGGAGAAAAATGCCATCATTACCGTCTATATGTTGCGGACGAGATACAGAAGATACAGCGATGATGGAAAGGTCCAGAAAAAGAGGACAAATACTTTTATATGCAAAAGTCCTAAGGGCTCTTCTAGAAATAATGACAGTTCAAGATTTTGTGTTTGACCAATTGGCTGTAAAAGACTGAATGTATGTATGTCTCTCTCTCCCGCCGCTCTCTGAATCCCAAGACAACTATCATCAAAAGGCCCCTTTGCATGTGAACACAACCGAAGGGCACACACTGGAATGCACCAAAAAAAAATGAATACAGAAATGATGAGGATACATACTTGATTGTTGATTTTTTAATAAGAATAAAGTAATCATTCAAAAGGATATATATATATATATATAATTAAATTGAAGAGACAGGGGATTCTGACCCCAACCCTTCAGTACATACAGTAAGGGAGGTACTGTCAAAATTCCACCTGTAGCAGTAAGTCAGTCTGGTCAGTAGGAACATACCACAACCTTTGGAACAGGAAAAAATCTCTTTGGTGAATTACTGTAAGTTTTAAAACATTTTTGCGTACTGTACTGTACAATAGCCTACACAAAAGTACACTAATGCAGTCGTGATCTAGGTGAATACTCAGCAAATATCAAACCTGAAACTAATTTCACCCCTGGTTGATTTTTTTTTTTTTAAACTTGACTATGTTCATGGTGCTGTCCACGTACTATGTGGTCCTGAAGGTCCTACATGATCAAGTCTGCAACTTGGGTACAGTTGCTTTTTATATTCGCTTTGCATATTTGCGGAGTTCCGCGTTCAATATCTCGTGAGCTGAATATTGTTACTACACAAATAACATTGTTTTAATATTTTAATCTCCTCAAAACGAGTTTTCCTTCGGGTTTGCACTTTGCAGATGGTCCCTTCTTAGCAGCCTGCGCATAGAGATCAATGTATTTTGTCCAGTGCGAAGGAAAGATCGTTTTGAGGAAATTTATGTTGTAGCTTCTGGTGTTTTATCTGTAGTTATCTGTGATATGTGTTGTGTGTAGCAACAACGTTTAGTTCACGAGTTATTGAACGCGGAAGTCCGCGAATGTGCGAATATGCGAATATAAAACCAACTTTACCTAAGTCATATTTTTTACATTAACTATGTAGTTTCACAGTCACACATGTAGACTTTCACAAGTCAAAGCAATTCATTACTACTCAAGGTTTAACAGTTGTTATGACTGGACAGCCATTTGGATTATAGGCCTACATTTAATGCAGAAACAAATTATTCTACAGTGTACTAGAATCATTTAAAGTTTATTTACCAGCAGTGAAGGTGTTGCTGCTCCTGGCCTCTGGCTGTGTGTCTGAGGAAGAGCTGAACCCAGGGATGCCCTCCACAATGGGTCGGTTCACATTCAACCCAAGGGCCAGCTCTTCTGCCGGGGTATAATGTGGGGGTGCAGGACCACCACCTGTTGGTTTTTCATTTCTTTTTTTTCTCAGCCTTTTTCTTAGTTGCTTTTATAAACAGGCAAACATTTATTAACAGTGCCTTTTTAAAAGAGATTAGTATAAGTAATACAAATTACCATTATGTAGAATATTTTAGTACTTCACTTTTACTTGTTCCCATGTTCTAGTAGTGGGTGGTGACTCTGACATTACAATGAACAAAGTTATTAATTATTTAGACATTATTAAAATATAAAAATATATACTGTAATAAGTGATAAAAACATCTAACATGGTCACTACAAATGTAATTTGTCTGCTACTTTTTGCCAGCCCTCTCTCCTGGCTTTTGCGCACGTTGAGGTCTTCCCTGCTGTTTTAATTAAGTTTTCAAATTCAGCATATCCTTCAAGCAATAACTCTTGCTCTGCTGCGGTGAAAAACTGAGCACGCTCTTTGGCCACAGTGAGCAGCCAATAGCAGCGTTGCTGATCAATGTTTCTACTATCGATACATATCCCCTTTTAAATCAGCGCATGAACGCGCAATTATCTCAGATGACTCAATCCAGCTACACTAATCATAACTGGCAGGAGTGTTCGAAGAATCTAATTAGCCGGATCATGATGAGTATGATGATATTATCTTGGATGTCTCGTTTGATCTCGGATGTTTTAAGCAACATACGAAGAACGGGCCCCTGGACAAGAAACATTCAATACTGCAAAGACAAAGACACAGAGCAAACATGAGGGCTTACATACATGACTCATTACAAGACAGGTAACACCTGTGAACAATGATCAGACGATTAACAACTGACCAGACACATGGCAGGATAACATGACAATCAGGGAATCACATGACAGACAAGAACAAGGAACAAGACCCAACGTGACAGTTAGCTTCCCTATTTTTCTGTTTCTTGTGCTGCGTTCCAGCTTAAAATTGTCATGCCCTTCACTTGCTAACTTCCCTCCATCTCGTAACGTTCACTCGGATGTACGTCATTGCATGCTTACATTGCATGAGTGCCCACTGCTGGTGGAAACTGCAATGGGCTGAATTGGAACGTGCTAAGCCCTTGATCACTAGGAATCAGTTATGGAGTTTATTTATCTAAAAAAAAATTCCCTTTAAGAATTTGTTTAATGCAGCATCCAAATGTATATAGATGTGTTTGGGTTGTTTTAAATTAAAGAAACTATAATTAATATATCATAGAGTTGTTTGTGGTGGTGGTGATTAGATTAGATCTGCGCTGCGGTGACGTCACAATCGTGTTGCATTGTGGTATATGGAGCTGCCTGAATATGAAGTAGACTTGCTCCCTCAGTCAAAAAATCTCGAGGGAGCGAGGGTCTGTCCATATAAACTTCACTCGTCCACTTCACGAAGTGGAACGCACTTCAAAATGGCAGCAGGGATTCCCACGAGGGGAAGTGCTGAGGGAAGTTCGCAAGTGTGTGTGCATGTAAAAGTGGACTGGAACGCAGCATAGGTGTCCTGTATTTTTTAGTGTGTTTGTGTGTTGTGGACTTTACAAAGTTCGCGTGTAATGTGTAATGTTTTAAGTGTACTGAAAGTGTGCTTGAATTTTGGATGTTTAATTTAGACTGATTTTCTGTTCCTTCAATTCAGGAGGGGACATGACATATTCTAGGTCACTACATAGACCTCTTAAAAAACAAATAACTCTTCAATTCTGTGGGAAATGCTATTACCAGATGACACAGGTCAGGTGAAAATGAAATGACTTTATTTGAAGTATTAAGGAAGCGGATATGTTCAAGTCTTGCAAAGCATTTGTCTTTTCTCCTCTTCACTTGCTTTTAAAACAGAACTGGTCTCACAGAGCTTTTCCCCCTAAGGGAAGATTTTCTTTACTAGTACAGTTGTACTATATGATTACAAGACATAAATAGTAGGAAAATTTAGCATTGCTATTGAAAACTGCAAAAACAATTATATTGTCCTATATATATATGTTAGCAAAAGATATAATATATCTAATATCTCACCTAATCAAGGCTCTATGATCAGGAACTGCCACCTGCAGAAGACAAAACAAGTCTTTGAATAAGTCGCGAGTCATTCAATATTAGGAGTGAAAACAGTAAAGTTAACCTACCAAGGGTGGCTTGTTAATGGTGAATGTCTCTTGATCATGTATTATCACTCCACCCAGTCCTTTGGGATTTTCCACACTCTGGACAGGGGTCTAAATATGCAGTTTTATTTGTTAATGTCATGAGGGCATGTCATGAATAAAGAAAGGCTTTGAAAAGACTTAAAACATTTACCCCCTGTTTCACAGAATCTTAAGTCTAGTCCCAGACTAAAATGCATGTTTGAGCTGTTTTAACTGGTTTGTAATACACACAAGCAATGTTTTTTATTTATTTATAAAAGCTACTTAAATGCGCTAATTGAACTAAGAACTAAGAATAATCCTGGTTTAATCTAAACCCTGCTGTGAAACCAGGCCTAAATACAATGCAATGTGACAAAAATGATGATTTAATTGTGAGTTAATCATTAGGGAGAACACAATGCCATAACTGTTAGATGCTGTAAGCTGTATAATAATTTTTTTGATTTCAGCCATTTTGAAAATATGATACTATAAACCATTTCACAAACGGACACTATACTGTAGAAGGACAAATACCTTTATTTGATGCACTGTGGATTGAAGGGGGTGGCAGCATTTTGAACCCTGAAAACAAATGCAAATAAAGCAGAGATGATGTAGTCCAGAGTGTGAATTTTAAGACTTGAAAACCCCAGTTCCTCAAGTAATTAGTGTTGTAATGTTAAATTTATCATATGCAATTGCGATATTGTGGCTCGGGCCTTGTGGGTTTCCAACCTTCGGTTTCCAAAACACCATTACGCCACAAGTTTTACATAAAGTATGTTTGATACTGCAGGTGCTATGAAGTAAGATTCAAAATATAATCTCAATAGTGTAATATTAAAAAGGCCTCACTAGGGCTCGATTTAAGTGGTCCATGGAGTTTACTGATCTTGATGAACAAGTGTCAATGAAACGATAAAAAAGCCATAAAAAATGCAACTAAATGATAACGGCAGAAATTGTTTTGCCAGTTTTTAGAATCTAAATACATAACCACACGCAACATGCAGCATTTTACAAAGCCTCAAGGCTAACAGTTTAGCAACAGCCTGATTTTTTGCAGTCACCTAAACGTAGCAATGCTGTCTATGTCACATACAATAAAAGCTTCCGTGTTTACTCAATATTATCGATATCTGCTTTATTAGTAATAATGCAATAATAAAATAGGTTTGATGGAAATATAAACTATCTCACGTACCATAACTTTGTCTCACGCTGTTCAACAAAGGACAAAAAGAAAGTGCGCCTCCAAAGGTCCTCCAAAGACTAGCAATAAAAAGTCTATACGAATAAAAATATATGACTATAGCAAATTTTAAAATGTAATAATCATTACACCACCTTTTTAAATTACACATATATTGTTTAACTATATAATAAATGTATATGACATTTGTTCCTGGATATAATCACTAGGAGCCACAAACTTTTATTGAAACAAATTATATTGTGTAATAGAGCAACAACACATTTATTACATGCCTATTACAGGCATTATAAATAAACCATGAAAGCTGATCAAGCAAAAAGTTTAATTGAAATAAACTTATCTGTGACCCGTCTTCTGTGTCTATCACTTCCAGTCAGTCCAACCTCAGTTTGCTGCTGTTTTCATGTCTTTTCTTCTTGAACTCAATGAGGGAAGAGGCTTCCAATCCTTTGGTTGGTCTTCAAGGGTCTTCTGGTTCTTCCATTATGTTTGGTCTCAAGATCACCGTGACAAATGTGAACATTGTAAAAAAATAAATGATTGATTGGTCCATGAACAGCATCTGTGGTGGTTATCTAGCTGTAAATGAAACTGTTACAAGCTTGCAAAAACACAGGATGCTGATGATTTTATCACTAATGAGCAAAACCAAAACCAACAGCACAGCACACCACTGTGAATGACCAAGCAAACAACATCTGAACAGTTCCATCTCTGATTAGTTCCTATTAAATAATATTTAAAGGGGTAATATAATGCCATTTTTGTACAAATTAATATGAATGTTTAAGGTCTAAATGAAAACTTTGTAGTATACTTTTATTAAAAATTATCATTAGTATTTTAAGAAAACACTAATTTTACCTGCTCAAAAACAACTCTGTTTTCAGCACGCCGTTTCAGTGCATATGCCTTTAAATGATAATGAGCATCGCTCACTCCGCCCCTCTGTTCTGCTGGCGTTTTGACCAACGCACGTAGAGTGTTGCCTTGACAACAGTTGAGGGTATATTTTGGAGAGAGAATGGCAGCGGAGTCTCTGAGGACACATCTGTGCAATCGTATCAGTTTAAACCGGAGTCGGACCCGCAACAAGATGACGTCCGCAAAGAAGTTCGACAATTAAGGCTCGAACAGGAGATTTCTGAATGGTTGGTTAACATAATGTCACTTTGATCTATAGCTGGGTTTCAGTCACGTGATTATGATGAAGCGCGAAATTCAGATGGAGGGCAGGGAGTGAAGAGCGCAATGGACGAGATGGAGGAAAGTCCGTACTGTACTACTTTACACGCTATTACAAGAGAAAGATATAAACAAAAAATCAAAGATATGTTGGACGTGATCCTTACGTTATGAAGAGGAGCGATTTTTCAACTGAATTTAAAGATTTTCCTGCCATCGAGGCGGTAGATATCAGCAACTACCTCGTCTTACAGACATACTTTGACTTTACAAAGTTCGGAAACGTTACACGTTACACAAACATAGCCACTTAAGTTGTATTAACTCACCTTTGACGAAGTGATCACTGCACACACAGGCATTTTCCCATTCGGCTCCTCCCGACCGCAGACGTAGGTTTGCAAGCCGTTTTTCCGGAGTTTTTCGGTCAATTTCTTGCATTTTCCCCCCTTATGAACAACAACTTTTGGTACACGATAAAAACTCGTCGTGGTTTGATCGATTTAAGTAACCCGGGTTCGAGGCCCGCTCGGAGCGGGTCGAGTGGGACCCGGGTGGAGGGGTTACATTGGTGCCGTGACCCGGATGGGAGTGAGGTTTAGGGGGGTGAGTGTAACGGAGGCCAGCTAGTAGTTGTTGTGCGAGTAAACCTCACTCCTCTGATCTCAATAGGCGCTCTAGCAACAGATGCTAGAGGCTGCAGTCTTTAGCCTCCTTGTTAGAGCGCCTGACTCTCATGCCGGAGACCCGGGTTCGAGGCCCGCTCGGAGCGGGTCGAGTGGGACCCGGGTGGAGGGGTTACACTCAAACATGTAAAAGTGAATTTTGCATAATAGGTGCCCTTTAAAGTATATTGTTTCTGTAATGAGTACTCTTTTTAAAAGTATGCCAAAGTTACTACTTTTTTCACAAGGGTAGAGAGGACTGATAACCTTTTAATGTAAAGTGTGTCATTTTTTGATGTTCTCATTAGCTGTAAGCAAACTGTATCCCCGAGAGGTCTGGAAGCTCTAGGCCTGTTTATTGTCATTCTTGCAGCTGGTTATGGAATTTCCAAGGCTTAAAAACAAGTGTGTGTACTAGCCTCCCTGTTTAGAACCGGGCAAAGTGTGTTAATGAGGAGTGTTAGTGTTGTGAATGAGGTCCACTGGAGGCAAGCTGGTTGAGAACCCAAATGCAACTTTACTTCAAAACATAATCAGGCATGACAAGGCATGAAACAGAAACAACGACAGGAAACCTGGAAACTCAAAACAAAGACAAGAACCAGGGGCCCGTTCTTCGTACGTCGCTAACTCACTTAGCTGGATTTGATTGTTGGCGATTTGGCATTATCTTGGATTGTTTGGTTCTTCGACGCTCATCCTGGACTTGCTGTCTTGGCAACAGGTGTGCAAGCTTGAACCTGCTCGCGAGCACGCTTATTTCATGTTAACAGGATTAGATCGCAGCTTTATAAGCGGAGGTGATGCGTGAAGTCTTTTAGCGCAGCACAATAGTGTACTTTTTGAGAGATATCATTTTTCTCATGACTCGTGAGGATGTCGTTTACATCATTAATTTGTTGGAAACACAAATGTTCGACTCGGAGTCGGGCTTTAATAACAGTGCAGGCAAGTTGCTATTGCAATTCTCATACAGATTAGTAATATTATATCAAATTTTAAAAAGGCAGTTGACAGACTAAAATCTCTTTGGTGGTGTGACTATGTTCCATATCACAAATATGGCCAGGATCCGTGCATGACTCAAGAACTTTCAGAGATTTATGCACATTATTTGAACGTGGTAAGGAAAAATATAAATATCAAGCTCACTGTATTACATACACTTATGCTTATCCTAACAGAACCGAATTTTTCCATTATACAGGTGATTACAGCAGGATCCTGCTTGGAGACAGGTGTTTTATGACCCCGTTCCCTGACCCAAACCCCAAACCAGTTACAAATGCCGCTCTAGCCAGGACAAGGGCACACAATGAAGTGAAATTTAGCCAACTAAAGTGTCTGAAAAGTCTGAGGGTTGCACCTGACAGGGCCTGTGACATTGCATGGGCCATATTACACAACATTGCACCATCAGAAAAAATATAAAACATTTCATTAATGTTTAATAAAAGACAAGACAAATATGCTTAGTTCTTTGAGTTTTATTTTAATTGTTATTTGTAAAGAAAAGCCAGTGATGGTCATCTTTTGCCTGCAATAAGAGATATTATGCAAAGTCAGCAATGGTACTCTGTGTGAAATAATATATTAGCACTTACTCTGAAGTTCCTATGAAGCAACTCATCTCTAGTGCCAGTTTTTTTTTTTCTTTAAGTTGTCAAGTATTTTCAAAATACTATTTTCTAGGGGTAGGGGTGAACCTGTCAACACATGGCTTATGCATCAAAAATGAAAAGGAAAAGTACAACACTGCCCACCTCTGCATCACTGCTTTGTCCAGACTCTTCTGTAGATGTGGACTCCTGCAACTCATATTGCATTCAGAAATAACAGGTACTCAAGTGTAAATTAAGTAAAGTTATCTATGCACTTAAAGATACCTGAGAGGATTTCTTCACTGTCCTGTGCATTGGGGGGGAAAAGCTACCACTTGCTTGGGAACAGGTAAAAGTGTTGGTGTATTGTTTAAAACTGCACAAAAGAGGAAAACACAATTTCATTACAATGAAGTACACTGGGGGGAAATGTGATCAATAACTCATGGCAACATATTTTTTACATTAACTATGTAGTTTCACAGTCACACATGTAGACTTTCACAAGTCAAAGCAATTCACTACTACTCAAGGTTTAACAGTTGATATGACTGGACAGCCATTTGGATTATAGGCCTACATAATTTAATGCAGAAACAAATTATTTTACAGTGTACTAGAATCATTTAAAGTTTATTTACCAGCAGTGAAGGTGTTGCTGCTCCTGGCCTCTGGCTGTGTGTCTGAGGAAGAGCTGAACCCAGGGATGCCCTCCACAATGGGTCGGTTCACATTCAACCCAAGGGCCAGCTCTTCTGCCGGGGTATAATGTGGGGGTGCAGGACCACCACCTGTTGGTTTTTCATTTCTTTTTTTTCTCAGCCTTTTTCTTAGTTGCTTTTATAAACAGGCAAACATTTATTAACAGTGCCTTTTTAAAAGAGATTAGTATAAGTAATACAAATTACCATTAGGTAGAATATTTTAGTACTTCACTTTTACTTGTTCCCATGTTCTAGTAGTGGGTGGTGACTCTGACATTACAATGAACAAAGTTATTAATTATTTAGAAATTATTAAAATATAAAAATATATACTGTAATAAGTGATAAAAACATCTAACATGGTCACTACAAATGTAATTTGTCTGCTACTTTTTGCCAGCCCTCTCTCCTGGCTTTTGCACACGTTGAGGTCTTCCCTGCTGTTTTAATTAAGTTTTCAAATTCAGCATATCCTTCAAGCAATAACTCTTGCTCTGCTGCGGTGAAAAACTGAGCACGCTCTTTGGCCACAGTGAGCAGCCAATAGCAGCGCTGCTGATCAATGTTTCTACTATCGATACATATCCCCTTTTAAATCAGCGCATGAACGCGCAATTATCTCAGATAACTCAATCCAGCTACACTAATCATAACTGGCAGGATCATGATGAGTATGATGATATTATCTTGGATGTCTCGTTTGATCTCGGATGTTTTAAGCAACATACGAAGAACGGGCCCCTGGACAAGAAACATTCAATACTGCAAAGACAAAGACACAGGGCAAACATTAGGGCTTACATACATGACTAATTACAAGACAGGTAACACCTGTGAACAATGATCAGACGATTAACAACTGACCAGACACATGGCAGGATCACATGAAAATCAGGGAATCACATGACAGACAAGAACAAGGAACAAGACCCAACGTGACAGTTAGCTTCCCTATTTTTCTGTTTCTTGTGCTGCGTTCCAGCTTAAAATTGTCATGCCCTTCACTTGCTAACTTCCCTCCATCTCGTAACGTTCACTCGGATGTACGTCATTGCATGCTTACATTGCATGAGTGCCCACTGCTGGTGGAAACTGCAATGGGCTGAATTGGAACGTGCTAAGCCCTTGATCACTAGGAATCAGTTATGGAGTTTATTTATCTAAAAAAAAATTCCCTTTAAGAATTTGTTTAATGCAGCATCCAAATGTATATAGATGTGTTTGGGTTGTTTTAAATTAAAGAAACTATAATTAATATATCATAGAGTTGTTTGTGGTGGTGGTGATTAGATTAGATCTGCGGTGACGTCACAATCGTGTTGCATTGTGGTATATGGAGCTGCCTGAAGTGTAGGCCTACATATGAAGTAGACTTGCTCCCTCAGTCAAAAAATCTCGAGGGAGCGAGGGTCTGTCCATATAAACTTCACTCGTCCACTTCACGAAGTGGAACGCACTTCAAAATGGCGGCAGGGATTCCCACGAGGGGAAGTGCTGAGGGAACTTCGCAAGTGTGTGTGCATGTAAAAGTGGACTGGAACGCAGCATAGGTGTCCTGTATTTTTTAGTGTGTTTGTGTGTTGTGTTAGTGTGTAATGTTTTAAGTGTACTGAAAGTGTGCTTGAATTTTGGATGTTTAATTTCGACTGATTTTCTGTTCCTTCAATTCAGGAGGGGACATGACATATTCTAGGTCATTACATAGACCTCTTAAAAAACAAATAACTCTTCAATTCTGTGGGAAATGCTATTACCAGATGACACAGGTCAGGTGAAAATGAAATGACTTTATTTGAAGTATAAAGGAAGCGATGATGTTCCAGTCTTGCAAAGCATTTGTCTTTCTCCTCTTCACTTGCTTTTAAAACAGAACTGGTCTCACAGAGCTTTTCCCCCTAAGGGAAGATTTTCTTTACTAGTACAGTTGTACTATATGATTACAAGACATAAATAGCAGGAAAATTTAGCATTGCTATTGAAAACTGCAAAAACAATTATATTGTCCTATATATATATATATATATATATATATGTTAGCAAAAGATATAATATATCTAATATCTCACCTAATCAAGGCTCTATGATCAGGAACTGCCACCTGCAGAAGACAAAACAAGTCTTTGAATAAGTCGCGAGTCATTCAATATTAGGAGTGAAAACGTACTCGGTTACTAACGTAACCTCTGTTCTCTCTAGAGAGGGAACGAGTACTGCGTAATAGCTTTACGCTAGGGGAAAAACTCTTTTCCGCGAGATATTGAAGCCAAAAATTATCCTTAATTTTTTAATAATGTAAAACGCTTTGCAGCAGCAAGCAGACATAGGCGAAACAGCTCGCGCGCCTATTGGCTGCTCTGCAGCAAATGCAGCAGCCTATCGAGAGAGACTCTGCGTGACGTAATAACCAATGGGGGCCATTCGCGCCCTTATCGTCACGTCCCGCCAGAAGGGGCGTGGTCTCACCCTATAAATATGCTCGTTAGGCTGATACAAACTGGTTTTTACCGCTGAAGCGAACCAGAGCGTATTCCAAGCACGGCAAGATACGCAGTACTCGTTCCCTCTCTAGAGAGAACAGAGGTTACGTTAGTAACCGAGTACGTTCTCTTACGAGAGTATCTCTCGTACTGCGTAATAGCTTTACGCTAGGGGAACACAATGCAACACGCCGTGCGTACAGGGATCCAACACCAAAGTCCCGGGGCCGAAGCCCAGGGCTCATGTAGTGCATAATCACCATAAACTCACATAGAGCGGAGGAAGAGAGGCTGGAAGCGTCATTCCTTATAAAAAAGCACCCAGCGGGGCTATTATATGACAACAAAACGCGCAGCCAGGGTGAAAGCTTTCAGCCTGATCTGGGTAGCCATACGTGTGTCAACACTCATGGGGCTGCAGTAAACTCAGCATCTGGGCCGCAAAGGGGGGCAGATAGCACTGAATTTTAAACCGCCAAAAGCTTAGCTTGTAAGGCGGGTACCTCCAGGTTATAGTATTTTATAAATGTAGACGGCGAGGCCCAGCCCGCGGCCGTACAGATATCTTGCAGGGAAACCCCGCTTGACCACGCCCACGAAGAGGCCACGCCTCTCGTGGAGTGCGCCCTGACACCCAAAGGGCACTGTAGGCCCTTCGCAGAGTAAGCGAGCGCAATGGCGTCCACTATCCATCTGGATAGGCTCTGTTTTGAGGCGGCGAGTCCCTTGGAACGCCCGCCAAACAAAACAAAAAGCTGCTCCGTCTGTCTGAAAACGGACGAGCGTGACACATAAGCTCTCAATGCCCTGACGGGGCAAAGGAGACTCGCATCATCCTCCTCACTGAGAACCGGAAGGGCGGACAGGGAAATTACCTGGGCCCTGACTGGTGTATTGAGGGATTTCGGGACATACCCGTGCTTTGGTTTGAGAATGACCTTTGAGTCATTAGGCCCAAACTCCATACACGACGCGCTTACTGAAAGCGCCTGTAAGTCCCCTATGCGCTTCACTGAAGCGAGAGCCATGAGAAACACTGTTTTGAGCGACAGGTGTTTCATGTCCACCAGCTGGATTGGCTCGAACGGGGCGCCTTTCATGGCCTCCAGGACCGTGGAAAGGTCCCACGTCGGGACTGAAGGGGGCCTGGGAGGGTTCAGCCTCCGAGCTCCCCTAAGGAAACGCACGACTAAGTCGTTTTTCCCCAGCGACTGGCCAGACACCGGTTTTGCAAACGCTGCTATGGCCGCCACATACACTTTGAGCGTGGATGGGGTCCTGCCCTTATCCAGTAGCTCTTGAAGGAAGGAAAGCACTTCCGAAACCCCGCACTCCACAGGTGAAAAGCTCTGGGCTTGACACCATGCAGAGAAAACAGACCATTTCGAGGAGTAGAGCCGCCTGGTAGACGGAGCTCTAGCCTGCGCGATCGTGTTTAACACTCCCTCTGGGAGGCTAGCGGGTACCCGTTGATGGCCCATGCGTGCAGGGACCACAACTCCGGGCGAGGGTGCCAAATCGAGCCCTCCGCCTGAGAGAGGAGGTCTCTCCTCAATGGTACAGGCCATGGGGCAGTGCTGGTCAGCTGCATCAGGGCAGGGAACCACGTCTGGTTTGTCCAGAGCGGAGCTACGAGCAGCACTGGGCATCCGTTCTCCCTGATTCGTTCCAACACCTGAGGCAGGAGCGAGACGGGAGGAAAAGCATATAGGGGGCAGCGGGGCCAAACATGAGCCAGCGCGTCCTTGCTTTTCGAGAAAAACTCCGGGCAATGAGCGTTTTCGTGGGACGCGAACAGGTCCACTTGTGCTCTGCCGAACGTTTTCCACAGCAGCTGGACCGTCTGCGGGTGCAGCGACCATTCCCCTGCCGGGACCTTGTTCCTGGACAGTCTGTCTGGTCCCACATTCAGGTGACCAGGCACGTGCGCCGCTCTCAGTGAGAGCAGGCTGTGCTGAGCCCAGACCAGGAGGCGTTCCGTCAGCCTGTGCAGGTTTCGTGACCTGACGCCGCCCTGGCGATTTATGTATGCCACCACTGACATGTTGTCCGACCGGACTAAGACGTGGTGGCCTGTTATCTGGGGACAAAAAAGCCGTAGCGCTTTGTCGACTGCTATCATCTCCAAGCAGTTTATGTGAAGGAGCTTTTCCCGTTCTGACCACAGGCCAGCTAGCGGTCTGCCCTCGAGCAGCGCTCCCCACCCCGAGGTGGAGGCGTCCGTAGACACCACCTTCACACTCGAAGCGGTCCCCAGACTCACACCTGACTGATACCAGTCGGTCACTTTCCAAGGTTCCAGAGCTGAAACGCACTGAAGGTCGACCCTGAGGCGAAACAGACCCGCTGCCCATGCCCTGGGTGGAACTCGCGCTTTCAGCCACATCTGCAGTGGGCGCATGCGGAGCAAGCCCAACTGGAGTACAGAGGCTGCTGAGGCCATCAGCCCCAGCACTTTCTGAAACCTTTTGAGCGGAACTATCGCACCGTGGCGGAAGGATTTCACGCCGCGCTGAATACTTAGTACGCGCTCTGGTGACAGGCGTGCTGTCATGGACAGCGAGTCCAACACGGTTCCCAGAAAGGAAATTTTCCGACTGGGAGACAGTGAGCTCTTCGCCCAATTGACTGTGAGGCCCAGCTTCTCGAGGTGCTCGAGTAATGCGGCCCTGTGTTCTATTAGCTCCGATCGTGATCGAGCTAGAATCAGCCAATCGTCCAAGTAGTTCAGGACTCGCATGCCCTGAAGTCTCAGGGGTGCGAGCGCCGCGTCCATGCACTTCGTAAATGTACGAGGTGCTAAGGACAGGCCGAACGGCAGGACTGTGTATTGATATGCCTGGCCCTCGAAGGCGAATCTCAAAAATCGCCTGTGATGGGACGCTATTTGTATCTGGAAATAGGCGTCTTTCAGATCTATTGACATAAACCAGTCCCCGTGGCGCACTTGCGCGAGGATTTTCCTGGTCGTAAGCATTCTGAACTGGCGTTTGACAAGCGCTCTGTTCAGCTGTCGCAGATCTAAAATGGGTCTGAGACCCCCATCCTTTTTCGGTACCAGAAAATATCTGCTGTATAGGCCCCCTTCGCTCTGAGCCTGAGATAAAGGTTCTATAGCCCCTTTGCTCAGTAGTTTCGCTATCTCGGCACGAAGTAGATGAGACACTTCGTTTTTCACCGTAGTTTCGACGCGCGCCGTATAGCGGCGTGGGCGTCGAGCGAATTGTAGCGAATAGCCTCTCTTTATAGTGTTCAGCACCCATTCTGATACCCCGGGAAGCTTTGACCACGCATCTGCATGAATAGCTAGGGGCAGAATGAAATCCGGGCTCTGGTCGCGGCAAAACGGCAACTCGAGAGCCCGGGCATACTGGGAACACAACACCGTGTTTACAGCGTTCGAGGCGGGGGGCGCGCTGATCACAGCGGGCGGCCTGACCGCGCTCGGCTTTTTTATGGCAGATAGTGCAGAAAAAGCGAGCGGGGGAGATCCCGTAGGAATCGGCGTGTCTGTGAGAAAATGTGGGCGCGGGGCTGCGGGCACATTTATTACACTGAAAACACCGTCGTTCATGGCCGACTGAATGTGTATTGGTTTCGTTTTTACAGAAACCAAGGGACACGCAGCATGTAGTGTGAGCGGGCATGGTGACATGGGCGCGTTTACTACATTGTTTGCACAATCGACCGGAGTCGATTTTATTAGTGCTAGCCCTGCACCGTGGCGGGCTGTGTCTGAGTGTGTGAATGGGCACTGGGTGGGCATTCTTACAACACTTATAACACCATCGGCCGTGGCCGGAACACCAGAAAATGCACTCTTTATTGGATTTATCTGAGTAGCCGTAAAAACGGCTTTTGTGCGCAGGCAAACGGGCTGAGACACCGGCTGGCTCACTGCGAAATACACTGGGACAGTCGCGATGTTTGGAACTGACCGAGCGAGAAGTTTTGGTGGAAATCCGGCCGCAGCGGGATCTGAACACCGTCGCTTTCCTAGAATGGCTAGGAAGATTTTGAGGCCTCGGGCTTGATCTCAATCCTCGGCCGGGGCCCGCGCTGAGGGGGGCGGCGTCCAGCAGAGCGAGAGCGCGGTCTTTGGTCTCGGGCGTGGCGGCGCTGTGAAGCGGCGGCGGCGGGCGGTGCAGGCTGCGGCTGAGAACTGCGAGCAGACGGCTGTTTTGAGCGGCCTGCAGCGGAGCTCGAGCGCTTCGGGAGGAAGTGCTTCATGGCCTGCGAAGTCTTTTGCACCTCCACGAATCTGTCCGCGAAATCTTTGACGGCAGATCCGAAAAGGCCCGCTTGCGAAATGGGCGCGTCGAGGAACACAGAGCGCTCAGCTTCCGTCATCTCGGACAGCGTCAGCCATAAATGTCTCTCAGCCACGGTGAGAGAGGCCATGTTCCGTCCTATGGCCTGTGCGGCGGCTTTGGTAGCGCGAAGAGCGAGGTCTGTAGCGCTTCTCAGGTCCGCCACGCAGATCGCTTCGGGTCCTTCCTCGTCCAATTTAAGGAGAAGGTCGGCCTGGTAGATCTGCAGGATAGCCATAGTGTGCAGCGCTGAAACTGCTTGCCCGGCGGCGGTGTAAGCGCGACCGTGCATAGTTGACGTCACTCGGCAGGCTTTAGAGGGTAGCGTCGTGTGCGCGCGCCGTCCAGCGGAGGGCGGGCAGAGATGGGACGCTACAGCTGGTTCCACAGGAGGAACAGAAAGGTATCCTCTGTCCTTCGCGCCATCCACCGAGGAGAAAGCAGCAGAGGCAGAGGTACGGAGCCTGGCGGAGAAGGGGGCGTTCCACGACTTAGTCACTTCCTCGTGAAGTTCCGGGAGGAAGGGCGCGGGCCGCGATTTCGACGGAGCCTCGTCATTTCCGAGAAAGCGTCCGTCCATTCTGTTGCGCGGCGGCTGCGCGGGCGCCTCCCACTCGAGGCCGATGCTTTCCACGGCCTGAGAGAGCAGACGCATCAGCTCAGTCTCAATGCCGGTTCTCTTACCAGAGGGCTGGCGGGAAACGCTAGCGGGGGGGAGATCCACGGAGCTCGCCCAATCCTCACTATCCGACGCCAGAAGAGAACACGCCTCGGTGGGTTCGTCAAACTCGTGGATGGACGCGGCGGCAGGCGGCGGCCGTTGTCCGTCAGTGAGCGACTCGAGCGAAACCGGCGAAGCTGGCGGGCGAACCGGCGAGCTTTGGCGGGCTGGAGAGAGCTCGGGAGCGCGCTGGGCGCGGCGCTTCTTGCGGCGCGGCACCACGGCGGGCTGCGGTGAAGGCTCGGAGAATGATGCCAGGCGAGTCCTCAGAGTCACCATGGGCAAAAGCTCGCAATGAGGGCATCCGCCGTCAGCGAGCGCGAGAGCCGCGTGATCCTCACCCAGGCAGGAAACACAGATGACGTGCCGGTCTCCATCGCTGAGCGGGGCGCGGCACGAGCCACAGGAAGGCATCTTTAAAAAGACGCTGCTCTTTTGTGAGAGAAGTGTGAGTCGCGAAGTAAGCTGACAAACACTCTCAACAGAGTAAATACACACAGAGTATGAAAGGATATATGACGCCGGAAAGCGCAGCAGGTACGGCAGTTGAAGGCGGCGAGGCCAGCGACTCCAGAGCTCGTCCCGCTGAAAGGCTTGCTTCGACGGCGCGGCTTCTCACTCCGGATCCAGCGATGCGTGTGCTTCGCTGAAGAGGTAAAAATCAGTTTGTATCAGCCTAACGAGCATATTTATAGGGTGAGACCACGCCCCTTCTGGCGGGACGTGACGATAAGGGCGCGAATGGCCCCCATTGGTTATTACGTCACGCAGAGTCTCTCTCGATAGGCTGCTGCATTTGCTGCAGAGCAGCCAATAGGCGCGCGAGCTGTTTCGCCTATGTCTGCTTGCTGCTGCAAAGCGTTTTACATTATTAAAAAATTAAGGATAATTTTTGGCTTCAATATCTCGCGGAAAAGAGTTTTTCCCCTAGCGTAAAGCTATTACGCAGTACGAGAGATACTCTCGTAAGAGAACAGTAAAGTTAACCTACCAAGGGTGGCTTGTTAATGGTGAATGTCTCTTGATCATGTATTATCACTCCACCCAGTCCTTTGGGATTTTCCACACTCTGGACAGGGGTCTAAATATGCAGTTTTATTTGTTAATGTCATGAGGGCATGTCATGAATAAAGAAAGGCTTTGAAAAGACTTAAAACAATTACCCCCTGTTTCACAGAATCTTAAGTCTAGTCCCAGACTAAAATGCATGTTTGAGCTGTTTTAACTGATTTGTAATACACACAAGTAATGTTTTTATTTTATTTATAAAAGCTACTTAAATGCGCTAATTGAACTAAGAACTAAGAATAATCCTGGTTTAATCTAAACCCTGCTGTGAAACCAGGCCTAAATACAATGCAATGTGACAAAAAATATGATTTAATTGTGAGTTAATCATTAGGGAGAACACAATGCCATAACTGTTAGATGCTGTAAGCTGTATAATAATTTTTTGATTTCAGCCATTTTGAAAATATGATACTATAAACCATTTCACAAACGGACACTATACTGTAAAAGGACAAATACCTTTATTTGATGCACTGTGGATTGAAGGGGGTGGCAGCATTTTGAACCCTGAAAACAAATGCAAATAAAGCAGAGATGATGTAGTCCAGAGTGTGAATTTTAAGACTTGAAAACCCCAGTTCCTCAAGTAATTAGTATTGTAATGTTAAATTTATCATATGCAATTGCGATATTGTGGCTCGGGCCTTGTGGGTTTCCAACCTTCGGTTTCCAAAACTTAAACCATTACGCCACAAGTTTTACATTAAGTATGTTTGATACTGCAGGTGCTATGAAGTAAGATTCAAAATATAATCTCAATAGTGTAATATTAAAAAGGCCTCACTATGGCTCGATTTAAGTGGTCCAAGGAGTTTACTGATCTTGATGAACAAGTGTCAATGAAACGATAAAAAAGCCATAAAAAATGCAACTAAATGATAACGGCAGAAATTGTTTTGCCAGTTTTTAGAATCTAAATACATAACCACACGCAACATGCAGCATTTTACAAAGCCACAAGGCTAACAGTTTAGCAACAGCCTGATTTTTTGCAGTCACCTAAACGTAGCAATGCTGTCTATGTCACATACAATAAAAGCTTCCGTGTTTACTCAATATTATCGATATCTGCTTTATTAGTAATAATGCAATAATAAAATAGGTTTGATGGAAATATAAACTATCTCACGTACCATAACTACGGCGCTGTTCAACAAAGGACAAAAAGAAAGTGCGCCTCCAAAGGTCCTCCAAAGACTAGCAATAAAAAGTCTATACGAATAAAAATATATGACTATAGCAAATTTTAAAATGTAATAATCATTACACCACCTTTTTAAATTACACATATATTGTTTAACTATATAATAAATGTATATGACATTTGTTCCTGGATATAATCACTAGGAGCCACAAACTTTTATTGAAACAAATTATATTGTGTAATAGAGCAACAACACATTTATTACATGCCTATTACAGGCATTATAAATAAACCATGAAAGCTGATCAAGCAAAAAGTTTAATTGAAATAAACTTATCTGTGACCCGTCTTCTGTGTCTATCACTTCCAGTCAGTCCAACCTCAGTTTGCTGCTGTTTTCATGTCTTTTCTTCTTGAACTCAATGAGGGAAGAGGCTTCCAATCCTTTGGTTGGTCTTCAAGGGTCTTCTGGTTCTTCCATTATGTTTGGTCTCAAGATCACCGTGACAAATGTGAACATTGTAAAAAAATAAATGATTGATTGGTCCATGAACAGCATCTGTGGTGGTTATCTAGCTGTAAATGAAACTGTTACAAGCTTGCAAAAACACAGCATGCTGATGATTTTATCACTAATGAGCAAAACCAAAACCAACAGCACAGCACACCACTGTGAATGACCAAGCAAACAACATCTGAACAGTTCCATCTCTGATTAGTTCCTATTAAATAATATTTAAAGGGGTAATATAATGCCATTTTTGTACAAGTTATGAATGTTTAAGGTCTAAATGAAAACTTTGTAATATACTTTTATTAAAAATTATCATTAGTATTTTAAGAAAACACTAATTTTACCTGCTCAAAAACAACTCTGTTTTCAGCATGCCGTTTCAGTGCATATGCCTTTAAATGATAATGAGCATCGCTCACTCCGCCCCTCTGTTCTGCTGGCGTTTTGACCAACGCACGTGGATTGTTGCCTTGACAACAGTTGAGAGTATATTTTGGAGAGAGAATGGCAGCGGAGTCTCTGAGGACACATCTGTGCAATCGTATCAGTTTGAACCGGAGTCGGACCCGCAACAAGATGACGGCCGCAAAGAAGTTCGACAATTAAGGCTCGAACAGGAGATTTCTGAATGGTTGGTTAACATAATGTCACTTTGATGTATAGCTGGGTTTCAGTCACGTGATTATGATGACGCGGGAAATTCAGATGGAGGGCAGGGAGTGAAGAGCGCAATGGACGAGATGGAGGAAAGTCCGTACTGTACTACTTTACACGCTATTACAAGAGAAAGATATAAACAAAAAATCAAAGATATGTTGGACGTGATCCTTACGTTATGAAGAGGAGCGATTTTTCAACTGAATTTAAAGATTTTCCTGCCATCGAGGCGGTAGATATCAGCAACTACCTCGTCTTACAGACATACTTTGACTTTACAAAGTTCGGAAACGTTACACGTTACACAAACATAGCCACTTAAGTTGTATTAACTCACCTTTGACGAAGTGATCACTGCACACACAGGCATTTTCCCATTCGGCTCCTCCCGACCGCAGACGTAGGTTTGCAAGCCGTTTTTCCGGAGTTTTTCGGTCAATTTCTTGCATTTTCCCCCCTTATGAACAACAAATTTTGGTACACGATAAAAACTCGTCGTGGTTTGATCGATTTAAGTAACCATAAACGACGCACAACATAGGCATTTTGAGTTTGTTATAGTGCTTTCTAAATACAGCAAATCACTTCCTGCCCTCCATTTGCATTTCGCGCCATGGCAACGCAGTGGCGTGACGTCATATGAAAACAAGCTATTTTTGTATGCACTGGCAGGGTAGAGTAGTGAGATATGAATGCTATGTGTTTACTGATGTATACGTTAGTTCATTGACAGATTGACGTTACAACTAATGGTCATGAAAAACTTTTTTTCATGATTTGCAAAGATTAATATAAAGGTTAACAAAACTTTACACTTACTTCTTCTGGAGGTGCAGAGGGAACATAAATAGTTGCTACCGATTCTTTCAGGAGCAGCTTCTTAGCAAAACCAGCTTATACTGACCCTCGTTTATAAGCAGTCTTATGAGAAATGAATCGCGCAAACATGAAAGTATTGACGTTGCTCGTGGGGAATATTCCCTTCGAAAACAAAACTCAGCCACTGCGTCTTTAGCGGTTCGGATTTAGGAACATCAAAATGACTGCTGTGTTCGTTATAACACCCAAGAACCGAACACCACAATCGCTTAGACGCCATTCTGCTCCAGCGTATCAACAGTGACGGACTATGATGACAGCTCGCTCAGGGCGGGTCTGTGTTGAAACTCTGCTGTCAATCAACAATTGTGGGAGGGGCGTCCGTTTTATTGACGTCACAAAAACGAACGGCTCAATTTGAGACAGGGGAAAACATATAAGGAGATTAAAACAAAAACACTGGATGGATTTTTATCATTATATGATGGTTGTGTACAGGAACTGTCAACACACATTTCAGTGCAATCAACTTGTAAAACTGCATGTACCATTATATGACCCCTTTAATATCCTATTGATCACCTTATAACAACAACTGCATGATTAACTGATGGTTTATTCCAATAACTAGAACTAGAACTACAATAATAATTTAAACAGCTAAGCCAGGGTTGCCCAATCCTGTTCCTGGAGATCTACCTGCAGGGTTTAGATCCAACCCTGATCCAACACACCTCCTGATCCAAGTGCTCCTGAAGAACTCAATTAGCTACTTCAGTTGTGTTTGATCTGGGTTGGAGCTGAGGATTCTGAGTAGATATGATTTCTCATTCCTGTTTTGTCTGGGAACGGAGTCGTTATGTCGTGACGACGAAATGGATTTTCGCTTAGAAAGCCTATCAACTATCAGCAAAGAAATGCCATGGGTCTACAGATTTTAAATAGCATGACTCTGCCCCACCTCGTGGGTATATAAGGAAGTATGCTGGCAACATGTAGTTATGTTACTTGCCGAGGAGCCGAGACTGAACTCGGGCTGTTCCAGCGGTACAGAGAAAGTGGCAGAGAGACGTAAAGTCTCCGTTCCCTACTCAGGGAACGAGGGTTACATCCGTAACCGAGACGTTCCCTTTCTTAGTCACTACGAGTTACATCGTGATGACAAAATGGGGTTCCCAGTCTAATCACACAATTTATTGTGTGCACAATTCAGGGTTCTTGGAATATAATGGCTTAAAGCGACCTTAGATGCTTCTGTCTCCATAAGAGGAGGTGGCGAGCAAGTTGCGATCGTACTAGTACGTGCTGGTTCTTGAGCAGAGTGAGATGTACTGCCAGCAACTAGAGGTAATCGACATGCCAAAGGCACTGGGGTCCTGTCAAGGAGCCCGCGGCAACATGTCCATTGCACATGGCACCCCAGCCTGTAGTGGAGGCATCTGTTGAGACAACAACATGCCTGGAAACTCGTTCTAAGGGCACTCCGGCCCGTAGAAAGCTGAGGTCCACGAGGTGAAGGTCTGACAGCAGGTCGGAGTTACTGGTACTCGGAGCGTGCCATGTTGCCATGCCCACCTCGGGACTCGATCGTGAAGCCAGAGCTGAAGCGGTCTCATATTAGGCAATCTGAGAGGCGTTGCTGCGGCTGCGGATGCCATATGCCCCAGGAGCATCCAAAGCATACATCTCATCTCCACTACAAATAGGAAAAGAGGCTACAATTTGCAAGAGCTCACCAAAATTGGACAGTTGAAGACTGGAAAAATGTTGCCTGGTCTGATGAGTCTCAATTTCTGTTGAGACATTCAGATGGTAGAGTCAGAATTTGGCGTAAACAGAATGAGACTGTGCAGGCTGGTGGTGGTGGTGTAATGGTGTGGGGGATGTTTTCTTGGCACACTTTAGGCCCCTAAGTGCCAATTGGGCATTGTTTAAATGCCACGGCCTACCTGAGCATTGTTTCTGACCATGTCCATCCCTTTATGGCCACCATGTACCCATCCTCTGATGGCTACTTCCAGCAGGATAATGCACCATGTCACAAAGCTCGAATCATTTCAAATTGGTTTCTTGAACATGACAATGAGTTCACTGTACTAAAATGGCCCCCACAGTCACCAGATCTCAACCCAATAGAGCATCTTTGGGATGTGGTGGAACGGGAGCTTCGTGCCCTGGATGTCCATCCCAAAAATCTCCATCAACTGCAAGATGCTATCCTATCAATATGGGCCAACATTTCTAAAGAATGCTTTCAGCACCTTGTTGAATCAATGCCACATAGAATTAAGGCAGTTCTGAAGGCGAAAGGGGGTCAAACACAGTAATAGGATGGTGTTCCTAATAATCCTTTAGGTGAGTGTATATATATATATACCCACAAAGTGGGGCGGAGTCACGCTATGCAAAATCCGTAGACCCATGGCATTTCTTTGCCATTGGCTCATTTTGTAATACTCGAAGTTGATAGGCTTTCTAAGCGAAACCCCATTTCGTCGTCACGACGTAACTTGAAGTGATTACGAAAGGGAACATTTATTCAAAGGTGTCATCATGCTTTTGTAACTTTAATAAGGCCAGGGAATCTGGCCAGGACACTGGGGTTTCACCCTTAATCTTCACGAGAAGTACCATGTGATGACCACAGAGTCCGGACCTTGGTTGAACGTCTCATCCGAAGGACGATGCTTCTCACAGTTGTGTCCCTGCAGTCACTTTACTGGGGCGTTAGGACCCACACAGACCACAGGGTGAGCACCCCCTGCTGGCCTCACTAACACCTCTCAGCAGCAACCTGTTTTTTCCATCCAGGTACTAACCAGGCTCAACTCTGCTTAGCTTCAGTGGGCAACCAGTTTTGGGCTATGTAGTGATATGGCTAATAAATACAAAGGAGAAAATGAGCCACATGAGGAATTCTGCCCTGATTCTGCCCCAATACTCAGAGCTGCTGAGTCAAGCAATAATGGATTTGAGTATGAACATGTTTACAAACCATTTTTTGCCTTGTTTTAATGTAAAATGTTAAATTCTAATGCAATAAATTCAGCTAATGCTTGCAACCACATACGTGCTTTCAAGACATACATAACTGTATGTCACACTACCAGCATACGGTGTTGCTACACACTCAAAATTAGGGACTTTCCCATTACCAACGAAATACATATTTTACTGTACAGTTTTTGAGCGAAGACTATTAAATGAGCCAAGACTTCAAATAAGATTTAACAATTTTTTCTTTTTTTTCTTTTTGTCAGATATTATTTTTTGTCCTTTTTCTTTTTAGTCTTTTTGGGCAGTCAAATTAATTTAATTTAATCTATCGATATAAATAATGATACTGGTAATTCTCAGATATGTTCTTACAAATTTTATATAATATGTTCAAACTAAATAAATATTAGAAACTTAAGACAAAGAAAAGTTTTGGAGCAACAGGAGAGTGAAAACATTCACTTTTTTAATCAACTACCAAAAAAATCGAAACCATTCTACATTACAGACAACAGAAGATGACTAACACAATAGGCCTACACCAGTAGTAGGCTTACAGGTTCATTTCAGAAGTAGCGTCTCACCATCACATGTGCACATTTATCCCGTCTGTTGCCACGAGGAGGAGTAATGACTTCATGTAAAGATTGTTTTCTACCGTGGTGCTGATGCATTTGAAGTAATGCCTGGTTGCACTATATGTTTTTTTTCTTCTCATCTTGCTCTGTCCAGTTTATTTGCAAAGAATAAGGTGCTGATTTTTTGATGGTGCTGCTGTTTAGCACTGGAATGTCTCTGGGGATTCAAGATATGTCTATCTATTTAATGTTTTCAGTATGTATAAAGATTCGGCTTTTTAGTTACAGCTCTTGGCCTTCGTCAGTAACACTTAGTTATTTCAGTCATTTCTGTCAGATGTAGATCGTGTTTGGGCCCACTTTATATTAAGTGTCTTTAACATTTTTACTTATATTTCAAAAACACCTGCATGTAATTATTTAATAATTACACTGATGACCCTTCCCTTAGAACTTAACCCATAACAGATAGCCAAACCTGTCTCTGACCTTACCCGTATCCCACCTCAACTGCAGTTTTTATTAGGAAGAAAGAGTGTTTTATTGGGTGGGATTGACACCTCATCATACATCAATATCTTTCAGTTATATTAAGTTAAAGAGTTTGGCAAAAGAACAACAGAATCTACACATGTGCCGTTGTTCAAAATTCAAACAAATACTCCTTCATTTCCAATTGTACAAAAAAGTGCCTTATGATATTTTGTTTCAACAACATGGATTACCCAAATCGATAACTTTACAATAATAGTACATGAATAATCATGTACTAATACCTGAATTAATAATTACTTTACTATGAACTAATGATGAGTTAAGACATGTACTAATGAGGAACTAACCTTAACTACGACATGAGTCATATGAATTCCTGCATGAACATATCTTAACTACACGCTTATTAATTAACATCTCGGGGTAAACTAAATCAAACTTGCTCTAGAAAATGGACACATTATGGCCCAAAAGAAGAGCAAGAACCCTAACTGACTAACATCCAACTGCATTATGATATAAAGACAGTAAACCAATCCATAAAATAACCACATAAATAACCATCATCTGTGCTAACACTGATTTTAATTTTGAAAATTGCATCTGTTAATGAATATGTTAGTGTAGGTATTTCACTCTTGATGGCAGCAGTGGAATCACTTAAAACAGAATGAGATTAAATCGTTTTTAATGATGAATGCATCATTGTGTGTTCAATGAGTAAGGTTAAATGTAAATCTTGCAAGACATCTAGTGTCATTCACTGATGTTTGTGACAGTTGCTGGTGTCAAATTTATGAACAATTTTACATTGTGCCCTTTTAGTACATCTTTCTTCTGATCTAGAACATGTTTGATTTAGTTTACCCCGAAATGTTAATTAATGCATTAATTAACAAGCATGTACTAACGTGTAGTTAAGATGGTATATTCATGCAGGAATTGACTCATGTCGTAGTTAAGATTAGTTCCTCCTTAGTACATGTCTTAACTCATCATTAGTTCATAGTAAAGTAATTATTAATTCAGGTATTAGTACATGATTATTCATGTACTATTATTGTAAAGTGTTACCCCTAAATCAATCCCAGGAATCAATCTCATCCTGATCTCAATTCCATGTTAGCTTTACTCATGCTGGACTTCATAACCTTGAGGTGCTAAACCTTTCAAGTGACATGTGAAATGATGCTGAAAGGAAAGTTTAACCAGGGGTTTGTATAGTGTGAAAAGTCCTTCATGCTTTTACTCCCCCTGATCATACTCATCAATTGCACATAAATCCAATTTCTGGCCTCAATCTTCTTCCATGTCGATTACAATGCCTTCATCATCGATATCAGCCTGAGGTTGGAGATAGATGGAGTATGACACATCATCATACACAATCTGCCCACAAAGGCCCCATTGGTTCTCCACGCACTGCACTGAAAGCTGAAAATGTGTAATTGTTAGTAATGAATCTTAAATCCTTTAGAGAAATCATGATCCATGCTCTCTTCTCATTACCTTTACAGTAGGTTCAATTAATATATTAGCCTCCTCCAATGTGTCTTCAGAAATCCCTTCTTGGTTGTCGACATCTCGGAAAGAAACCTTAAAATAAAAAAAATAAAAAACAGAACTGGAAAAAACAATCACATTTCACAAAATTTGAGCAAATACAAATTAATTTTAATTAAACTTTTGAGTTGGCTATCAGTGTTCTGCATCCTCCACCTATAATAACAGAACAAATAGCAGTGATCTGTAATAATAGTATGTATAACTAACAATAGGTATTATTTACTAACTCCAGATGAGTTTGTATTATCAAAACTGACTTCAGGCTGAATCTCGCCTTCTTCTCATGTCACACCCTAATACATCCAACAATGATTTAAAGATGTTTCTTTAACTTAACTAAGAAATTAAATTGATTAAACAAAGTTATGAAACACATAAGTTGTCTATACACGGTTAGAAGATACTGCGCTCTTAAGTGTAAACTCGGCGTACACATGTTGTAAATACTTACTGTCGTACTGAGTTATAGAGCCATCGTATGGTAAAAAGTTATAGATTTAAGCGAATTATTCTAGCTGTAAACATTACAACTGAAATTAGATGATGACAGTAATGTTTTTCCTTGATTCACATACCATGGCTTCAGTGACGGAGATGTCGAAGAACCAACTAAAACTGTCGCTGAACAGTTTGGTGAGTTCGGATCTCAAAAATGGATGTATCCGACTTTACCTCTTTGTAATTCACATCTATTCTACTTTTACTAATCTGTGATTGTAATCTCTCCAAATCTTGGAAGTCTTCCTTGTTTCCGGGTCTACTCATTCATGTGTGAAATGGCGCCAAAATTGTTAAAGACGTGGATCTTGTTCTTGCGTGCTTATGTCATGTCCGCTAGATTATACTAATTACTTCTTCAAGCAATTTTTTCCTTGCCGTGTACATCATCACAGATTGATAAAGCATAACATACATTAAAATCTTTAACATGCAATTTTAAGTTTCAACCACAGATGTTAATAGAGAGCTTGAAGTGTATGCACATGTTTGTCTTTCTACATGTGGCAATGTGTAATTTGAAGATTTTCTTCTCAATTCATACACTGCTTCCAATGAATATTCAGCATGCTAGAACAAACCACTTTGAGTTGTGCATTACCTTTTAAGTCCTCGTAGACTTTGGTTAACCTTGTAGAGCTTGACTTCATGTTCAAAGCACCCGTAACCTTCATTGCAGTGATCAGCAGTATATTGGAGTGGTGTCATTGCCAAAAAGATACACAAGTAATCCAATACAGAAATTAATATAGTACAATAAAACATAAAGCAAATCAAAGAAAAACAATTTGTGTTTCCTGTGTCACTGCCTGGCAAAGACTGAACGATTTCAGTTATATCCCAACCCAATGATCTGGAAGCAAACAGGACTCCTCCCAAAGATTCAGTAATTCATTGGTATGAAGTTTATACTTGCTCCAACAAGCCAACAATTTCCTTTAGAAATTTATAAGAACCAAGAAATGGCACGACATCAGTTCAAATGTCCTAGTTTCATCATTATGACTCCACTTATGTGTTGTTGTTTTTTTGTTTTTTTTGGTCAAACTCCCTCTTTTCATAATTTTGTAAGACAGAACAACTTCCTAAGCAACAAATAAGCACAAAAAAAGTTACATTTCCCTTTTTAGAGAGCTATTATGGGAATGGCGTATTTGGGAATTTTTATTTATTTATTATTTTGCCATGATGAAACTGCCTTCCCATGAAAATGTTTACAGCTGTCACTGATTCACAATGATGTGGCAAAACTACAAAAGGCCTTACCATGCTAACCAAATGAAGCAACATAAAAGTATGTGAATGTAGTGAACAGAGGTCTTACCCTTGTGAAAAAAGAAGTGCGTGCTTAGTTGTGTTAATGTTATTAATAATTATGTGTTAATGGAAAGTTGCAGTGTGTGTTATAAATTATTTATCCATACACATCATTTATTTATTTATTTTTAAATCATGTGTCCTTGTCATCTCTAATCAAAATAATGTCCCCTCCCTCCTACTGTTACAATGTGGTTCTGTGTCCTGTCATGTTTAGTGGTTCCCTGTCTTGTCATTAGTTGTTCCAGGTGTTTCCCATTTACCACGCCCCCTTGTTATCCTATCTAGCTCGTGTGTCCCTGATTATTTAAGCCCTGTGTTTCAGCCTTGTCCTTGTGAGTTCTTGTCTAATGTTTAACGTCATGTTGGTTGTTCCTGTTCCCGAGTCCGGTATCTAGTCTTGCCTGTTGTAAAGTTTGTTAATTAAAGCGTGTGCTGCAGTTGGATCCTGCCTCATCTTTAATTCAACCGCATCACGTTACAGAAGAACTCACCACATCGTGATCCAGCAGCCATGCCGACCTGGAGTCCTGATGTCCAGATCTTCCGTCTTCGCCAGGAGAATCGCGCCATCGAGGATTATGTCGCAGAATTCCTCGAGCTGGCATATCTCGCGCAAATGAACACCCACGGCTTGAAGATCTTCTTCCGCGGGGGTTTGTCTGAACCACTCCGGTCCTGGATGCCCGAACCTGGTCCGCACGGGTCTTTGGAAAGGTACGTTGACCTGGCTCTGTTGTGGAGCGGTTCCCCGTTTACTGTGGGCGAGGAGGAGAAGCACCCTGAACCCGCGCTCCCTCAGACCGCGCTCCACGTCTTGCCAGCAATCAAGCCAGCCACCGGATCGGTCTATGGCCGAACGGGACCGATCTCCAGCGTGGCTGATCCTCCTATGAGGTCTGCACGTGCTGCCAGGAAGACCGTCATTCCAGGGTCCCGCCATGTCGAGCCCGCGCTTCGCCCCAGCCCTGCCGAGACCGCGCTCCGCGAACCCGCGCTTCTCGTCCGCTCGGCCGAACTCGCACATCACTTCAGCCTCGACGAACCCGAGTCAAGTGAGTCAAGTCCCGCCGAGTCAAGTGAGTCAAGCCCCGCCGAGTCAAGTGAGTCAAGCCCCGCCGAGTCAAGTGAGTCAAGCCCCGCCGAGTCAAGTGAGTCAAGCCCCGCCGAGTCAAGTGAGTCAAGCCCCGCCGAGTCAAGTGAGTCAAGCCCCGCCGAGTCAAGTGAGTCAAGCCCAGGGAAGCGCCGTCGCAGAAGGAAGAGAGGGAGGACTCGTTTGGCCCGCCAGGCTCCGGAGGGCGTTCCCAGACGCCTCGCCCTGCCGGCCCCGCCTCTGCGCCTCGCCCTGCCGGCCACGCCTCTGCGCCTCGCCCTGCCGGCCCCGCCTCTGCGCCTCGCCCTGCCGGCGCCCTTCAAGCACTTTCCTGAACCCGTGGATTTCCCCAAGTATTTTTTTGGGGGGGGCCAAGGGTCCGGTGAGCAGACCATGAGGGCTTCTCCACCATGGCCACCCGAGGAGGCTTCACCTCCATGGCCGCCATCTCGTCCTACTCCGCCCTTGCCGCCATCTCGTCCTGCTCCGCCCTGGCCTTCGCCTCGTCCTGCTCCGCCCTGGCCTTCGCCTCGTCCTGCTCCGCCCTGGCCTTCGCCTCATCCTGCTCCGCCCTGGCCTTCACCTCGTCCGGCTCCGCCCTGGTCACCGGCCCAGTCTGGTCCATCCACGCTCTGCGGCCCAGGCCCGCCTTGGCTACCTCCTGGTCCCGTTCCCCTGCATGGGCCTGGCCCTCCGTCCCTCCCCCAAGACCGCCTCCGCTTCACCGCCCTCCTGAACTTTTTTTGCTGTTTTTATGGGCGTCAGGAGCCGCCCATAGGGGGGGGGGGGGGCTATGTTACAATGTGGTTCTGTGTCCTGTCATGTTTAGTGGTTCCCTGTCTTGTCATTAGTTGTTCCAGGTGTTTCCCATTTACCACGCCCCCTTGTTATCCTATCTAGCTCGTGTGTCCCTGATTATTTAAGCCCTGTGTTTCAGCCTTGTCCTTGTGAGTTCTTGTCTAATGTTTAACGTCATGTTGGTTGTTCCTGTTCCCGAGTCCGGTATCTAGTCTTGCCTGTTGTAAAGTTTGTTAATTAAAGCGTGTGCTGCAGTTGGATCCTGCCTCATCTTTAATTCAACCGCATCACGTTACACCTACAGTGGCATCTCTACCCTAATGACGTGTTTACTGGCGCAAGTGCCGCGACAACCTGTCACGCACAGCAAACCACAACCATCACCCTACATTTTCTTGTTCCAAGAATGACGGATATACACCACAATATGAAAAAAAGACTATCCAACTTCAGTTTCATACCATCTTTAAGTGTATATTTTAGAAAAAACTGTAATTGCACCAAATATAATATTAATGAAATAAAAGACCACTTTGTAAGTGTACTTAAAGAAGCACACTTATTTCGATGTGTTGAACTAAGGCACATAAAAATACTTGATTATAATTTAACTGTAGTGAGTTATTCAATACTACATTTAAAGTTAATGTTTGTTAAATGCTCTAAATTGAAATTATGAAATATATTATTTATCAATATGTGTATAATTACAAATATTTTTAAATACATGACGTACAAGTTTCAATAGAAATGACATTAAAGTATATTTTAGTTTACCATAAATGCTTGTCACCAAATTCGACAGTACATTTAAACATATTTCAGACAATAGAAGTAATTAGAAATTAAATTTAAAGATGTACTTAAGTTCTGCTTAAGTGGGTCAAAAGCACTTTAGTTCAGCTAATTGCATTTATTATAAATGTAAACTATAATACATTTTCATTTAATTAAAATTAAGAACATGTGATTACATGTAAGTGTCCAAAAACATTACATTTAGGGATCTACTTATTTTTGGTTTGCATGAGTTCCAATTATATAAATCTATACATTTCTAAAAGAAATATGCATTTAAGTAGAAAAGAAAATCATAATTTTATAGAAAAACAACACATTTTTTTGGACCGTTTTTTTTGCATTGTGGTATGTGGCAACGTTTCCCTAAGTAGCCCCGGAAGGGTCAACAGCATTCACACACGTCTTTTTAAAAACAAAAGTTTCTCATCAAAAGAAAAGAAAATTAGAATTATGTTTATTGTTGTTGTTTCTTTGACTGCACAACGGTCTTGCCACCCACTTTTAGGTCATGATCCACCAGTTGAGAAAAACTGATAGTAGTGACTACCTCCAGAAATACAAATATGGACAGTTTAAATTCAGTGGGAAATTACTATTAACAGACACGGGTTAAAATGAATTTATTTTATTTGAAGCATAAAGGAAGCGGAGATGTTCATGTCTTGGAAGGCATTTTTCTCACTTGTCTTCACTTGCCTTTAAAACAGACCAGGTCTGACAGAGCTGTTCTTCCTAAGGGAATATTTTCTTATTTATTAGTAAAGTTGTATGATTACAAGCCGCAAATAGAAGCAAAGTCATATAAAATTTTACATTGTTATTGATAAAACTGCTGAAAATCATATTGTCCTATAAGAGATACGATAATATCTCACCTAATCAAGGCTCTATGATCAGGAACTGCCACCTGCAGAAGACAAAAAAAGTATTTTAATAAATCGCGAGTCATTCAATATTAGGAGTGCAAACAGTAAAGAATGTTAACCTACCAAGTGTGGCTTGTTAATGGTGAATGTCTCTTGATCGTATATTATCATGCCACCAAATCCTTTAGGGTTTTCCACACTTTGGACAGGGGTCTAAATATACAGTTTTATTTGTTAATGTCATGTAAATGAAAAACATTAAATACAATGCAAAGTTACAAAACAAGTACGATAGAAATCCATGGACAGTAAAAGAAATGGACACAGCGACCCCATAGACTTCAACGGAGAAAAGTGAAGCCCATTAGAAGCACTCACTTCCTGATTGCCAAGCGCACTGCGCAGGCTCACACTGAGCTTGATGACGTAGATGTGACGTGAGCAACCTGTCTCACAGTTGTACGTCTTCTAGTAGCTGTGCCAAGAGGAATCTGAATCATTCCCTTCCAAATCTTGCAGAGCCGGAGATCGTAAGTATTAGCTGTCCATGAGCTAGCAGCAGGAGCAACTTTATGACTCTCTATGGGCTTCTCCCTTAACTTTATGCCTCCACGTCCTCCCGATTGCCGAGTCCCGTGGTTATGACGCAATCATTAGCCTATTGTTTACAAAAACGGCTTCTTAACGTAAGGCCATTTAACGTTAAGGCCATAACGCCATTTATACATTGTCGTGTTTCTTTAGAAATAAACAATGGACAAATGGAGTCTTTGGATGCCTCAGATGTGAAGTTATTCACTGTCAAAGTAACGCCAAAATTAATGGGAGTCAATGGAATGCTAAAAGCAGGTGATGGTCTTCTACAATGGCGGCCCCCAAGGGAAGCTTCAGTTTCTGGCTGATGAATTACCCCCTTGGTAGTAACAGTGTCGCTTGATCGCGCTGCACTGACATTGGTCCAAACTGATAAACGGTCCGTGAAGCACAAAATAATGAGTTTCGTTCCGCTTTCATTGCGATTGCCATTTGATGTTGCGCAACGTTGTGGTGGTTTTTGGTCGGCAGGAAAAATGGTCCAACGAATCGTTCGGTTTGTAATGCGTACCAAACCGAAAGCCTTGTACCGAACGGTTCAATACGAATACGTGTATCGTTACACCCCTATTACTACTGAACATAATCTACAGAGAAGAAAAGGTTATAGCTTCATCCTTAATTAATGGGATCCAGGCTAAAAAGCTTATAAATTCTCCTATAGTTGCCCTAATGAAAAGTAACCATAGTTCTTGTACACAATCCAGAGTTTTTTTACATTACCTCATAGCCATGGTTTTATAGTTTCTATAACAACATTATTACTAATAAGGTTGTAAACGATTGCCAGATCTGTTATATTTTTTTAAAATAATGATTTCTGCCATTTTGCTGACTAAATATAAAAACATGAACCATTTCACAAACAATCACTATACTGTAAAAGTTCAAGTACCTTAATTTGACACACTGTGGGTGGATGGGGGTTACTGAATTTCAAACCCTGCAGACAAATGCAAATGAAACACATGTTGTAGTTAGCAGGACCCAAATTCAGAGTGAGAACTATAAGGTAGTTATAAGGCAATCAAGACTTAAAAACCCACGTTGCTCAAGTATAATAATTATAATATTATTTAATTTATCATATGCGATGGCAATAGCTTGTGCATCGGGGCTTGTGGGTTTCCAACCTTCAGCTTTCAGACCAGAACTTAAACCCTTACGCCACAAGTTGAACAAAAAGCATGTTTGATATGTGCTATGAATTAATATTCAAAATAAAAAGAAATCAATACTGTAATATTGAGAGGGCATCACTAGGCCTTGATTTAAGTGGTTAAAGCCATTTGATGGCCTTGAAGGATGAACAAGTGTCCAAGAAACAATAAAAGAATCCAAAAAATTGCCACCAAATAATAATGAAAGTAAAATAATGACAGTAAACATACGATTTTGCCAGATTGACTCTAAACACATAACCACACACGCAACATGCAGCAGTGTAGAAAAGCCACAAGGCTAATAGCTAATGTAGCAACAGCCAGATTTTCAGTCACCTAAACGTAGCGCTGCTGTCATTGTCACATACAATAAAAGTTTCAGTAATTACCCAATATCTGCTTTATTAGTAAAAATGGAATAATAAAATGGATTTTTATGGAAATATTTACTATTTCATGCGAAATATTTATACATACCATTACAACGGTGCTGTTTCACAAATCACGCCAAGAAAGGTCGCCCCCTGACAAAGGTCCTCCAAAGACTAGCAATAAAAAAAAAAAATCTACACTAAAAAATACAGGACTAGCAAATAAAAAATAATCCTTATGCTACTTTTTAAATTATACAAATATTGTTTAATTATATTATGAATGTATATATTATAGTTATTCCTTAATATAATCATAACATTTTTAAGCCACAAACTTTTATTGAAAGAACTACCCTAATATTGTCTAATAATGTAACAACACATTTATTACATGCCTATTACAGGCACAATAAAGAAATGAATAAAAGCTGTACGTTTAATTTAATCAAACTTATCTGTGATCCATCTTCGGTGTCAATTCGCCAGTCCAACCTCAGTTTGCTGCTGTTTTCATGTCTTTTCTTCTTGAACTCAATGAGGTAAAAGGCTTCAATCCTTTAGTTGGTTTTCAAGGGTCTTCTGAATTTTCTTCCATTATGTTTGGTCTCAAGATCACCATGACAAATGTGAACATTGTAAAAAATAAATGATTGATTTGTCCAGGAAATGCATCCTGTGGTGGTTATCTAGCTGTAAATGAAACTGGTACATGCCTGCAAAAAAACAGGATGAACAGCACTGATGAGCAAAACCATAACCAACAGCACAACCCATTTCAAGCAGAGGCTGAAACTATTGTATTTTGTATCATTTCCTTCTGAAAATTGAGTGGATATACTTTTTCAATTCTCTATTGTCTTACATGAGAACAATTTTATACAAAGGTGTTAAAAGGCCTTTTAACTTTAATATGTCTTTAGAAAATAAATTAAGAAAATAATTAAGAGGAATTCTGATTTATTGCTAGACTGTTTCTTTCCTAAAACGTTGTACCTTTCAAACAGTCCAACATTGAAGTGAAACTGAAGGTCTAAGAGTCAATAAGAACACGGTAACAAACCATTTTTGGCTTGTTTAAATGTAATATGTTAAATTCTAACATAAATTTAGCTATAACGCTTGCATGTAAACAGCAATTAACAACAGGGTATGTGGTTTCAAGACAACATTTTTAAGACATAGTAGTGTCTCAATACTGGCATATGGTCTTGCTACACACACAAAGTAGGGATTTCCCCTATAACCAATGAAATGTATATTTGATTGCATAGTTTTTAGTGCAAATGAACCAAAACTATCAAAATAAGATACAACTTTTCTGGTCCATTTGGTCCAGGCTATCAACTGAGGTTCCCTTTCGAGAACGGTCACTTCGTATTGCGTAGCTATATGCAGTTGGGAAACTCCTTTCCTCAGATTTATTGAAACTTATATGTAAAACGCATTGCAACTGCACAGCGAGCAAAGTGAGTGACTGGCTCACTCATTGGCTGTGCTGAAGCAACTGCACATCCAATGGCGAAAGCGCCTCAGAGACCGCCGAATTGGGTGTGGCAACGCCTATAAAAGGAGCCCGAATTCGCCATTATAGCAGATTTTCTCTACTTCAGCGACACTTCACGTTTCTGTGTCCTTGAAGCTATCGCCATAGAAACAAGCCTTATTCTGCCAGAACGAGCCTTCGCACAGCTGACTGCGCCTTCACTCGTCTTGGAAGCCGCTTTCTCCTGTCGCCGTTCTCCAGTGCCCACCCGACAATCGACATATATCCTTTCTACCTGTACTGTTACGTTGTACAGTCTGAAAGAGCTACGAGCGTTGTTTCAATGCCTCGCTCAACATGCGCCACATGCGAATCCCATCTGCACGAGGGTGACAGGCATTCAGAGTGTGTTTCATGCCTGGGTCCTTCCCATGCTGAATCTACACTTTCTGCTGGCGGCTCCTCTCTCTGGGAGGGCATGCCTGTCTCGGTGCCTAGCTCTCTCTAAAGATGGCGACGCCGCCCCTCCTGCTCTTCCTTTTCCTGCGCTACTTCTGCCAAAGAAGAAGAAGCGTCGCAGCCAGCGGCAGCCCGAGAGTATGGAGGTAAGCGAGCCCACGCCGGCCACGACCCCGCGAACTCTCGAAGGTGATTGGCCGTTCACCCCAAAGGAGGTGTGAACTCCATTGTCTTCAAAAGGATGGAACGCCAGTTCTTCAAGGCTCTTCCTCTCTTCAACCTCTTCATCCCTCTTCAACTTCCTCTTCAAGATCTTCTCTTCAGTCCGTTAGTTTTGTTTTGTTTTCCCGTTTCGTATTCTACTTTGTTCATTTCCACAGACGAGTGAAATGAACTTAGCCTGAATTATTTTTCTTTGAGTAACTTCACCTTCAAGGGACAATCCGCCACGCCTCCGTACACTGGAAGAACCACGGAGAACGTGTGATGTTTAGAAGGAACGACAACCACGCGCCTTCCCTACTCAGCAACATAAGAGAACCATATGTGCAAGTATTCGTTTTATCGAGCTTTCAAAGCGTTTAAGATTTGTTTACCCCATTGAGGGTGATTTGATATCTTGGTGTCTCTCAATCTCAAGGTTCCTGTCTCTGTGATTTTGCCATACTGTTGACCACTTTCTACCTCTTCTATCATTCTTCTTATCTCTCATTTTATTTCATTGTTTGTTGCTATTGTGTTGTATATACATTTTATTCCATGTAATTGTAGTCACCGGTAGACCTTTATTAAATACATTATATTCATTTGATTGACTCTGTCTGTTGCTCATATTACGAAGTCCCTTAAATGTTCGATCAAGCTACGAGCTTTACAAATTTGTCGATACTTAAAGGTGCAGTGTGTAAAAATTTTGAGTATTTATTAACAGAAATGCAATATGACATCCATAACTATGTGTTCAGTGGTGTATAAAGAACTTACTTAATAAACCGTAATGTTTTTATTACCTTAGAATGAGGCATTTATATCTACATAGGCGCGGGAATCCCCTTCTATGAAGGTCGCCATATTGTGACGTCATGTTTCTACAGTAGCCGAACGCGAACACACAGCGTTACAGAGCGCGTTTCGTCACTACATTGAAAGAGAAGCCGCAGGAAGCTAGAAGAAGCTAGTCATAAACACCGTGAGTAGTGACTTTTCCCTTGTCAGTGGTGTAAATATGTAGTTGGATTGTTTCATGTAACTTAATTCTTCTCCCTCGCTGTGTTATGGCTTTGCTATGTGGGGATAAATGTGCTGGTTAAGTTCGTGAGACAGCTGATTATGCTACTCTTGTCATTGACCGTAAAACAGTTACAGGAATCACCAACCCGTCGATCTTGGAAGCATTTTAAGTCGATCGCTTAGAGTTTCCAAAATCAGAGAAAAAAAGCCTATTGTGTGTAGTAAGTGTGTCTAGGGGATGCGGAGGCGCGCGCGATGTCACAATCACGTCATTTTTGCACCTTTGGGCTCATGCGGACGCGTCGAGTTTAAACAAGGCTTTACGCTTTAACCAGCTCAGCCACAGTAACAGCTCATATTAGCCAGCTAAACTTTTACTACCCTGTTAGAAAAAATATATAGTTGCATAGTTTCATGTGGGTCTTCTCCCTCGCTGTATTATGGGTTTGCTTTGTGGGGAGAATCTGCTGGTTACGTTCGTGAGACAATTAGCTGATTATATTATGTAAGGTGCATTGTGTAATATTTCTGAGGATCTATTGACAGAGATGCAATATAAAATCCATAACTATGTTTTCAGTGGTGTATAAAGACCTTACTTAATGAACCGTTATGTTTTTATTACCTTAGAATGAGACATTTATATCTACATAGGCGCGGGAATCCCCTTCTATGAAGGTCTGAAGGTATGTTTCTACCGTAGCTGAAAGCGAACAAACAGCGCTAAAGAAACCTCATTGCTTGACTTACTACTCTCTGCTGCTGACTCAGACTCAGACGACGACATATTTTGTCTTACGTCGGCCACCGTAGCTTCTCATTCGAGTTTGAAAACCGAGGGATAGGCCGCGAGTGACTTGCTGTTTGCAATTTGCAGGATTCACCACTAGATGCCGCTAAAAATCCCACACTGCACCTTTAAATAGTATTTTTATAGAACAGGAAAGTTAATACTCATGGCCAGAGGAATAACTTCTCTTGAACGTCTATAATAACTTTCATGAGGTTTGATGAAGATCGGACGATCAGTTTAGCTGGACAAAGCAGATTATTCGATAATAAATTGACCCCATGAAAGGTGATCCTGACAATCGATCTATTTTAGACAATTGACATATTACAGTTTTTCTCGATTGCTTAAACACTATAACCAGGCTTTTGAACTAAAATTTTTAAAACCATAATGCCATTTATCAAAAAGCACACCCATTTCACTAAACTATGAACACTATTCCCCTGTTTTGACACATTAGTCAGATTTGTTGAACTGTCACAGCATCATTTCTCATTGCCTACACCACGTGGTCATTTAGAAAGCACTAGCATTCAATATTGTTCACTCAAGTCAGCACAGCTTCAGCTCAGTTAGCACAAAATTACCCAGGTGAAAACACTAAGAGTCGAAATTGAACACACATCAGTCAGGTTATACAATCTTTTATAAAATATATTGTTTTGGAACAATGGATCCACAGAGAAATTACAGTTTTTCTCAATTGTTTACACACAAATTCTGGTACTTGAGACACAATGACCACAACATGTAACTCATGCACCAACCCTCTGAACCAATTCTGCTAAACTACAAGCACAATTCCTGCTTTACACTCAAATTGCAGTTCTAAAACACACTTTTTTCAAAACACTACACACAATTCTCTGCTTTTGGCACAATTTTCATGCAGAAAATCTCTTGTTTTCAAAAGGAACACACTGCCATTCAGATATGCACACTGACTCGTCACATGGGCAAACACCTGTCACACAGTTTTACAATTAGCAATCAGAGCTTTAGCATAAAAGACCGACACAGAAGAGATGATGCAGCATAGTTTCTTTTTGTTTGTTTTTTTACTGTAAAAGTACATTTTTCTGTTGTTTTGTATGTAGACCACTGTAGGTGCAACTTTGTGTTGGTTGGGATGTACACTGTGTACATTGTTTTTGTGGTAAAAATAAAATATATTTGTTACCGTGTATTTGTGTGTTCTGAATACAAAAACAATATTCTCAAATATTTTACAACACACTTATGTATATACTATAGTCTGTAGTAAGTGTAACACTGAACAAAACAAAGGCCTAAGTCATTATGATGAATGGAGAAGAAGTGTTTTACATTGAGCACATCAGTGTTCAAATGGTTCTTATAAATGTCTATTCATATGATGGTTTGTGTGTGTCATTTGAAAACAAAATACCATTTTGAGAAATAATAACTTTGTTTAGAATGTAAAGTTTTATTTTGCAGGAGAATTGAGGGGTTTTGCCCATTGTGTGTGTGTTTTTTGATTTGTGTATAGAGTTCTGAGAGTATGAGGCATGCTTTCAGAAAATGTGTGTAAACAATCGAGAAAAACTGTAAGCAATATGTCGAGGAGGGAGAGGAAGAGGAGGAAGAGGAGGAGGATGAGGAGGAGGAGGAAGAGGAGGAGGAGGAGGAGGAGGAGGAATAGAAGGAGGAAGAGGAGGAGGAGGAGGAGAAAAAGGAGGAGGAGGAGGAGGAGGAGGAGGAAGGGCAAGGGCAAGAAGACAATCAGTCTCGGATGAAATTCAAGCCACTTTAGTTGGCCATGTCCTTGTCCATGGTATGACTATAAGGGAGGCTGGGCAACGACGAGTACAGCCAAATTTGAGTCGCTTCACCGTCGCCTCCATCATCAGAACCTTTAGGGAGGTGTGGTGGCAAACAAATTTCTATCACTGAATAAGAGAAAAACTTTCCAATTGTCTTTGATGAGGTTTATGTTCTTGCCAGAAAAGGCCAGCAGTCGTACAGTCACACAGAGTGGCTGAAGAGTGTGACAGTGAAGGGAGGGCATCCTTTCTCCTTTATAGTCTTGACTCCCAGAATGTTATCTTTCTAGGCCAATGATGGTATTTCAACAATACGTGGAACATTCTTAGACTTGTTCATCATATTGTATCCTTGAATGGAGGCATGTACCAACACTCTTTACCATTCCAATACAATTCCATATTTGAATAAGGTTTGTGTGTGCTCTTTTACTGCCATATGATGCTCACACACATCTTACGTAAGAGTAGGAGAGAGGAAAAAAAAAAGATGGGGGGGAGGGAGGGCAGGGGACCACAAGCAACATGAATTACCAGTTTTGGAAATGTTGTTTTGAATTTATTGCACTAGTGTGTAAGACTATGTTGTAGTGTGTGTATTTTTGAGGGCTTGTGTGTCCTGTCTGAGGGCAACGTTTGGTTTTTCAGCAAGAGTGAATGGTTTTGAGTGTAGAGCTTCATTTTGACCTGAAAATAGGATGTTTGGGGAATTGGGTGAGACGTTATGGATTTGTGTTTACTGTTTTGAGAATACGAGGCATAGTTTCAAGAAATGTGTTTAAGCAATCGAGAAAAACTGTAATGTTTAATTATAATTCGTTCTGATTGATTATTGATAGAACAATCGATCTAATTTTTCCTACCTGTATGGAGAACTGACTATAATTCGTTGTATTCAGTTGTCCATACAGACCATTGGTAACTTATTCCCTTTACGGGTAATTTTAATCTATGTATGCGATTACTGGACATATGCATGACCAGTTATTAAAATTATGTTCCCTTTATTTGAGCTAAGAATCGCTACAAGGATTGGGAGGCTAATCTACTTTGCCCTGTTAGAGCTTTGAAGGTCTATTTGGAGCGCTCTGCGTCCTATAGACAACCAGAACAGCTCTTTGTCTGCTTCGGTGGCCGATCCAAAGGATCTCCAGTCACGAAGCAGAGGCTGTCCAGATGGATAGTGGATGTCATCTCTTTGGAATATGCCTCGGTGGGTCAGATTTGCCCTATAGGCACTAGGGCCCATTCGACCAGGGGCATGGCCTCGTCATTGGCGTGGTCCTCTGGGTTTCCTATTCAGGACATTTGTGCGGCTGCCGATTGGTCCTCGCCCTCCACGTTTGTGAGGTTTTATAATATTGAGGTCCCTTCCCTGCAGGCGAAGGTCCTTTCTGTATGATTAGACTTGACGAGATCCAGTCTCATCTATGTGTCAGGTCACTGTTCATAAGCACACTATCCCTTACTATGAACCAGCTTCTGGCTGTTTTGGTCCCTATATATAATCAGACCCGACGGTGTCCGGTCTATTGGTATATTATTTTGGGGTATGAGCTTAGTGACATCACTATATATATGATTCAGACCCGACGGTGTCCGGTCTTATCAGTTTATATATGTATATGAATTCTGGCTTGTTTCTGTGAGCCCAGGGGTCCTGGGCTTCAGTTGCAGCCAGTTACTTATGATGCAGCGTTTTACATTGCGTCCCCACTGCGTATAGCTACGCAATACGAAGTGACCGTTCTCGAAAGGAGACGTACTCGGTTACTAACGTACCCTCGGTTCCCTGAGAGTAGGGAACGAGTATTGCGTAGCCTGCCGCACTATAGTGACATGGCAAGTTGTCGCTTCAGTCGATTTAAACCTGCTATAATGGCGAATTCAGGCTCCTTTTATAGGTGCAGCCACGCCCAATTCGGCGGTCTCTGACGTGTGTTGGTGCGCTGATAGCTGATTGGCCTTCGCCTTCGCTATTGGATGTGCAGTTGCTGCAGCACAGCCAATGAGTGAGCCAGTCACTCACTGTACTCGCTGTGCAGTTGCAATGCGTTTTACATATTAGCTTCAATAAATCTGAGGAAAGGAGTTTCCCCACTGAGTATAGCTACGCAATACTCGTTCCCTACTCTCAGGGAACCGAGATTACTTAGTAACCGAGTACCCTTTACACATTATGTTATGCACTTTTTTTTGTTTTTGAGCAGTCAAAGGAATTTAATAAAATCCATTGACATCAATATAATTCTCAGATAGGATGTTCTTACTTGTTCTTCCAAATTTGCACATGCACATAACTTATACATTTCAAAAAGAATTTCTCATAAATATTGAAAAACAAAACGTTTTCATCCAACACTGTTTTTTTCCTGTAGTTTATTTAAAATTTGACATTTCATGTTTGTCATAACGTGTCCCGTAGAGATCAAGGGGAGGTGGTAGATAGGCTCAGGACTCAGATATCATCCCACAGAGGATTTTTATTAAAGGCCAGTGGAGTAGTAGGGGTGTACAAACTCTTAGTGAAGTGTCACAGAAACAATTCCAAAATTAAACCAAAAAACAAAAAAAAAAATATTTACAAAAATAAACATACACTGGACTCAGTGCAAACTTTGATATAACAATAACCAAAGAAAAACAAATTGCTACAGGCAGCAAAAATCTTCATGATACGTTCAGCAATATAACCCCATCCTTTCCTCCCAAGGTTCAGTTTAGACTGTCTTATATAGCCTAGAACAGGCTCATTACACTCAAGACCATACCAACTACAGGGGTATCAATACAAAACCTTTGTAGCTTAAATATATGACCATTATCCAATTAACTTTCAAAAATCTAAAAAATCAATAAAATAAACTCATTCAGCAACTTAAACTAAATGCAAACACCATAAGACATTTCTCCATGCCTACATTACCAAGGGTTAAGTTCCCTATTAGTAAAAATGGTTTAACCCGACCCAAGAAAAAGGAAAGCTGTGGACCCGCCCCCTCCTTTGAGGAGTCACAGGAACAGGAAATGGTGAGTAGACAGCATGTGGGGTAACTGTTTGCAATGTAGAAATAAATACAAATTTGAAATAATAAATAACAAAAATGCATAACTAAAAACTTGTCTGTGTGGTTAATGAGAAAATCAAAGAGAAACTATAGCAGACATAACATGTTGTGAAGACCACTGATATGTGCACCTATCTGCAATCCACTCCAACAGCATATCTTAAACTTATTATAAATGAGTATTATAGAATAATGAACCTAAGGGACTGCACCATAGTCAACAGAAACACAAAACCCTAAATAACAAATGAAAAAGAAACATAAGCCCACAATTTGTAATGACTATGGCAGTGATGACACCATCTTAGCACCCGTCATCACAATGTTATTTCTTTAAAAAAAAAGAAAAACAGGGGAAATGTAGTAATAAAATGGTTATAACACAGTAAGTTACAAAATGTTGACACTTTTGTGCATTTACCAGTTATTAAAGTTATTAATCAGATACAATATGGTTTTAGTTAATGTAGATAGTTTTAGTTAACAGATGTGTAAACGTGCCATACATGGTTATGACGAAATCGATATAAAGTCTCTGAGCTGGCTCTGAATCAAGTATGAAAAATCTGAGATATACATTAACCCCCAGTTACACAGACAAGGCTTAAGTCTAGTCCCAGACTAAAATGCATGTTTGAGCTATTTTAACAGAAATCAACTTGCACTGACATATCTTTTGTCTCAAGATGCACACCAGTAATGTTTTTTTCTATGGCATGTTTATTAAAGCTACTTAAATGTCCTAATTGAACTAAGAACTAATCCTGGCTTAATCTAAGACCTGTCTGTGAAACCAGGGGCCTATACCATTAAGCCGGTTTAGATGGCTAGCCAGGTAAGTTTAAGATTAGTTTGCCGCAACCCTGGGTTTTAGGTACTATGAAAGTAGCTCGGCTTTAATCGGTGTTCGTCGCCATGGTATCTTACGCTGCACTGCTAACCTGCTCCGGGGCAGGTTATGTTCTGGATTTGAGATCTCAGACTGAAGTTTGACCAATCAGCTGTGAGCAAAGAAGAACAAAGAGCAAAGAAGCGATGCAGAGGACCCTGGGAAAAACACAGTTTGTCGAACACAGTTTCCCTGGACATTTATCGACCATGTCCATAAAAGAGGGCTTCTATAAAATTGCCAGTAAGATATATTGATAGGGTGATATGAACAAATTCAACCTTTCACATTCAGTTGTTTTTTTTCCCTTCAAAAAGCAATTTCACTTAGAGCACTTAAATGTATTATACAATAGTCTACAGTAGCTACATGTTAAGAATGGTTTTAAATATGTAGCCTATTTTTTTATTTTTATTCCTATGATAGGATTCCCTAGAGTCATTGGAGCAATAGACTGCACACGTTGCAATCTCCACAGTTCTAGGAGAACATGAGGCGGATTATGTGAACAGAAAGTCCTTTCACAGCCTTAATGTTCAGGTAGGGGTGTGAGATGATTTTTATTTGCAATTTAGATCAATCTTTAAATGATTAGTAACTAACAGATAGGACAATGGTTTACTGTACATTTCATCTGTAGATGACTTGTGATCATGCATGATCACAAGCTTGGATTCCAAATGGCCTGGCTCAGTGCATGACTCACACATTTTCCGTGAGTCTGTATTGTGTCAGCGCTTTGAGGAAGGAAAGTTAAATTTGGTACAGTACAAAACACTTTAAAGTGTTAATTTTAATTGTGACATAGCAAAACTTACAGTTTTCCATTTTCTTTGGCAGGGCTTTTTGATGGCCTGTTGGTAGGAGACAGGTGTTATGCATGCCAGAGGTTTTTGCTAACCCCCTACCCTGACCCTCATACAGGGCCACAAAACCACTTTGATGTGGCCCTCAGTAAAACCAGGGTCAAGATCGAGATGACTTTTGGCATCCTAAAGGCACGTTTCAACTGCCTTAGGTGCTTAAGAGTGTCACCAGAGCGGGCATCATAGATAGTGGCTGCATGTGCCATTCTGTGCCACCAGCTTCTCCCCGATGAAATTTACCCCATCACACTTGCCCATCCAGCTGGCGCAGCTGTCAGAGATGCAATCACAACACAATATTTTACTTAATAAAAGCACATTAACACTGCGGATAAAACATTTCATAATGAGATTCCTGTATCACGTGTGTGTGTGTATATATATATATATACACACAAATGTTTTATATATTAACATGAATACACATTTTCATTTTAATACATTTTAATATGATTAGGCCTATATACATAATTTTACATTAATGGCCTATAGAATGTATTTGTTTAACTTCAGCAATCTTCCTCCAAGATTGTTCTCTTGCTTTGGCAGCAGAGACAGTGTTACTGCATGCTTGAAAGACATTTCTATAATCTTCGTATTTCTGAAGAATAATCTCTTGCTCCTCCGCAAAAAAATATATAGCTCTCGGTCTATCCATATCGAACGCGATTGGTTGTTCGGTGCCGACTTCACTCTTGTATGTGGACGCGCCCGTGGAGTAATCATAGTTTAAGGATCAAAGCCTAAATTGACAGAGAAAGTTGATGAGCTGCGTCATGGTACCAATAAAGCCTGATTGCATCAGTTTGGTTTTGTCAACTCTAAACCAATCCTGCAACCCTGAGTTTGTTCAACTACCATCATGGTACAGGCCCCAGGCTTATGACTCTGACCTGTTTTTAAAAGTCAAGTCAAGTCAAATGTATTTATAGAGTGCTTTTTACAATACAGATTGTATCAAAACTCCTTTACAGTATCAATCAAAACAGCTTAACAGTGTTTGTTTATTACTGGAAAAGACATCCAAGTTTGGTAGAGCTGATCAGTGGTATGATTGGTCATTTAATTTGAATATCCCCAACTGAGCAAGCCAAAGGCAACAGTGGCAAGGAACCGAAAAACTCCTTCTAGTGACCCGATGGTGTCCTAAAACTCCATCAGATGACCCAATGGAGAAAAAAAAAACCTTGGGAGAACCCAGGCTCAGTCGGGGCCAGTTCTCCTCTGGCGTTTATGAAGTAGAGGCCGAATCTACAGTAACTGTAAGATAAAAAATGTATATGAATGCCTGGCTAAATAGATGCGTCTTTAGTCTAGTTTTAAACTGGGAGAACGAGTCTGAGGAACGAACAATATCAGGAAGGCTATTCCAGAGCTTCGGAGCTAAATGTGAAAATGTTCTCCCTCCTTTGGTGGATCTGGATATCCTAGGAATGACCAGAAGCCTCGAATTTAGTGATCTTAAAGATTGCGATGGATTATAGGGCGATAGAAGATCCGTTAAATAGACTGGAGCTAAACCATTTAGAGCCTTATAAGCCAAAAGCAATACCTTATAATTAATACGGAACTTTATAGGTAACCAATGAAGTGATGATAGAATCGGTGTTATATGATCATATTTTCTTGATCTAGTAAGAACTCTAGCGGCTGCATTTTGGACTAACCCTAGCTTGTTTATTGAAGATGCAGGACAACCAGCTAATAAAGCATTACAGTAATCTAGTCTCGAGGTCATGAATGCATGAACTAACTTTTCTGCATCAGAAACAGATAGCATATTACGTAGCTTAGCAATGTTTCTAAGGTGGAAAAAGGCTGTTTTTGTAACATATGATATATGCTTTTCAAAAGACAGGTTGCAGTCTAATGTAACACCCAGGTCTTTTACTGTAGCGGATAAAGTAACAGGGCATCCTAATATGTTAAAGTCGTGCTGTGAAAGGTTTTGTGGACGGTTTTTAGAACCGATAAGTATTACCTCTGTCTTGTCTGGATTTAATAAAAGAAAATTACGCGTCATCCAATCTTTTATATCTTTAACAAAATCTGTCAATTTGGATAATTTAGCGTATTCATCTGGCCGTGATGAAATATATATTTGAGTGTCATCGGCATAACAATGGAAACTAATTCCATGTTTCCTTAGAATATTACCAAGTGGCAGCATATATATTGAGAATAATAAAGGGCCTAACACAGATCCCTGCGGCACTCCATAGTTTGCCGAAGTTATGATCGATTTTTCTCCATTTAAGTAGACGAAATGGTAGCGGTCAGATAAGTATGACCTGAACCAGCTTAATGCTTGTCCTTGAACACCAGGGTAATTTTGTAGTCGATCTAAGAGTATTGAGTGATCTATAGTATCGAACGCAGCACTAAGATCAAGTAAAACTAGTACTGAGATACAGCCTTGGTCCGAAGCTAAAAGTAGCTAAATCATTTGTGATTCTAACAAGGACAGTTTCAGTGCTATGATGTGGCCTGAATCCAGACTGAAACTTTTCATAGATGTCGTTTTCTTGCAAGAAAGAGCCGAGTTGAGCGGACACAACTTTTTCTAATATTTTTGACATGAATGGAGGATTTGAGGTGGGTCTGTAATTTGCTAGGTTATTTGGATCTAATTGTGGTTTCTTAATAAGAGGTTTTATAACTGCCAGCTTGAACGTTCTTGGAACATGACCTAAAGATAAAGATGAGTTAATAATATTGAGAAGAGGCTCTTCCACTATAGGTAACACTTCTTTCAATAGTTTAGTTGGTACAGGATCTAATAAACATGTTGTTGTTTTAGATGAAGTGATAAGTTTATTTAACTCTTTTTGTTCTATGGTTGTAAAGCATTGTAATTGTTCTTGCGGGGTGATAATTGCGGCTGAATTATAAGGCGCGAGCAAAGACTGAGCGTTTACGATTGTGATTCTGATGCTTTTTGAATTTTCTCGGTGAAGAAGTTCATGAAATCATTACTACTAAACTGTAACGAGGTATTTTGTTCAGTCGACGTCTGTTTATTTGTTAGTCTAGCCACGGTATTAAATAAAAACCTTGGATTATTTCGGTTGTTTTCTATTAGTTTGCTGAGGTGCTCAGCCCTGGCTGTTTTAAGGGCCTTTTTATAACGTGACATACTATCTTTCCACGCGATTCTAAAGACCTCTAAATTAGTTTTTTTCCATTTACGCTCTAAATTACGGGTTTCTCTCTTTAAAACATACGTAGTATTATTGTACCATGGTGCTACTTTTTTCTCTGACCTTTTTTAACCTGTTAAGCTGCAACCCCATTTTTGAAAAATCCCCAGATATGGCATACCCAAACTAAAACAGATACAGTTCATGAACCCTTTGTACTAAAAGAACAAGTAAGATCTCATTTGAAAGCTGACACCTGGAAGTTTATTGTAAATGTAGAATTAATTATAGTCATAATGAAAAAAAAATAGTTATAAATAGCTTCAAAGTTTTGTAAAGTTATTATACATTTATTTTTATGAAACATCTTCATGAAAATAAAATTTAAGTTGGCATTGTAGCAATCTAGAAATGCACTGCAGCTAAAGCCACATGTCTGAACATGTTATATTTAAAATCTGAAGATGATAAGTCTAAAACTCTGTATTTAGTTCAATGTTTTTCAAGATCATGTCATATGACTTTATTTTGATTAGACTCTAAAATGCAAACTGGTAAGATCTCAAAAGAACAAGATCTCATTTGAAAGCTGACACCTGGAAGTTTATTGTAAATGTAGAATTAATTATTTCTACATTTACAATAAATGTATAAATACATTTATTTTTATGAAACATCTTCATGAAAATAAAATTTAAGTTGGCATTGTAGCAATCTAGAAATGCACTGCAGCTAAAGCCACATGTCTGAACATGTTATATTTAAAATCTGAAGATGATAAGTCTAAAACTCTGTATTTAGTTCAATGTTTTTCAAGATCATGTCATATGACTTTATTTTGATTAGACTCTAAAATGCAAACTGGTGTTTATTCTCATCTTATGAGCATCTATTCAGTCTATTGCCTCTATTGTTTTGTGGTGCAAAACGAGCCCCATTCAGTGTCAGTCTCCCCTGCACATATTCACACCTCTCCAGCCTGGTTATGGCTCTAAATATGCTTTTCTTTTGTCTGCATTATAATCACTAACGACTAGCAATTCACACCGTTTCAATCCCTCATTTCTTTTATAAAAGTTCTCACTTCACAGTGAAACTGTATCAAATGCCCTTTTTGAAAAAAGAAACATTTCAGTAAGCATTCTTATTTAGAAAAAATCATAAAAATTACACCGAAGTTAGGTAGCAGGTGCACAGAGCTAGGCAACGCGTTATACTCGCACTATGAGCCGCGACTGACTGGATGAGCGTCGAGCAAGCGTCTGTAAGCTGCCAGTCGGATCACGGCCATTTGAATGGTTATATTGGGATAACAGTCCCCAAAACATCAATCATACACAAGAATAAAGGCATGACATTATATTCATAATAAGAAAACAATTTATTTCCATGCAGCGAGAGTGTCAGGCAACGCGTTATACTCGCACTATCAGCCGCGACTGACTGGATGAGCGTCGAGCAAGCGTCTGTAAGCTGCCAGTCGGATCACGGCCATTTGACTGGTTATATTGGGATAACAGTTCACAAAACAACAATCATACTAAAGAACATTATTCATATCAACAGATTCATAATAAATGAGCTAGAAAGGGAGGAACACAAAAACTGTCCAAAATCGATGGTTTCTGAAACTTGCCAAATAGACTACTATAGCCAGCCACTGCACCTGTCAGTGGCAGACTGGCAGCTGCCACTGGCAAACTGGCAGCTGCCAGCCAGCCACTGACAGGTCACGTGACCTGCCAGTGGCGGCTCCTGCCAGCCAGTTGAAGATTGAACCCCCTATTAATCTTTAGATGCCTATAACTATGTGCTGAATGGTGATGTGCAAGTCGTGTGTGTACGATCCGCAGTTCTGCCTAGCCAGCGCCATGAAGACGACAATGTATAGAGTGACATTACGGTGCAATTTTAATGAGGTGAATATTTTCTAGAAATAAAAAATTGCAGATAAAGCATATTAATGTTTCATTGATTCTTGCACCCAACAACACAACAAGATGACATTTAATAATAATAAGAATAATTTAAGATCCTTATTTTGTAGCCGAATCTGTGCTGGTTTGTATTCACCGCCTCCAGTTTTCCATTTGTTCTGCCACCAGCTAGCGCTGTGACGTAACTGTGACGTCGGCTGGAAATTGGTCTATTGAAACATTCCGTGACATCATCACTTTGTGGAATGATATCTCTATCGGTTAAAAGCCTGTCTCATCTGATAAAAACAAATCATTCTGAATGGACCCTCTTCCAGTACCTCGTGGAAATGTTTTATGTGCTGTAACTAGAAGAGCACTACAGGTTTCAATAAGCTCTGTTCCAACTGTAGATGGTCACAACAATAAGATCTTCACACACACTGGTAAGCATTCATTTTATTAAAGACAATAAGATGGATAGAAAAAAATGCCACATCAGCTGTTAGAAACAACTTCTGATGGTTCGCCTTTTGCTTCAGCTTCTTTGTCTGCAGCTTTTCTTTTTTTCCTGAAAATGAACAGTGAAAGTAAAAGAACAAAAACCACCATTATAATTAAGTCAAATACATTCTGGTCCTGTTCTTTTCATTCTGTGAGGCTAAAACAAACTCTATTCACTATCTGCACTGTGATCCAGAACAAACCTTTTTCCCTTGCCGATCTTTTTCTCAAAGAGCATGCGAGGCGTTGTGCGAATAGTTGACCGTCTGGGTGGTTTTGTCACGAGCTGACGTTTCAATTTGCTGTGGGGTGAAAAATTAGAGGTCTTATAATGTGACATTTGATGGCAACAATAGAGCCCATAAAGCATTTTATGAATCTAAACATGCTTTATCTCCAAACCACAGAAATGAATAAGGAACTGATACTAGACAGATTCTTGAAAGGGGTATAATAAGGTATATAAACTGAAAAACACGCCTATAGCCTATAATATAACGGCGTAACCCCACCGTTTGATTTTCTTCAACCCGATCATGTAGTCAGGGACAGGACATCCAGCCTTCTTTATGACAGTAGCAATGCTGATCCATAACAACAACAAAAAAGTGAGCAGATGTTATTGCAATCATTTGCCATAAGAAAACTGATGCCCCTGAAATGTCAAATGATGGTTTAACCTTGTAATAACTAGTTCAACAAGTGCTGTCATTACCTGCGAAGGAGAGGCTTGTCATCCTCTGTGAAGAAAGTTATTGCCTTTCCTTTGTGTCCAGCTCTTCCTGTTCGCCCTACAAAGAAAACAAAGCAACAAGCTTAGTATGATAAAGTTCCACAACATGAATTCATATCCTCTACTCAGACTAACCGATCCGGTGGATGTAGTCCACAGCAGTGGTAGGAAAGTCGTAGTTGACAACCAGGTTGATGCCCTTGAAGTCGATTCCACGAGCCAGCAGAGCCGTGCAGATCAGCACCCAGATCTTCCCCGAACGGAAACTGCTCACAACATTGTCCCTCTGATGAGAGACACAAGGAAACATTACTTTTTATGTCATAAGAATGGGCATAAACTAAATAGAATTATTTTTCATTGAGTTTAGCTTGCATTTACAAATGGAACCATTTGTTACCTATGATATACATTTTAATTTCTCTAAAGCATTTATTATTCATTTTAACATTTATTAATGCATTATTCAAATCAAAAGTTGTATCTGTTAATATTTAACAGACCTGAGCTAACAAGAACTAACAGTAACAATAGGGCTGTCATGATTCCTCGATTAAATTCGAATGCTCGATTTGACAAAATCCTTGATTGCAATTTACCGTCGATTAACCGGAAGTGCCGCATTCCACAGATAAGAATCCATGAAACGCATTATTAGACAGTTTAATAAAACACAGCACAATATATATAAACCATAATATAACAGTGCTATTGTGAAATTACAAAGGCCGTGATTCAATTAAATAAATATATGCACTGTGTTTTAGAGCAAAGTGCAATGCTTTATTTACATGCCTGCAGGTTTCGCGTTCCTCCAGTGTCTCCGTTCACAGTAAATGCTCTCAGATGTGAGTTTTCAATAACGTGCATTTGGAAACGGATATAAAGTCAGTTGCGCTTTGTTTCAAGTGTTGCACTGTTACAAGCGTGGAGGAGCTCAGTTAACAAACTCCATCTCTGCATATGCTGAGTTTGGGTTGCCGTTCATCTGTGAACGCAATGTGCGCCATATCACCAGGTTTTTAACGTAAATCATTTATAAACCTATGCCAACACAGGAGAATACATCAATATGGTTTCTAAATATACAAATTGTTGTTCATTGCGATTTCAAAATAAAAGTTTAAACTCTCACTTATTGGAGTTCGAAAGTTTTGATGTCCACATATTTCTTGTTCAAGAAATTACAGTGGCTGTAGCATTCCTATCATAAAGAAGTGGCCAAATATTAAAGATAATGTGAACATGTGAATTAAATGTTTAGCCAAAATGAAACAAGGATTTGATTATGCTGTAAACAAGTGTAACAGCAATTACCAGGCCATTTGCGCCCTCTGCAGGCATTTGTTATCATACATAATGTGTAAAGTTGATTATGTTTACATGTATATTACATTAATTTGAACAACACTGTTAAAATACATAAACCATATGATTACTTGCTTTTGATACTTTATTTGAACCATTTATTATTACCTCATTTTTAATATATGTATTTTAAGTCATCATTTAGGTCTATTTTTGTTACCACAAAAAAAAAATCTGATTACTCTAGTAATCGTCAAAATAATCTAATACCAAAATATTCGTTAGTGAGTAATAGTGAAAATTATTTGAATAAAAATCTGGTTGTGTTTAATCACCTGCTGTTGTGTACGATCCGCATGGATCACGTCCACGTTTATCCCCTCGTACACCAGCTCATGGAAGAGCTCTCGGGCACGGTCAATAGACTGAACAAAGATCAACACTGGCGGCAAAAAACCCTGAAAGGAAATTATGTGAGGTTATGACGATCGTAGTACTAAAAAACTCACTTCTCCTTATGATGCATCTGACTGATGAAATTCAGGATCTTTATTTCTTTTTTGCTATGAAGTAAGACCTGATATTTGCTCATCCAAAAAACCGAAGTGAGAACTTCACTGACCTGCTTTATAAGGTTTCTCATGGCAAGTAGCTTTCCATTTTCTGAACCCACAAACAGCAGCTGCTGCTCCACAGTATCAACTGCAGAATTTCTGTGGACGGAGACAATCAGGTATGCGTTTAATTCAACCCTACTAGAGCAGAGTTTCATTTCAACATGTTGTTATTTATTGATGTATTTTGTCCTATTGCTGTCTTTACAAGCTTCCAACCAAAATAGTTATAACTTTTGCTACAAAATAAGCATTAAAACTTTAGCTCGTAACCAGTGGTTAAATTGGCTTTTATAGGGAGGGGGATCCCGTATTTACGGTGAATGGTCAACATTCAAAATCGCGCCGTAAAATGACTTAAATGTGTTTTTACACTAAAGAGGCTCTTTTTCCAGTATTAATGTGTAAGGTAGGGTTGAGTACTTATTTAAACAAAGACAAATACTTTACAATTCACTTTTCTTTTCTTTTATTTAACTTTTTTTTAACGGATTTCACCCTCAGGAAATGTATGAAATCGATCATGTTTGAAAATATTGTTTGGCAAATAACTTTTTAAAACAAGAAAAAAATGTTGATTTAAAAGGATCAGGGCCAATTTGTTTGGCAATTTGTTGTTTGATTTAATCACACCGACACGCAGGGCCGTACGGGGTTTTTTATAAATAAAAGTTCCAAAAAGAAAGAAAATTTTGCTTTTCCTGATCTTAACATGTCCATTTTAAGGTGTTTTGAAGGCCAAAAAAAAAAAAAGGACAACAGTAGCTTTAAAAGCATGTCAGTGGTCAGCATGAAGTAGGCCTATTTTATCAGATAACAGATTCTTTAACATGAGAATCAGTTTAAATGTCACAATGAGTGATCCACACTATAAGATGGAAATGCAGAATGTTTATGCATATTGTTGACAATACACAATCACATATTCAAAACGGGAATGTCCTTAAATAAGACATGATTCAAGGATTATTTTGTAGATGTTACATTTCAAACAAACACCAATGCAATCATTCTGTGCCCAGAGGCATATGAGCAATTAGTATGAGCATCAAAGATCAGTTTCAGCTACTTTTCTTTCCTAAATTAATCAATATTTTTGGACTAGCTAATCTGTTCATTTAATCCATGGTTCAATTGTTCACTCATAAAGACAGTCACTTGTCGCCGCCTTCTGGCTTAATGATGCAAGTTGCGCAAACACGAACAAGCGGAGTGATACAAACAGTGAAAAGTCGAACATAAATCCCACTTGCTTTGACTGGACTCAAACATTTTGACATTGACGAGCGGGTGAGTGCTGAAGCAGCTCAGACGAGAAGGTCATCGTTGCGATGGGCCAATCATTGCAGCACCAAATTCAAGTTAATATTAGCCAATTATTTCATAACTTTCATTATATACACTCAACAAAATGTATATATTTGGTGCTGAAGCTGCGCTCCGCCCCAATTTAACCTATGCTCGCAACTCAACGCAAATGACATGATGTGTTTCGATACCTGGGTCCAATGTTGACAGACACGAGGTTGTCTAGGTTGAGTTTGCACCATTTCTCTACGTCTGTGGCAAAGGTTGCGCTGAAGAGAACCCGGCATATTTTGGGAGAAGAGCAGGCCAAGAAGATGGTGGCAAGCTGCTCTCTGAAACCCCTCTTCCCATCCTCAAAGAGCTTATCAGACTCATCCACCACCAGCCACTCCACACTACAGACAGCAAACACACATTCACGCTAGAGGGGAAGCTTGAAAAATCTACACACATAATTAATACTTTATTAATGTATTTATCTTGAAGAGAATTACTTATACTAAACTACAGAGATATTGAAAATCACTCACCAACTTAAGTTGATCGCAGGAGGGTCTTGATTTAATAAATATATCAATCTGTTAGGGGTCGTCACCAATATATCTGGAAAACAAGAGGATTATAAAAAAAGGATTAAAAAGGAAAATTAAAGATAAAAAAATCTCTCAGCTAATGCTGTAAACTATATAGGGAGCACATTTACTTGCAGATGACTATAATAAAGGCTACAATTTACAACAAAGCCCAACTATTACATTTAATTGTTATTTGTTTTTAGGAATAATAATTATACAAAGCACTATATAAATAAAGATGACTTGACTTGTCACTTGACTAAACTCTTCCGAAAGTTATAATCTATCTATAAATTACAGGAACGTCTGTCTGTCTGTGTGTGTGTGTGTGTCTGTCTGTTAATCGCATATCTCTCGAACCGTTAGTCCGATGGATCTCAAACTTGACAGGTGTCTTGCTACGGGCACGAGTAAGTGCAGTGCCGAGTTTGACGTTGTTTGGATTAGAAATGCAAAAGATATCGCTAAATATATATGTTTTTACCGCTCTAGCCGCTGGCCACTCCCCCTCTCACACTGCACACTGAGTGAGCACAGCGCAGGACCAGGGACGAAGAAAGCAGATTTGCTCCCTGAATCGTCGCGCTTATTCATTTGTTAATCTGTCAGTCAGCTACGCTGTTTACTTCTTAATATTATATTTAATGCGTTCGCAGTCTCTTTCACGGCCATCATTTGTAGTAAATGCTATTAACGTTATCTGTCATGCGCACTGAAGTTAGCATGTATATGTTAACTATGTGATGTTTAATATGCTATGGTAAATAGTTGCCCTGCCTATTCAACAGTATATAGCAGGCTTTAAAGAGCTTAACGAGTATAGTAATCCTCTTACCGATCGTGTGACAGCAAATCTATGAAGGTAAAATGATGACATCAAGAATCGCATGCACAGGGTAAGATTTGTGAAAGCGTACATAAGATTGCAAGCGTAAATTAAATTTGCATGTGCAAGAGAAGATTTGTAAAGGTGTAAATCGCCCGCAAAATAAATAGGATCTGTATTCTTCAAACTTTCATTTTTCCGCGCTTATACTTTTGACACGGCTTTTGCTGTTTTTACAGCGTTGCTGTTTTAATATATTATTTAATTCTGGTGCGCTTAACATTTTCGCTATCTTTCACGGGCATGTATCTGTATCCACTCTAAATATATCCTCCAATGCATCATTATGTCAGTAGTATGCAGAGGCGGCGCCAGGGGGCGTCTTGGGGGGTCTCAAGACCCTTCCAAAAAATGCTTTGACCCCCCATTTGACCCCCCACCCCCTTCCTGATTAAAAAAAATATATATCCGGGATAAATATTTAAAAATGTTTATCTTCAAACTACGCAGAACAATAATAATTAATAATTTATTCGACATACAAAATATATAAACATAAGAATCACGTTCCCTCTAAGCTGCGGTCGTGCGCGGTCGTGCACTTCTGATGCCGCAGCCGCGCAGAAAAGAATAATATGCCACGCAGAGGACTGACGCGAAATGTGTGGGGAAATCCATTTGATTGTATGTGAGAAATAATTGCAGTGCTCAAACTGGTGAGTGCAGACAGTTAACAGGTTTCAAAGAAAGAGAATGATGTGAGCGCGTGTGATTGGCAGTGAGTCGTGTGTGCGGACCAAATAGCCTATCTCAAAACGAGAGGCGACGAGAAACGCAAAGACATGTGAAATAAAATCACAATATCATGTTTTAAAGAAGAGTGGTTTGATTAAAGTGGTGGAAATAACGGATGATGGACACAGAACGGTAACAATTACACACCCACCCGCGTGCAAACTCAAAATACATCATTAATTTACATAGTTTCAGGCATGGTTAGATTAGGCTACTATAAAAGAGTTCACATATTGACTTTTCTTGAAAATATTTAGCTATTAGATCTAGCCATTTACAGTAAATGCTTCAGTTTGTTTTCATATTATAATAATATAATATGAAAACAAATTGAAGCATTTAAACTATCACTTCAATTCATTTTTTTATATTATTATATTGGGCATATATTTTATTATATTATAAGCCTAAATAAAGAATCTCACAAGGGTATTGTTTAGGGTTCATTGCCATTAAAAAGTTTGAAACCCCCTGCTAAAGAAAATATAGGCTAGGAAATTCATAAGCTATAAACAATCATTTAACTTTGATGGTTTAATGCTGCCTGTACAATTAATTGACTGTACAAAAACACTTTATGGTTTTCCTAAACCATCTCAGTGTAACAGCTTAATTTTCTTTTATAATATATTATATTATTGTAAAGAATTGAACTGTCCTGCAGAAGATTTTGTAAATAATTTTTCATAGGATTTCTTAGTAAAGACTGGAAACAGAGGACACCGAGGAATTGGAGGATGAGGAGGATACTATTTTGTAAATATGTTTTCTGTCATGGGTGTGGCTATGGCAATTAAAGTTCGAGCATATTGTTTGCAAACTGCAATTGATTAATTAATTAAAAACAAAAAACCGTCGGTGTGTGAATGGGTGAATGTGAGGCAATATGTAAAGCGCTTTGGTGGCCATTGGGTCTGTGAAAGCGCTATATAAATGCAGTCCATTTACCATTTGTTAAGTAGCAGCAATATGCAGTTATTAGCCGTGTCCACTGTATTTTTTGTTGGTTTTCATGAGACCCCCCTTGAAATGACCAGGACCCCCCATTGCCCCCCCAATCAAAATTGTCTGGAGCCGCCACTGGTAGTATGCTTTCTACCATGCACAAATAAAAATGTCATTGAACTTTTGCTGTGTAATTGTAACAATGAGCACTCAAACACACCAAACCAACAATTGCTAAAAACACACACAAAAAAATTATTTTACACGGGCATTTTGCACTAGTGATATAAATATACCATAAATATGAGCGTTCATAGAGCCTTTGTGCCAAAACATACCAAATTTCTTAGCTGACTTGGGCCCATATTTTTTTACAGCATCAACTCCTTTATTGATCATGTGAACTCTGAAGCCCACTCCTTCTGACAGTTTGAGCAACTCTCTGTGAGTCTAGAGACAAAAAAGATGCAAGTCTTTATTGCACTCAGTACGTCAGTCGATGCGTTTGAACAGTCAGCGACATTATTTGATGTGGCATTCAGCAATTATTAACTTATTGAACGTTTACCTGAGTGGCCAGCTCTCTGGTGGGGGAGATGATGAGGGCTCTGAAACCCTTGTTGAGGGGCTGGCGAAGGTGGGCCAGCAGGGGCAGACAGAAGGCCATAGTCTTACCAGAGCCTGTAGGAGCACATGCCAGGATCTCCCTTTTCTAAACCAAACAGATATATGGAATCAAAACACTCAAATTAGGACCAGGAAAACAAACATTTATATCTGACCCAACAGACACGTGTCATACATGCATCATGAGGGGAATGGCCTGCATCTGAATGGGTGTGGGGGTTTGGAAACCCGCTGTCTTGATGTTTTGAATGACTCGTGGGTCCAGATCATACTCCTTCTGCAGCTCCTCAAAAGTGGAAACGGGATCTGGAATGTCTGTCCCGTGCACGTTAATCCGGTTCTGGTTACGTACCCGATTCACCTTAAACAATAATGGGTTTTGATTAAATCATCATACGATCACATCAAATCAGTGGCATAGATCCTATAAGACACATCCTCTATTTGCGGGGGGGAAAAGTCCAATTATACTTGACAGATTTTTTATTAAAGATTTTTATTTATTTATCTAGATTGGCTGGTATTAATATTGTTTTTTTTTCTTTTATAATTGTGATGTTCATTCCCCATATTTCACAAAGTAAATATTTCTCTTCTCTACTATATATAATAATAATAATAATAATAGCACTTAATTATTTAAAGCCAATGTTAAATGCAAATAATAATAATAGCACTTCATTATTTAAAGCCAATGTTAAATGCAAATATCAAAATTAATGTCAGTTATGATTGTTTCTGTTTTATTTTAATTTTATTTAATTATTTATTTTTTCCGTTTTGTTTTCTTGTTTTTGCTAACATCAGGTGTAAATCTTCTTATGAGTACTGAGAGTATTGAACTTAGGGGTAGGCGCACATAAGCTTCCTTGCTTCAGCCTACCCCTTTTGAGCTTCCATTATTGTGTAATCTTAAGACTTCTGTAACAAACATGATTGTGAACAGCTCAAATAAATGAATAAATAATTAAAAAAATAACCATTTTTAATACTGCACACTATAATGTTGTGATGTCTAAATTCACCTGTAGCATTTAAAAATGATTTTAGTGTTTCCATTTATTTAGACAAAAGAATATCAAATTTTAATACTGTCCATATTATGAAAATTATTAGCATTGGTCAGAATTTTAATCAGCCGTATTAAACAAAAATATTCAACTGTGGCTGACCACAGAAGATCAATATTAACACATTATACCTTCTCCTGATGAAGCTGCTTTAGTCTTTTCAAAGAGAGCTTGTCTTTAGACTCTTTCTTGGGGTCTTTCGCAGTGTCTTGCGATGACATCCACTGGATCCCCTCTTCCGCACTCTTTTCAGGTTCTGTGTCTGTTTCACAAAAGTAGGAAGAGAGAACTGTTTGAAAACCATAATAGACCTGCTAGCAATCTGAAGAGATTGAAAGATGAATTACCTTCAGATTTTCTCTTAGCTCCTTTCTTTTTCTTCCGTGCAGCCTTCACTGGCTCATCCACTTCAGTACGTTTCCGTTTACCAGAGGCCTGCTCTTCATCACTCCCTTCTTTCTCTTCTTCACCATCATCTTCACTCAGTCTGGACTCCAGAGAAGCGTTCTCTTGTGTCTCTGTGCCAAAAAAGCTGGTTTCAGCCAGCTGTTGTGAGCTGTACTTGCTCTGAGACTTCACTACCTGAGAAGAGTTACACAAGAATTAAAAGTGATCAAATGAACATGTGTTTATTTAGTACTGTAGAACAGTAACAACCAACATTCCTGTTTCTATTGACTGTGCAACGCAGTAACCAAACTAATGATGTTTAAAATGTGGAAAATGTCCATTACTATCTCATACTACTTGTTAAAGCACTCTATTAGCGTTGTTTGGGTTCATTCGGATTAGCACTAGCACTTCCAGAGAGATTCAATGGGAAATGGATCACATGTTAGCCATGTGGCAGCATTTCAAGTCGAAATTTACGTATTTCTTTCGTTTTATAAAACAGCAGCCCAGCATACGTTAAATGTATTATGTACTTTGCATCAAAACCTACCTTAAACCTCTCTGCATCTTTAGCAAACCTTTTCAGATCAAACTTTGCTCCAGACCCAAGCTTTCTAAACAAGTCGACGGCGTCCATTGATACAGTGTAAGACGTGAATAATCGATCTAGATTTAACGGATGTAACTAACACGCTCTCGGGGTTCAACTATTACGCCTTTTTTGTTTCTTTAGTCTATCACACGAGAGCGCTGTTTCTTTTTTAAAAGTTTTTTTAAACATCCATTTTTTTTGCTCCAAACAGAGCAAAAACTTCTTTCCATGAAAAATGATCTCGTAATTCTGAGATAATTAACTTGTTAATTCAGAAAAACAGAGCAAAAACTTTTTTTCCATGAAAAATTCTCTCGTAATTCTGAGATAATTAACTCGTTAATTCAGAAAAACAGAGCAAAAACTTTTTTTCCATGAAAAATTATCTCGTAATTCTGAGATAATTAACTCGTTAATTCAGAAAAACAGAGCAACAAAAAATGTCCATGAAAAATGATCTTGTAATTCTGAGATAATTAACTCATTAATTCAGAAAAACAGAGTAGATTTTTTTCTTCAAGTGAATGCAATACGCTTCCGTACACACCCGTACATGATCAAATGATATTAAACACTTGTCTGATTAGAATCAGATTAGGGTCATATGCCACAGGTGTTGCATAGGTGTGAAGCTACAAGGTTTGTGGATAGGCTATACAGGTTTTACTTCAGTTTTTTTCCTCTCTCATATAACTTCACTTCCTGCTAGACAACATAACACACAAGACCAGCCTGTTGTTTTCCTGGGTTTTAGCAGACAATAACTCAATGAGGAGGTGAACCTTTGTGAGTAAGATGTTTTATTTCTATATATTAGTAGTACGGTTGGAGGCATATGTTTGTTTATATAAGTTTTCTATTCTATTCTATTAACCTTGGAATGAATGAAGCGTTGATTTTATAGATTATAATGATTTCAGTAAGTAAGTTATATTCCATGTGGCTATATATTTATCACACGCTGGTGTGTTTTTGATAAAGAACTGAAGTTATTTTGCAGGAAAACTGTAAAAAGTAAAACTGCTGGAAACAGAGAGTTATGCTTTCTCTTGTGCTTATGCTGATGGAATGAAGTATTGCAGGTTGTGTTTCTCTATTTGCGAGAGATTGTCTCGCCATTTTACAGCAAATATGATAACATCAGTCTTTTACTGCAGTCAAGCCAGCCTCCACCTCGAAATGAGCGGTCAAACTAGCCGCCCCTATATTTCTCTATGCGCTTATACACTAGGTATTACAGTAAGACCGTCAACCATTCTGAAACCATTCAGTCAACCATTCTTCCAGCGAAGGCTATTTCAGTTAGTCCGTCCGTCCGTCAGTCCGTCCGTCTGTCTGTCTGTCTATCTATCTATCTATCTATCTATCTATCTATCTATCTATCTATCTATCTATCTATCTATCTATCTATCTATCTATCTATCTATCTATCTATCTATCTATCTATCTATCTATCTATCTATCTATCTATCTATCTATCTATCTATCTATCTATCTATCTATCTATCAATCTGATGTTGTTTTACAAAATAAGAGCCCCCAAAACTCATATATTAGGCCTACCTGTTGTCTCCATACATTCAGAAAATCATAAAAATAAAAGTCCTAATTTCCACAGACCAATTGCACCTCAGATGGAGAGGACACCTTCTCACCGTGTCCCCTGCAAAGTTTCAGGACATTCTGATGTTGTTTTACAAAATAAGAGCCCCCAAAACTCATATATTAGGCCTACCTGTTGTCTCCATACATTCAGAAAATCATAAAAATAAAAGTCCTAATTTCCACAGACCAATTCCACCTCAGATGGAGAGGACACCTTCTCAACGTGTCCCCTGCAAACTTTCAGGACATTCTGATGTTGTTTTACAAAATAAGAGCCCCCAAAACTCATATATTAGGCCTACCTGTTGTCTCCATACATTCAGAAAATCATAAAAATAAAAGTCCTAATTTCCACAGACCAATTGCACCTCAGATGGAGAGGACACCTTCTCACCGTGTCCCCTGCAAAGTTTCAGGACATTCTGATGTTGTTTTACAAAATAAGAGCCCCCAAAACTCATATATTAGGCCTACCTGTTGTCTCCATACATTCAGAAAATCATAAAAATAAAAGTCCTAATTTCCACAGACCAATTCCACCTCAGATGGAGAGGACACCTTCTCAACGTGTCCCCTGCAAACTTTCAGGACATTCTGATGTTGTTTTACAAAATAAGAGCCCCCAAAACTCATATATTAGGCCTACCTGTTGTCTCCATACATTCAGAAAATCATAAAAATAAAAGTCCTAATTTCCACAGACCAATTCCACCTCAGATGGAGAGGACACCTTCTCAACGTGTCCCCTGCAAACTATCAGGACATTCTGATGTTGTTTTACAAAAATAAGAGCCCCCAAAACTCATATATTAGGCCTACCTGTTGTCTCCATACATTCAGAAAATCATAAAAATAAAAGTCCTAATTTCCACAGACCAATTCCACCTCAGATGGAGAGGACACCTTCTCAAGGTGTCCCCTGCAAAGTTTCAGGACATTCTGATGTTGTTTTACAAAATAAGAGCCCCCAAAACTCATATATTAGGCCTACCTATTGTCTCCATACATTCAGAAAATCATAAAAATAAAAGTCCTAATTTCCACAGACCAATTCCACCTCAGATGGAGAGGACACCTTCTCACCGTGTCCCCTGCAAAGTTTCAGGACATTCTGATGTTGTTTTACAAAATAAGAGCCCCCAAAACTCCTATATTAGGCATACCTGTTGTCTCCATACATTCAGAAAATCATAAAAATAAAAGTCCTAATTTCCACAGACCAATTCCACCTCAGATGGAGAGGACACCTTCTCAACGTGTCCCCTGCAAACTTTCAGGACATTCTGATGTTGTTTTACAAAATAAGAGCCCCCAAAACTCATATATTAGGCCTACCTGTTGTCTCCATACATTCAGAAAATCGTAAAAATAAAAGTCCTAATTTCCACAGACCAATTCCACCTCAGATGGAGAGGACACCTTCTCAAGGTGTCCCCTGCAAAGTTTCAGGACATTCTGATGTTGTTTTACAAAATAAGAGCCCCCAAAACTCATATATTATTAGGCCTACCTGTTGTCTCCATACATTCAGAAAATCATAAAAATAAAAGTCCTAATTTCCACAGACCAATTCCACCTCAGATGGAGAGGACACCTTCTCAATGTGTCCCCTGCAAACTTTCAGGACATTCTGATGTTGTTTTACAAAATAAGAGCCCCCAAAACTCATATATTAGGCCTACCGGTTGTCTCCATACATTCAGAAAATCATAAAAATAAAAGTCCTAATTTCCACAGACCAATTCCACCTCAGATGGAGAGGACACCTTCTCAACGTGTCTCCTGCAAAGTTTCAGGACATTCTGATGTTGTTTTACATAATAAGAGCCCCCAAAACTAATATATTAGGCCTACCTGTTGTCTCCATACATTCAGAAAATCATAAAAATAAAAGTCCTAATTTCCACAGACCAATTCCACCTCAGATGGAAAGGACACCTTCTCACCGTGTCCCCTGCAAAGTTTCAGGACATTCTGATGTTGTTTTACAAAATAAGAGCCCCCAAAACTCATATATTAGGCCTACTTGTTGTCTCCATACATTCAGAAAATCATAAAAATAAAAGTCCTAATTTCCACAGACCAATTCCACCTCAGATGGAGAGGACACCTTCTCAACGTGTCCCCTGCAAACTTTCAGGACATTCTGATGTTGTTTTACAAAATAAGAGCCCCCAAAACTCATATATTAGGCCTACCTATTGTCTCCATACATTCAGAAAATCATAAAAATAAAAGTCCTAATTTCCACAGACCAATTCCACCTCAGATGGAGAGGACACCTTCTCAAGGTGTCCCCTGCAAAGTTTCAGGACATTCTGATGTTGTTTTACAAAATAAGAGCCCCCAAAACTCCTATATTAGGCCTACCTGTTGTCTCCATACATTCAGAAAATCATAAAAATAAAAGTCCTAATTTCCACAGACCAATTCCACCTCAGATGGAGAGGACACCTTCTCAAGGTGTCCCCTGCAAAGTTTCAGGACATTCTGATGTTGTTTTACAAAATAAGAGCCCCCAAAACTCATATATTAGGCCTACCTGTTGTCTCCAAACATTCAGAAAATCATAAAAATAAAAGTCCTAATTTCCACAGACCAATTCCACCTCAGATGGAGAGGACACCTTCTCACCGTGTCCCCTACAAAGTTTCAGGACATTCTGATGTTGTTTTACAAAATAAGAGCCCCCAAAACTCATATATTAGGCCTACCTGTTGTCTCCAAACATTCAGAAAATCATAAAAATAAAAGTCCTAATTTCCACAGACCAATTCCACCTCAGATGGAGAGGACACCTTCTCACCGTGTCCCCTGCAAAGTTTCAGGACATTCTGATGTTGTTTTACAAAATAAGAGCCCCCAAAACTCATATATTAGGCCTACCTGTTGTCTCCATACATTCAGAAAATCATAAAAATAAAAGTCCTAATTTCCACAGACCAATTCCACCTCAGATGGAGAGGACACCTTCTCAACGTGTCCCCTGCAAACTTTCAGGACATTCTGATGTTGTTTTACATAATAAGAGCCCCCAAAACTCATATATTAGGTCTACCTGTTGTCTCCATACATTCAGAAAATCATAAAAATAAAAGTCCTAATTTCCACAGACCAATTCCACCTCAGATGGAGAGGACACCTTCTCAACGTGTCCCCTGCAAAGTTTCAGGACATTCTGATGTTTTTTTTACAAAATAAGAGCCCCCAAAACTCATATATTAGGCCTACCTGTTGTCTCCAAACATTCAGAAAATCATAAAAATAAAAGTTCTAATTTCCACAGACCAATTCCACCTCAGATGGAGAGGACACCTTCTCAAGGTGTCCCCTGCAAATTTTCAGGACATTCTGATATTGTTTTACAAAATAAGAGCCCCCAAAACTCATATATTATTAGGCCTACCTGTTGTCTCCATACATTCAGAAAATCATAAAAATAAAAGTCCTAATTTCCACAGACCAATTCCACCTCAGATGGAGAGGACACCTTCTCAAGGTGTCCCCTGCAAAGTTTCAGGACATTCTGATGTTGTTTTACAAAATAAGAGCCCCCAAAACTCATATATTATTAGGCCTACCTGTTGTCTCCATACATTCAGAAAATCATAAAAATAAAAGTCCTAATTTCCACAGACCAATTCCACCTCAGATGGAGAGGACACCTTCTCAAGGTGTCCCCTGCAAAGTTTCAGGACATTCTGATGTTTTTTTACAAAATAAGAGCCCCCAAAACTCATATATTAGGCCTACCTGTTGTCTCCAAACATTCAGAAAATCATAAAAATAAAAGTCCTAATTTCCACAGACCAATTCCACCTCAGTTGGAGAGGACACCTTCTCAACGTGTCCCCTGCAAAGTTTCAGGACATTCTGATGTTGTTTTACATAATAAGAGCCCCACAAAACTCTTATATACGCTGTTTTGTCCATACATTCAGAAAATCATAAAAATAAAAGTCCTAGCTTCCACAGACCAATTCCACCTCAGCTGGAGAGTACACCTTCTCAAGGTGTCAACTACAATGTTTCAGGACATTCTGATGTTAATTTACAAAATAAGAGCCCCCCAAATCTCATATATTACCTGTTGTGTCCATAAATTCAGAAAATCATAAAAAATAAAAGTCCTAGCTTACACAGACCAATTTCATCTCAGATGGAGAGGACACCTTCTCACGGTGTCAACTACAATGTTTCAGGACATTCTCATGTTGTTTTCCAAAATAAATGGCCTTTAAAGACTTCTGTTTTCTTACGAGAGGTTCTCTCGTATTGCGTAAGTTGCTTACACTACGGGTAAAGTAATCTTTTCTCGAGATCTGAAGCCAAAAATTATCCTTAATTTTCTATTTATTGTCAACGCAGTGCGGCAGACAGCAGAACATTGCAGGCTGTATAAGCGTGCTCATTGGCTGTCCTGGGGCAACTGCAGCAGCCTACCGGTGAGCCCTACGCGCCCTCCACGCGTCACAGCCTGCCAGAATGGGTGTGGCTAGCGTATATAAAAGAAGGGCTCAACAGGCTGAACTCTGATTTTCATCTCTTCAGCGAAGCTGCCGCCGTCTAAACAAGCGACCAGCAATCCTAGGAAAGCGTCTGAGGAAGCCGGCCGTCTTCGCCGCCTTCAGCCATCCATGCCTGCTGCGCTATGCGGCGATTATATCCTTTTCTGCTGTGTGTGTGTCCACACAATTTTCTCTTGTAAAAGGGCGCGAGGCGTTTTTCTCAAAATCCGCCAGCTCATCTGTGATCTCTGTCTGGGCCGTGAGCACGCCGTCGCCATGCTCTCTTCGGGCGGCTGCCCTGAGTGCGAGGAGCTTTCAATGTCGACCCTGCGGGCTCGACTTGAAGCTTTCAAAGACGAAGCTGTCACTCTGCCTGTCTCTGCTGGGCCGCGCAGAAAGAAGCGCCGCTCCCCATAGGCCACCGGAGACCGATGTGGTGCCTAAAAGCTCGCCGGAAGCCTTCCCTCAAGCTTTTTTATCTCCTTCTCCACGCCGGCTCCCGCCCGCGCCTCCTCAGGGGATGAAGCGGTCGAAGTGGATGAGGACGCCGCCGCTGACAGCTGCTCTATCCTGGCTTCTGACAGCGAGGGATGGTCCGGTTCACACCACTCTGCCTCCTCATCAGTCCAGGAGTCCGGTCGTACTCGGGCCGGCGTGGATGAGCAACTCCTGCGCCTCCTCACCAAGGCCGTTGACCAACTTGGCCTCGAGTGGTCAGCGCCTGATGAGCCCGCGCTGAACAGACTCGATGGCTGTTTCCTTCATCGCTGCCGCCAAGCACCCGCATCCAGGACTGCACCCTTCCTGCCAGAGCTCCACGCTGAGCTTTCCAAATCGTGGAATGCTCCGTTCTCCGCGAGAGTCCACTCTCATGTCTCCTCGGCGCTCTCACAGGTTGACGGCGCCGCCAAGAAAGGGTATAGCTCCATCCCCCCAGTGGAAGAAGCGGTTGCAGCGCACCTTTGCCTGCCTTCTGGATGGCGTTCAAAGACTTCCCTCCCATCCAAGACCTACAGGACTACATCAGCCCTTGTCGGCCGCGCTTTCGCTGCCACCAGACAGGCTGCCTCAGCCTTGCACTCCATGGCAGTCCTACAAATCCTCCAAGCCGATCTCCTCTGTGAGCTGGATGAGAAAGGCCCGGATCCTGCCTCCATCACGGATTTGCGCAGCGCGACGGACCTCTCCCTTCGCGCTACTAAATCCGCTGCCCAGGCTCTTGGAAGGTGCATGTCCTCGCTGACCGTCACAGAGCGGCACCTCTGGTTGACGCTCGCCGACATAAGGGAGTCCGAGTGGGCTGTTTTCCTCAACGCCCCGTTCTCCGCCACCGGCCTCTTTGGCCCAGCGGTTAGCGGGATCGTAGGCCGCTTCTCGGAGGTACAAAAGACCACGCAGGCTATGAACCTTTTTCTGCCTCGACGCTCGAGCTCACCCGCACGCCGCCCTCGGGACCAGCCTGCTCGAAGCCTCACTCAGCGTCCGGCTCAACCTCCGTCTTCGCAGCGTCGACAGGGCGGGGACTCCAGCCTAAGATCGCGCTGAAACCTGAGCCTGCGAAGTCCTCCTAGCAGCTCGAAGGAGGAAAAGACAGTTAAGCCCCGCCGCGGCCGGTCCACCGTCAAAGTTTTCCGCTCTGCCAGTCTGCCGTAGTTATGGCTACTGCAGATGTGTTTTACGCAGCCAACGAGCCGGTGACACAACCCACTCGCCTGTATACAACCGCCGTTGTCACGGCGACCCAAAGAAATGTCAAAAAGAGCATAATGTCTGGTTGTCCGGCTCACGCCGCATGTGTTTTAAGTGTAGAAAATGTGCCCACGTCTCAATGTTCACCCCTACACACAAGCCCCGTGTCTCTCACAGAGCCCACTCTCATAAAGCTGGCATAAAGAACCGAGACGAGAGTGAATGGGGAAGTAGCACACCTACTTCATGCAGAAATAGTGAAACTACTGTGCAAGGGAGCCATAGAACCGGTACCTCCTTCTCTGAGCGAGTCAGGCTTTTACAGCCGTTACTTCCCCGTGCCCAAGAAGGACGGAGCTCTCAGACCGATATTAGATATGAGATATTTGATCAGAGCTTTTATGAGACGACCGTTCAAAATGCTCTCAACCAGACAGATCCTCGCACAAATTCGCCCGGGGGACAGGTTTATTTCCCTCCATCTGAAAGACGCTTACTTTCAGATTCAGATAGTACCTCGTCACAGGCCATTCTTGAGATTCGCCTTCGACGGTCAGGTACATCAATACACTGTCCTGCCGTTCGGCCTATCTTTAGCAACCCGTAGTTTCACGAAGTGCATGGACACGGCCCTCGCTCCCCTGAGAAGTCAGGGCATGCGGATTTTGAACTATTTGGACGATTGGCTGATTCTAGCACAGTCAGAGAAATAACTTATTTCTCACAGAACGGTGCTTCTCAGTCACCTGGAAAGCCTGGGTCTCACGGTCAACTGGACCAAGAGCTCATTACTGTCCAGTCAGTCAGCCTCTTTTCTGGGTATAGACCTGGACTCTGTGGCAATGACGGCCCGGCTGTCAACACAGCGTGCGTCGTGTTCAACGCCTGGCCGCATCTTTCCAGAAAGACAGAGTTGCACCTCTAAAAACATTTCAGAGGATGCTGGGTTGTATGGCATCAGCTGCAGCAGTGCTTCAGCTGGGTCTACTGCGTATGCGCCCGCTGCAACTCTGGTTGAACGCTCGAGTGCCTCACCGAGCCTGGGCGTCCGGCGGCATACGAATCAGGGTGACTCAGAGCTGCGTTTTAGCACTGAGACCCTGGTTAGCGGCCGACTGGTACTAGCGGGGAGTGACAATGGGAGCTGTCTCACACCGGAAGGTTATCTCGATAGACGCCTCCAACTTAGGTTGGGGTGCTCTTTTCGAGGGCAGAACGGTCTTTGGCATGTGGTCAGACCAAGAGAGATGCCTTCATATAAACTGTCTGGAGATGGTAGCGGTCGAGAACGCGCTGAAGCGCTTCCTCCCACACATACGGGGCCACCATGTTCTAGTCCGCTCAGACAACATGTCTGTGGTGTCCTACGTGAACCACCAAGGCGGTGTCAGATCCGGGAATCTCTGCAAACTGATGGAACGCCTTCTCGTGTGGGCCCATCACTCGTTGCGCCTGCTGAGAGCCGCGCATGTACCGGGCCTCGAGAATGTCAGCCCAGAAAGACTGTCCAGGGACAACATTCCCCCGGGAGAATGGTCCCTACACCCTCAGACAGTCCAGTCACTATGGCGCCTATCGGCAAAGCGGAAGTCGACCTTTTTGCGTTAAAAGACAACGCTCATTGCCTGAGATTCTTCTCGAAGAGCGAGGATGCGCTGGCCCAAACCTGGCCCAGCTGCCCGCTGTACGCTTTTCCTCCGATCTTGCTGTTACCACAGGAAATCAAGAGGATCAGGGAAACGCGCCGCTCAGTGCTCCTCATAGCCCCGCGATGGGAGAACCAAACTTGGGTTCAACTTCCGATCCCGGTGAGGAAAGATCTCTCTCAAGCCGGTGGATTAATTTGGCATCCCCACCCAAGAGCGCTGGTCTCTGCATGCGTGGATGATCAACGGATACCCGTTGCTTTGCCAGAAGGGGTCGTGAACACGATCACACAGTCTAGAGCTCCTTCTACGAGAAAGCTCTATGCGTCCTAATGGTCGGTGTTCTCCGAATGGTGCGTTACAAAGAGCCTGGACCCACGCACATGTGGGGTTTCGTGGGTGCTTTCCTTCCTTCAAGAGCTGTTGGAAAAAGCCAGGTCCCCTTCCACGCTTAAAGTGTACGTTGCGGCCATTGCAGCGTTCACGGAGTTGGCGCGCGGCAAAGCGATAGGAAGGAACGAGCTCATCATCCGCTTCCTCAGAGGAGCAAGGAGGATGAATCCCCCGCAGCTCCCTTCGGTTCCTATTTGGGATCTTTCTTTGGTTTTAGAGGCCCTGAAAGTGTTTCCCTTTGAACCGTTAGAATCCGTGGACCTAAAATACCTCTTGCTCAAGACCGTTTTTCTGATAGCTCTGTCATCAGTAAAACGTGTGGGGGATCTACACGCGCTATCTGTTAGCCCCGCGTGTCTCGAGTTCAGACCAAACGACTCTAAAGTTATCCTCTAACCGAGACATGGTTATGTCCCCAAGGCGATTGGCACGCCTTTTAGAGCACAGGTCATCTCCCTATCGGCTCTGCCAGCATCCGATAGCGAAGACAGTGATAACCTTCTATGCCCCGTCAGGGCGCTGAGAGTTTACATCACGCGCTCCGCCACCTTCAGGCGTTCTGAGCAGCTATTTGTTTTGTTTGGAGGGCGCACCAAGGTTCTCGCTGCCTCGAAACATAGCCTGTCCAGATGGATAGTGGACACTATCGCAGCAGCTTATGCGTCCAAACACCTGCAGTGCCCTATGGGCATCAGGGCCCATTCCACTAGAGGCATGGCTTCGTCGTGGGCTTGGTCCAGCGGGATTTCTATTCACGATATTATTTTTTTATTATTTTTTTTTATTTAACAGTCAAACATACATACAAACCAACATAGTGCAGCAGTGAGCAATCTTGTAAATCCATAATTCCAGAAGTGACATAAAAGTGATTTAAGTGTTTGATCTAAGTGTGTATGTGAGCGGGTGTGAGTGTGGGTATGTGTATGTGTATGTGTGTGTATGCGTAAACAAAGTAACCATTTATTATCTATTACCATTGTCATTACCATCACCACCCTACTCCCCACTACCACCACACTGCCAATATTGTGTTGGTCGATTTTTATTTCCATCCTACCTCCTATGTAACAATTGCCATTGTCAATCCTGCACAAAATAAAAGATGATATAAGATATAAGATAACCTTCCCCCACATCTCATCAGTCCCTATCTTTTCCTAATTATTATTTTTTTTTTTTTTTGTTATGTGCAATGTCTAAGGTGCATTAAAAGAGGGAGTACAGTGTGAGAGTGTCTCAAATTGGGACAGAGATGCTGTCCCGTTGAAACCACTTCTCGCCTGTCTTGCCTGTCTTGCCTGCCTTGGTGTTTGTTAGGTTTTCCATACATATTCCTTTTTTTTTTTATTTTTTTTTTTATTCTATGTTGTGTTGCATTAAAAGCCCATGAAGAGATAAGGGGGGAGTTATTGCAGTAGTGATGACAATGACACTTAATTCCAATACAGCATTGACAATGGCAAGATTAATGATAATAATTATGATAATAATAATATTAATAATAAATGACAATGATGATGGCAGTGGCGACCGTAATGGTATTCACGATATTTGTATGATATAGGCTGGGCCTACCCCTCTACATTTGTAAGGTTTTATAACCTGGAAGTTCCCGCCTTGCAGGCTAATCTTTTATCAGTCTAGCGATGTGTATGTTCTGCCCAGCGGTGCATGTGCCGGTTACTCTCATGTCACTACTCTCATGTCTTCTGGTTGAGCTGCACAAAAGGGTGAGACTCTCTATACATCGACCGGCGGAGCCGCTCTATGTTTTTCCTATTATGTGCTTATGTACTGGTGTTGGCCCGCGTTGCCGGCCGCCTTTACTCCATGCGTTTATACGTAGACCGGCGGAGCCGCTCTGTATTCCTATCAAGTGCTTATTACATGTGCTGGCCCGCGTTGCTGCCGCCTGTTCCCCCATGTTATGCTCCCCGGGTTTCCCCCGGTACTCATGCAGTGAATGCTCGGCGCGCATGGCGTTGACAAGGGGTTCCAGTGGTGTAAGCAACTTACGCAATACGAGAGAACCTCTCATTAGAGAACATACTCGGTTACCTAACTAAACCTTGGTTCTCTCTAGAAGAGGGAATGTGTATTGTGTAACCTGCCGTGATCGCGCCACGAGCTTATTCGCTTCAGTCTATGAAAACCAGAGTTTAGCCTGTTGAGCCCTTCTTTTATATATGCTAGCCACACCCATTCTGGCGGGCTGTGACGCGTGGAGGGCGCGTAGGGCTCACCGGTAGGCTGCTGCAGTTTAAGCAGGACAGCTAATGAGCACGCTTATACAGCCTTTTATGTTCTGCTGTCTGCCGCACTGCGTTGACAATAAATTCAAAATTAAGGATAATTTTTGGCTTCAGATCTCAAGAAAAGATTACTTTACCCGTAGCGTAAGCAACTTACGCAATACGAGAGAACCTCTCGTAGGAGAATAGAAGTCTTTAAAGGCCATTTATTTTGGAAAAAAACATCAGAATGTCCTGAAACATTGTAATTGACACCGTGAGAAGGTGTCCTCTCCAGATGAGGTGGAATTGGTCTGTGGAAGCCAGGACTTTTATTTTAATGATTTTCTGAATGTATGGACAAAACAGGTAATATATGAGTTTTGATGGGCTCTTATTTTGTAAAACAACATCAGAATGTCCTGAAAGTTTGCAGGGGACACGTTGAGAAGGTGTCCTCTCCATCTGAGGTGGAATTGGTCTGTGGAAATTAGGACTTTTATTTTTATGATTTTCTGAATGTATGGAGACAACAGGTAGGCCTAATATATGAGTTTTGGGGGCTCTTATTTTGTAAAACAACATCAGAATGTCCTGAAACTTTGCAGGGGACACGGTGAGAATGTCTCCTTTCCATCTGAGGTGGAATTGGTCTGTGGAAATTAGGACTTTTATTTTTATGATTTTCTGAATGTATGGAGACAACAGGTAGGCCTAATATATGAGTTTTGGGGGCTCTTATTATGTAAAACAACATCAGAATGTCCTGAAACTTTGCAGGAGACACGTTGAGAAGGTGTCCTCTCCATCTGAGGTGGAATTGGTCTGTGGAAATTAGGACTTTCATTTTTATGATTTTCTGAATGTATGGAGACAACAGGTAGGCCTAATATATGAGTTTTGGGGGCTCTTATTTTGTAAAACAACATCAGAAAGATAGATAGATAGATAGATAGATAGATAGATAGATAGATAGATAGATAGATGGACGGACGGACGGACGGACGGACGGACGGACGGACGGACGGACGGACGGACGGACTAACTGAAATAGCCTTCGCTGGAAGAATGGTTGACTGAATGGTTTCAGAATGGTTGACGGTCTTACTGTAATACCTAGTGTATAAGCGCATAGAGAAATATAGGGGTGGCTAGTTTGACCGCTCATTTCGAGGTGGAGGCTGGCTTGACTGCAGTAACCTACTGATATATAATTTGATAGATTGAGGTTTATTTACTGATTCACTTCATTGTAATTTCTCACAATTATCTATGCAAAAGTTGACTTATCTTTCAGTTTTTACTACTGTGTATTACTTTTAAATGTATCATTTGTGTCATTTTTTTAGTGCTGCCGAATCGAATAATCACGATTAATTGCATCTAACGTAACAGTTTGTGTTTACATAACATATGTGTGTGTATATACAGTCAAACCTAATGTATTCAGACACCTTTAACATTTCTCACATTATCACAGTTTATTCACTAGTTTGAAAACGGTAATAACGTATGGCAAGATCTCAGCGTTATCAAATCAGTTGATATTTGACTGGTTTTGGCCATCCTTCTGTTAGACTGTCTCACAAATGAATTAGGTTGAATAGCTGTCAGATGTCAGCTGTTAAATTTAAGTACAGAATTATAATACCAATTTAGGTCAACAAATTACCAAGCAATGCTTAATTTTGTTCAGTCTGTGGTGTAAAAAGGCCGCACTGGCAATTAAAGAAAAAACATGGTCAGGTTAAAGTGTCTGAATAATTTCTGGTCCCAAATTTGTATAAATTTTTACTGGTAGTCCACTGTATGAAGAATGTTTGGGTATAATATGTCACAGTTTACTTTATTTTGCTATCCTCACTTACATAAATGAACTATATTGTCCTGCACCCACTAGTAAAAATAAAATTAAACTAAAGAATTCTGGTGTCTGAATAATGTTTGGTTTGACTGTATATTATTATATTTATATATGTATATTATATATATGCCTCTTTGTGTGTGTTTGTGTATATACTGTATATACACACACATATATTTACACATATATACATATGTGTGTATATGTATTGTATATATACACAGACACGCACACACAAACTCACACACATATACATAATATAATAATATATATACACTTGCGATTAATTGCAATTAATTGATTTGACAGCACCAATTTTATTTTTTATTTTTTTTAATGTAGTGATTTAAATAATTAATTTATTATTTTTTATTTGTAGGAAATTCAAAGCCAAACACTGCTGCTTGAAGAGCACAGAATAAATATGTATCTCCTGTTTGACATGAAAAAAGAATCAAGAAAAAACATGGGAACACTAAAACAAATCACATTATACATTGCCTTCTGTGGTTTTATTTCCCCATCTAGTGCATTTTCCTTAAAGAACTGCACCATCAGTACTCCCCTTAAAGACATGCAGCCGAAAGTGCTTTGCTACAAAATGGGCTTTTTCAGGATTCCGCGGGTACCCGGAAATACCCGGATTTTAGATATTTCCTTCAATGCTTTTGCACAGATCCAGATTGGAGACTTCAGGCATTTGTCAAACTTACAGGACTTGAACATATCCAACAATAAGATCTCACAAATTCAAGAGGGCGCACTTGACGATCTTTCCAACTTGACCCATCTCAATCTGGCCCGCAACAGCCTGAAAGCAGTCTCAAGCGGGATGCTACACGGCCTAAGCAACCTGCTAGTGCTACGTCTGGATGACAACAATATCAAAGACATTGAAGAGTCAGCTTTCAGGACGCTTCAGAATTTAAAGGTGTTAAACCTAACACAAAACCACCTCCATTACATAGACCGAGTGAAGCCGGTTCTTGCACCACCATGTTTGGAGGAACTCTACATCGGAAGCAACAATTTTGATGTTTTCAACTCATATGAGATGGCAACAAAGCCCTTGTCGTTAAAAAGGCTTGATTTGTCCAACAACCCTTTGGCAACATTTCAGCTCACTGACAATATATTTCCATCCCTCGATCACCTTGATTTATCCTATTGCGGTCAAAATGGAACCATGACATGGAATGTTACAGAAAATACATTTTTGACCTCAGTGCAAACATTATACTTCATGGATGTTCATATGTCACCCCAGAGTGTTGCTGATGTGCTTACGAGCTTCAGGAATTCATTGAATAAAATCAGGCTTAATGGAAATGTTGAGCTCAACAAGACCAAGCTTCTGCTGAACGCATGTTCTCCAACGCTAAGAGTTGTTCGGCTAAATGCTAACAAAATAAAACAGCTCGCAGACCACATGTTCGATCCCTGTTCTAACCTGACGGAATTAGATTTAGGAGAAAATGAAATATCCAAGTTATCGCAGAGTATGTTCAGAAGTTTTACGCAACTAAAAAAACTACTTCTGCAAATCAATAAACTGACCCGAATAACGAACTCCTTTCAAACTCTCTCCACTCTTGTGTTCCTAGATCTCAGTAGAAACAGCATCAAAGAGCTCACCTGTCATGACTTTGCCAATTTAACACAGCTGAAGACTCTGTACTTGTATGGTAACAAAATCTCTCTCATTAATTCCTGCTTGTTCAAGGACCTCACAAGTCTTGAAGTCCTAAGGCTCGGAACAAATAATCTGTTAAGGATCGGCGATGCTTTCAGCAATGGGCCACATTCCCTGAAGGATCTGCAAATTAATTTTAATAAGCTAAGCAAAATAGAAAAATACACTTTTAGAAATGTGTCACAGTTAACCAGTTTGACCTTACAAGACAATCAGATTTCAGAGATTGAGCCCCATGCTTTTGAAGAACTGAAGAACCTGACCTCTCTGCTTCTGTCATCAAACAAAATAACAGCTAGAACATTAACCAGACACCTGAATGTGTTCTCGGGCATGCCCAACCTCCAAAATTTGGAATTGTACGCCAACAGCATTTCATTTACAGATAATACATTGAGACACCCTCCTTTTAAGGAGCTGAAGCAACTCAAGGTATTATCCCTTCACAGTCAACGTCGTGGAATCGGCGTAATACCCTCAAATCTGCTTCAAGGTTTATCCTCCTTGGAAATGTTTTACGCTGGAAACACAAATCTTGGTCATCTAAGTCCTGATACATTCAAGTTCAGCCCTCAGCTCTGGTTCTTGGATCTCTCCAAGAACGCACTGTCTGAAGACAACTCCATCCCGGCCGAGACCTTCCACCCTATTTCGAGGCTAACCAAACTCATCCTTTCAAGAACGCAGCTTCGCTCACTGAACTTCCTGTTGAATGCAAATCTCTCCAGACTCTCCACCTTAAGAGCCCCAGGCAATGAGATTGACACGATCAACAAAACTCTGATTCAGTCGCTGCCTCGACTAGAGGTCCTCGACTTGCAGAGAAACACGTTCACTTGCGACTGTCACAACGAGTTCTTCATTGAGTGGGCCGTGAAAAGTAATTCTACTCAGGTGTTTTATTTCAACAAGTACATGTGTAGCTATCCTCGTTCCTTACGAGGCATGAGCTTGTCCACTTTCGACACCGAATCCTGCACCTTGAAAATCGACTTCATCTGCTTTCTTTGCAGCAGTATTGTGGTCGTTCTCACCCTCTTCTGTTCATTTGTCTGGCAGTTTCTGCGCTATCAGGTGATTTATGCCTACTACCTCCTCTTGGCCTTCCTTTACGACAGCAAGAAGAAACAGAGTGGTTCAACGTTCCAGTACGACGCCTTCATTTCCTACAACACCCAAGATGAGTCTTGGGTAATGGAGGAACTCATTCCCAAATTAGAAGGAGAACAGGGCTGGAGATTGTGCCTTCACCACCGAGACTTTGAACCAGGAAGGCCAATAATAGACAACATCATTGATGGAATATACAGCAGCCGCAAGACCATCTGCCTGATCACTAGGAACTACCTGAAGAGCAACTGGTGTTCAAGTGAGGTCCAGGTGGCGAGCTTCAGACTCTTCGATGAGCAGAAGGATGTGCTGGTCCTGGTGTTCCTGGAGGATATTCCCGCACATGAGCTCTCTCCGTACCACAGGATGCGGAAGCTGGTGAAGAAACAAACTTACCTCCGCTGGCCCAAACCTGGAGAAGATACTAAGATCTTCTGGCAAAAGCTAAAAATGGCTTTAGAGACCAAAGAGGGTCATAAACCAGAGACTGCGATTTTATGAGGATATTATAACAATATGGTACAGTACACTATCACCTTTGAGAAAACGATGGGGATTTTCCTGCAAATGTTTATTTATTCTCCCAAAAGACTCTGTGGAGCGAATTCACTGGAATATTAACATTTTGTTAAATAGAAGTGTAAATACATCCATTATATGTAAAGTAGTATTTTGGTAGATTATCATGCATTTTATTCACAATATTCTGGTCTATTTGCTTGGTGAAATGAGCAATGCGCTATTACTGACTACTTCTGTTCAAAAGTTTGGGGCTGATAATAATTGTTTGTGTTTTTGAAGTCTCTGCTCAGAAAGGCTACAATCATGTGATCAAAAATACAGTGAACACAGTAGTATTGTGAAATATATTTTTATATATATATATTAAAAAGCAATTTATTCCTGTGATGCAAAGATGAATTTTCAACATCATTACTCCAGTCTTCAGTGTCATATGATCCTTCAGAAAACAGTCTAATATGCTGATTTGATGCTCAAGAAACATTTTTTATTAATATCAATGTTGAAAACAGTTGTGTTGCTTAATATTTTGTGGAAAATAAAAAAAATTCTGGATTTTTGGATGAATAGAGAACAGCATTTGACATAGACATATTTTGTGATGTACAATGTAAATGCCTTTACTGTCAATTTTGATCAATTTAATTCGTCCTTGCATTTTTCTTTAAATAAATAAAACTTTTGAACAGAGTGTATGTGTATACATTAGCTTTTTTTATTGTACATGAATACTATAAAGACCTTAAGACATTTGATGAATTTACAATATCCCTAGTCAGCATGTTAAAAACTAAGTCAACAAGTCAAGAAGATCTCTGTATGGGGTCACTGTGGGCTGATGTTCGGCCCACACACTGACCCCTGATAGTTGGACACGGGGGTGGAAATGGTCAAGGGATAATGGCCCTTTCTCTAATTTCACCAAGCCAACATCATATTTGACCCTCTGTGATGTCCTTGTTAAGCAGGTGAAGTCTGTAACTTTTGCATGAAAAATACTTATGTTGGTTATGCATTACCCGAAATAGAACACCATTGAAGCCTTACAGCTCAAATAAAAACACATTTTTAAACACAAGAAGCTATATCAGTTTGTCAACAAAGACACAAATACGCATCACATTAATGCTTTTCCACCCTCCAGAATGTCTTGCCTCATGTTTAGGCTATGTTTGTTTCTACAAACGAAGGAATGATTCAAACATTATTTTTCTGTGGTAATCTGTTGATAAAGTAACTTTTCTTGAATCTGGAACATTCCTTTAACACAAGCTATGGGGGTGTGAGAAGAGAACAGAGGGTTACAGGAGAAAAGTCAGCTTTTCTGTCTCCTGTCTTTCTGACCTTTGACCCCAGCAGTAGCTGACATAAGATCACTTCTGCTGACCTGCTCTGAAGGACGTCTGCACATTCATTGCTCCACGCCTCCACGTTGTCCTCTATTGTCCACGTCCCAGCATGTGTCCTCTGCTGCCTCTGGATTTTACAGGAGAAGCTAGGATGCTAATCGCTAATGTGTTACAATTACAATACTGTTGATTCTGTGCATGAACAGACCAGCCAACAAGTTTCAATAAACTTGTTACCAATAATATGTTTATTGTTGTTAGTGTGAAATGAAGGAGCCAGAACATGAGTGCTTCAGAACATGATCTCAGTCTCAACATTTATGTAAACATGTATGGACAGTCATATAATTGAAAGCTTTGTTTTTGTGTTTTTAATGAGGGAATGTACAATATGTTACTGTTATTTTAATGTAATGACTGATTCATAACTTACCTTTTACTTGCTATATTCTATTCTTCCCCCACTGTCCTCCATTTGAAATCTGAACTTATAGAGTAGTTAAAATGTCTGAAGCCACTAGTGGAAATACATTTGTATTTTGTAAAAATTTTTCTAAACAATTTTTATTACACACTACATTGGAATCATAAAATGTTTACTAAAAAAAAGTAAAAGCCATTTGATTAGCATCTGCCTAGCACCGCATAATTTTTGTATATATATACTGTATATATATTACAAGGCTGAATTTATTTGATAAAAAATACAATAAAAATAGTAATATTGTGGGGAAAAAAATCTAATTTAAAATAACTGTAATTTATTCCTGTGATGGTAAAGCTGAATTTTCAGCATCATTACTCCAGTCTTTAGTGTCACATGATCCTTCAGAAATCAGTCTAATATGCTGATTTGCCGCTCAAGAATTTTTTTTTTTTATCTTATGTGATCCAATACTTTACACATTACATACATTTATTTATTGCATATTTTCCTATCATTTCATTTCTGAACCTGAACGGGACTTTGTAAATATTCAGAACCACTGGCAATTTCAGTAATATCAGTACTTGTTTTCTTCTGATACACTGATACAGGTCACATTTGCAGTCATGCACTTGCTTCATTAAGAAACTAATCTCCAGGGTGCTATTTAAATTAGTTTAGTTTAGTTTCCATAGGGAAAAACCGAGAAAAAACCCTGTAATCACACGCTAGAGAAGTCATGTGAGAAGAGGAAAGGAAATGACTTCACCTGTTCACTTCCTAAAAGTGAACTCAGATGATACTTTCATGCCCTTTGACCAGTGAGACAACAAGGGAAATAGACCTAATGGGGCATGGAAAACAAATACACACCCTTTTATTGCCGATCTCTGTCCTGTCTCCACCCCTCCTTCACACCTCTGACTTTCCATTAGTGTGTGAACACATTATAAATGCAAAGTGTGGCCCTGCTTTCTGCTATGGCACATTACCTGACAAAACAATTCTCAAAGAAAAATAAACACATCATTGTCATAAACTAATAAAAATGAGCACTAAAGCCAGGAGGTATTCTTCAAAAATGTATTATTTATCGATTTACACAAATATAAATATGATTGAAGTGATTCCAAAACGTATATAAAAAATAGCAAAGTTATACACATTCTCATAATATTAGCTACAATGGAGTAGTGTGAAATCAATCCCTGAGAAGCAATTATATTTGTAGCATCTTTTGGGATCACTTTTATGTGCAAGTCCATGCGCTGAAATGGAAAGACCACTCTGATGTTGTGAATTTACACAGTAATGTGACGATTTTCTTTAAGAATATGAGATACATTTCAAATCTCAAACATGCGTGGAAAACAAAATCTCATCCGTGATTGACTATTTATGTTGTTGTTGCTTTGCCTGAAACCTTGACCTTGTATTTAATAACAAACCATAATTCCTCATTAAATCGTATGTACAGTATCATTGAAGATTTCATCCCCTAAAACCGATGGGTGTGAAAGCTTCGGCTCAGTATTCAATCGTCTTAGCAAGTTCCGCCAGTTTGTTCTGTCATATGGCTTAAAGTTGTAATATATCAATCATTATTCTTCATTTGTTGCTGAATCCAGAGGCAGTTCTGCTCCTATTGTTTCTCCATGGTGATAGGTTACCAGCGTAACTGAGAAACGCAGAGGTCACGGACCGCGGTTGCTAAGCTGCCGAGGAAGTTCTCGCTTCGGTTGCGTTTGTTCACCAGGCCTGCAATGGACACTGCAGTGACAACAGAAAGTAACGATTATCCATCAGGACCGCAAATACAGATAGGCACTGTTTATGTACTGAGAGAGAAATATCAACATTGACCACTTTATAAAAATGTATACACCTCATTTTGCAATGCGGAAGTAAGTTACTTTCTGTTCAGATTCATTAGCCCTGTTTACACCTGGTATTAAGATTAAGATTACACCTGGTGTTTTAATCCGTCTCTTTTGTCCATTTTTAACCACTTCTGTCCTGATTTCTCTGAGGCGAGGGTCTATGTGTTTTTCCAGATCATTCGATCTAATGGACAAAATAAGCTCATGCAATTTACATATGAACGTGACCGGAGTCGATTGAAAAACATACGGAGAGCATCAGCTTTAGTTTCTGCTCTGACAGCCGCAAGACTGTGCTAGAAATCAGGAATGGTGAGAGAGAACATTGTGCTTGGTACATTTTTTGTCTTCAAACCAAACTTAGGTCTTCAGCCGACAAAGTTTAAATCCCGTCTGGCTAGTGCACACTTCCCATAATGTTTAAGTAGGCAGAGAGTAGACGGTCTTTTGTGGCTGTTCGAATGCATTCGACCACATGAGCGTTTACACTACGAAAGCAATCGGGTTGAATGCGTTTTCGACTACCTCTGGAAGTGGTTGAAAGTAGACAAGCTCAAAACGTTTTGGACCCCGTTTACACCTGTATTTAGCGTCGTCTACTTGTGATCTGATTGACCAAAAACACATCTTAATACCAGGTGTAAACAGGGCCTGTAGGTAAATAACTAGAAAAATAACAAAGTGCAATAAACGGTACTACTATTTGCACTACAAACCAGTCTTTATGTATACAATAAGTAAACACTTGCACATTCAAGTTACAAATGGCTGCACCCGCTCTTACATTAGAAGTAAGGTGCATAGAAAGTATAAGAAACGTCTCGGTTACGGATGTAACCCTCGTTCCCTGAGTAGGGAACGGAGACGTTACGTCGGATGACGGAGAATGGGGGTTTCGCCAGAAAGCCAATCCTCTTCGAGTATTAAAAAACGAGCCAATGGCAAAGAAATGCCATGGGTCTGCGGAATTTGCATAATGTATCTCCGCCTCACCGCGTGAGTATTTAAGGAGAGACACCTGCAACAGCAGATCATGTCTTCGCTGAGGAGCCGAGACTGAACTCAGGCGTCTACCCAGCGGTACAGCGGAAGTGGCAGGGAGACGTAACGTCTCCGTTCCCTACTCAGGGAACGAGGGTTACATCCGTAACCGAGACGTTCCCTTTCGTAGTCACTCCGAGTTACGTCGGATGACGGAGAATGGGGGTCCCCGTGTAATCACGCCACCTTCACAGCTGTCTTCCAGTGCCCTGCGAAGTCTGACCTCCCTGTCGTGATGTAGGCACGGACGAAGGAGTCCTACTAACACAGGAATACCAAGGTACACTGGGAAGCATATCTCAGGGGAGATATGCCGCAGCATGCCTACCCGTAGGGAGGACTTAAGAATACACATATGGCCCGAGGGGGCTTCATATGGAGGAACACTGGAGTGACCAGCCCGTAGGGTGGCATCTACTTTCAACTCCAGGAGTGGCAGGTGACTTGCCGAGGGAAAGACACATGCTCAAGAGGCTTACAGTGGAAAATACACATGTGGGGGTTACTCAGAGGAGGAACCATGCACACGGAGGCACCTAGCCGACGCACAGGCAATAGACACTGGTGCCAGCGTCAACAGTGCTGGAGGAACTCAGGGCTTCAGAGGGGAAGGCTCACCTGAGGAAATATCGCACGTATCCAGTCCGTGGAGTGGAATGGCGAGCAAGCGAGACACTTAACAGCTCCCATGTTAGCTTGAAAAAGACAGTACATGGGCGGAGACTGGCTCCACTCGGAGATTGTAGAATCTGGCGAATGTGTTAGGTGTCGCCCAGCCTGCAGCTCTGCAGATGTCTGTTAGCGAGGCGCCACGCGCTAAAGCCCAAGAGGACGCCACACTCCGGGTGGAGTGGGCGGTCACACCAAGGGGGCATGGTCGACCTTGCTGCTGGTATGCCAAAGCAATGGCTTCCACTATCCAGTGAGACAACCTTTGTTTGGAGAGAGCCTTTCCCTTCAGCTTCCCACCATAACAGACAAAGAGCTGGTCTGAGGTCCTGAAACACTGCGTCCTGTCTACGTAAGCACGGAGTGCGCGTACTGGACAGAGCAGTGCCAAGGCTGGGTCTGCCTCCTCCCGGGGCAGCGCTTGCAGGTTCACCACCTGGTCCCGGAAGGGAGTGGTGGGAACCTTGGGCACATATCCGGGCCGGGGTCTCAGGATCACGTGAGAGAGGCCGGGCCCGAACTCCAGGCACGCTTCGTCAACGGAGAATGCGTGCAGGTCCCCTACCCTCTTGATGGAGGCCAATGCAACCAGGAGCGCTGTCTTCATTGACAGGATCTTAAGCTCAGCTGATTGCAGAGGCTCAAAGGGAGCCCTCTGCAGGGCACTTAAGACCACTGAGAGGTCCCAAGAGGGAACGAGAGGAGGGCGAGGAGGATTCAGTCTCCTCGCTCCTCTCAGGAACCTGAGGATCAGGTCGTGCTTTCCAAGAGACTTACCTTCAACTGCTTCGTGATATGCGGCGATAGCGGCCACATACACCTTCAGGGTGGAGGGAGACAGCCTTCGCTCCAACCCGTCTTGCAGGAAGGAAAGCACAACGCTGATCGAGCATCTCCTGGGGTCTTCTCGGCGAGAAGAGCACCAGTTAACGAAGAGGTTCCACTTCAACGCATAGACATGTCTCGTGGACGATGCTCTAGCGGAAGTGATGGTAGCCGCCACCGCTGGTGGCAGGGTACTCAAACCTGCCTCGTCCCGTCCAGGAGCCACACGTGGAGTCTCCAAAGATCGGGACGAGGGTGCCATAGGGTGCCCCGTCTCTGAGAAAGGAGGTCCTTCCTCAGAGGAATTGGCCAAGGAGGTGCTGTCGCGAGGAGTATCAGTTCGGAGAACCAGGTCTTGGTGGGCCAGTATGGGGCGACCAATATGACCTGCTCCTCGTCCTCCTTGATCTTGCACAGAGTACGTGCGAGAAGGCTCACTGGGGGAAACGCATACTTGCGTAGGCCCTGCGGCCAGCTGTGCGCCAGTGCATCCGTGCCGAGCGTGCCCTCGGTCAGGGAGTAATACAGGGCGCAATGGGATGAGTCGTGGGAGGCAAACAGATCTATCTGTGCGTCCCCGAACTGGTCCCATATCAGCTGGACCGACTGGGGATGGAGTCTCCATTCGCCAGAGGTTGGCCGGAGCCGAGACAGCTCGTCGGCTGCAAGGTTCCGCACTCCTGGAATGTAAATAGCACGAAGGGACCTCAGGTGCTTCTGACTCCATAAGAGGAGGTGGCGTGCGAGTTGCGACATACGGCGAGAGCGTAGACCACCCTGACGGTTGATGTACGCTACAGTCGCGGTATTGTCCGAACGGACAAGTACGTGTTGACCCAGGAGCAACGCGTGGAAGCGGTGCAGGGCAAGGCGTACTGCCAGCAACTCGAGGCAATTGACATGCATGAGGCGCTGGGGTCCTGTCCAGGAGCCCGCGGCTGCATGTCCATTGCACATGGCGCCCCAGCCCGTGGCAGAGGCATCTGTGGAGACGACAACATGCCTGGAAACTCGTTCTAGGGGAACACCGGCCCGTAGAAAGCTGAGGTTCCGCCACGGGGTGAAGGTCTGACGGCAGGTCGGAGTTATTGGAACTCTGAGCGTACCGTGATGCCATGCCCACCTCGGGACCCGATCGCGAAGCCACAGCTGAAGCGGTCTCATATGAAGCAATCCGAGTGGCGTTGCCGCGGCTGCGGATGCCATATGCCCCAGGAGCCTCTGAAAAAGTTTCAGTGGGACCGCACTCTTGCCCTCGAACTGTCGAAGACAAGTCAGCAGTGAGTGTGCGCGCTCGCTCGTAAGCTGCGCGGACATGGCGACCGAGTCTATCTCCATACCGAGAAAAGAGATCCTCTGCACGGGGCAAAGTTTGCTCTTCTCCCAGTTGACCCGAAGGCCCAGACGGGCTAGGTGCCGGAGCACAAGGTCTCTGTGTTCGCAAACCTGATCTCGAGAGTGAGCTAATATTAGCCAGTCGTCGAGATAGTTCAGGATGCGAACCCCGTGTTCGCGTAGGGGAACAAGGGCTGCCTCGACGACCTTCGTAAAGACGCGAGGAGACAGAGCCAACCCGAATGGGAGAACCGCGTACTGGTATGCCTGCCCCTCGAAAGCAAACCGAAGAAACGGTCTGTGTCGAGGTAAAATGGAGACATGAAAGTAGGCGTCCTTCAGGTCGATCGCTGCAAACCAATCCTGTGGCCGCACGCATTCGAAAATGCGTTTGGCCGTGAGCATCTTGAACGGCAGCCTGTGAAGGGAGCGGTTCAAGACGCGCAAGTCCAGGATTGGCCGTAACCCACCGGTTTTCTTGGGGACAATGAAGTAGGGGCTGTAGAACCCTGACCTCATCTCGGCTGGAGGGACAGCCTCGATTGCACCCTTCGCCAGCAGGGTAGCAACCTCCGCTCTCATGATCGGGGCATTGCCACCGACCATAGTAAAGCGGACTCCCCTGAAGCGGGGAGGAGACCGTGCGAACTGAATCGCATAGCCGAGCCTGATAGTTCGGGCGACCCAACGGGACAGATTGGGGAGCTCTAACCAAGCCCCCAAAAACTGATCCAGCGGAATCATCCGAGCCACAGGCGTCCCCCCGGAGGGGCAGCGAAGCGGAGTGACCGGCACAGGCAAGGGTGGCATAGCGGCCCTGAGCGTGTGCACGGCCAAACTCCGCGCCCTGACAGAGGAGACCAGGGAAGGACCAGCGTTCCACGGGGGTCTGCTCTGCCAGGGGTCTGGCGATAGAGGGGGATGAGAGTGGTGTGGTCCGGGGACGGCACGCACTGTCATCCTCGCCCTCAGAGACAGAGGAGGACGAGAGTGGCGAGGCACGGGGGCGTCGCGCACTGTCATCCGGCTCTGTGTGCTCAGTGATGGACATTTCGGTTCTTTCTTTAACCACATTAGGGTGCTGCCCACCCGTGGGTGAGCAGCGGGGAGTGGAGAACAAAAGATTCTCCCCCGGCCCTCCACCGGGGGAAGGAGGGGGCCTGCAACCGCCTCCTGTGAAAAAACCGACACCATCACTGAGCAGCCCGTCTCAGGAGCGCCGCTTGGCCTGGCGTTTAGCGGGGCGCGGGGCCTGAGGGGGCTGGGACGCCTTCCTGCGGCTTCCTCCACGACGCGGCCCGGGTGAAGGCTGCTGCTGGGGCCGTGCGGGAGGGGCGGGAGCCGTAGGAGGGCGCCCTCGGCGGCGAGCAGGCTGAGGCGTCTGTGCCGACGGCTGGGTGGAGGCAGCAGCTGGCCGTCGGGGCAGAATGTGTTTAATCGCCTCAGACTGCTTCTGTGCGGTTGAAAACTGCTGGGCGAAGTCTTCAACCGCTCCGCCGAAGAGGCCGGCCTGGGATATGGGAGCGTCGAGCAGACGAGTCCGCTCAACGTCGCGCATATCGGCCAGGTTCAGCCAAAGGTGACGCTCCTGGACCACATTAGTGGCCATCACCTGACCCAGGGAGCGTGAGGCCACTTTCGTCGCCCGGAGAGCGAGGTCAGTGGCGGCACGCAGTTCGTCAAACGTCCCTGGGTCAGTCCTGCCCTCGTGCATGTCTCTGAGCAGCTGGGCCTGGTAGACCTGCAAGGTGCTCATCGCATGCAGGGCAGCAGCCGCCTGTCCTGCAGCTCTGTGAGACCTCGCCACCATAGATGACGAGAATCTACAGGCCTTGGACGGGTGCTTAGGATTGCCACGAGAGGAGGCGCTCTGAGGACACAGTTGCATCGCAACAGAGCGCTCCACCGGGGGAATCCCAGTGTACCCATGGGCAGCTGCGCCATCGAGGGGAGGAAAGGCGGAGAAAGCTGACGAGCGTTCACGGGAGGTCAAAGGAGCCTTCCATGATCTCGACAGCTCCTCATGCAGCTCCGGGAAGAAAGGAATTGGGGTTGGCTGAGGCCGTGAGGCGGCAGCCGCACCCAAAAACCAATCGTCCAGCCGCGAGCGCTCGGGGCAGGGCGGAGGGTTCCACTCTAGCCCGATGCTCACGGCTGCCCGGGACAGCATGGCTGTCATCTCGGGATCCGACACGGGCAACGCTGGGACTCCCGAAGGAGGCAACGCAGCCGCATCCTCACTTCCCGAAGACTCGAGCCCACCTTGTGATGCCGCGATCGACATCGTGTCATCCTCTGGAGCGCCGAATGAAACACGCGGGGCTTCCGAAGAAGGACCCGCCTGAGTCACCGCGGCACTCGCGGGTTGCAACACAGCGGAGGGGGGCGTGGTCCGAGGACGCATCGTCGGATTGCTCCACACCGTCACCCTCAGATCACCCTGTCCCCCAGCCGAACTACCACCCCTCGTGGAGGAAGCAGAACGGGTGGTGGACGCGGGGACTCTCACTGAAAGATCATTGAGTCTTAATCTAAGTGTTGCGATGGTCATGTTCCCACAGAAGGAACATGAGTCATCCACGAGCGCTGCTTTAGCGTGTTCAAAGCCCAGACACACAAAGCAGCGCTCGTGCCCATCAGAAGATGACAGATAACGACCGCAACCAGAAGAACACGGGCGAGACATCTTTAAAAAGACGTGCCACGTGCAGCTCTTTTAGGAGAGGAAAAACTCTGCAATGCTGAGGCGACCAGGGAGAAAACACAAAGTCAGGCAGACCACTGCACAGATCGCAGGCAATGTGAAGACTCGCTGGATACCGCCGTCACACCAACACTGGAGAGTTCGCTCGTCTCGAAGAGGTGAGTCACTTGTAAACTCAGTTGTGGCTGTGGAGTGAAGAGGTTCTCTTGGCTCCGAAGCGAAAACATGATCTGCTGTTGCAGGTGTCTCTCCTTAAATACTCACGCGGTGAGGCGGAGATACATTATGCAAATTCCGCAGACCCATGGCATTTCTTTGCCATTGGCTCGTTTTTTAATACTCGAAGAGGATTGGCTTTCTGGCGAAACCCCCATTCTCCGTCATCCGACGTAACTCGGAGTGACTACGAAAGGGAACTGAAGTTTGACCTGCTTGTTGGAGCCCAGGTGTGTGATAGTGCTGGTGTCCATGGTCGTATATCGAGATGGATGGGAAAACTGGGCGGCTTCTTGTTTGGTCGAGTACACTGAAAAAGACAAGCGAAGTGTGAGTTTTGCACATTGTTGTTCAGAATCACAGTGTGTTCTGCATTGATAAGCAGGGGTTATTACTGTGAGACTGTGTGAAGGGCTGCTGGGAGAGGTGAGCTGTGGTCAGCTGCGTCAGGCTGGTGTTCTGTGGGAACTGCATCGGCTGCAGGGTGGCCAGGCCAGACACACTGTTGATGACGGGCACGCTCTGAGACTGAGGCGATGCCAGACCTGGCGAAACGTAAAAACCGTGTCAAAGACAGAACTTGTTGTTCAAATTGTTCTAAAAGATTTGAAAATGAAAAGAATTGAAATAATAATAATCCTTTATACTAGACTGTATATATTATTTAAAAACACACATACACACGCACGCACACAGGAACGCACACACACACACACAAAAATAAAATAAAAAACTTAAAACTGTTTTAATTTTTTCTTATTTTTATTTAGTTTAACTTGATGTACTAAAAAAAACTAGGGCTGTCAAATGATTAATCGTGATTAATCACATCCAAAATAAAAGTTTTTTTTACATAATATATGTGGGTGCACTGTGTATAATTATTTTATATATATAAATACACACACATGCTTGTATATATTTAAGAAATGTATATACTGTATATAGATTTATATATAATTTATATTATATATAAATATAAATATTTTATATATAAATAATATTTTTTTGTTAAATATACATGCATGTGTGTGTATTTATATATATACAAAATAATTATACACAGTGCACCCACATATATTATGTAAAAAAAACTTGTATTTTGGATGTGATTAATCGTGATTAATCATTTGACAGCCCTAAAAAAAAATTAAACCTAAAACTGAAATAAAAATGATATAAAGACATTTTAGGCTATATTTTTAAATATAGATTATATAGACATATATAAATTTTTTTTGTGGCAAAAATACACAACTAAATTACTACAATTAAAGAATTAAAGGGGCCACATCCTACACAAGTCCATTTATAAAGTTCTTTTTGCACCAGAACTGTCCATTTTTAGTTTTACATGATGATTTGAATCTGATCCTTAGAATTAAACAGGATGATTTTGCTATTGTACCTTCAAGGCTTGTAAATGAACCTGTAAATGAACTCTGTTAGGATTAGCTGTTGTCCGTTTACTGGCTTAGGCAAGTGTGCAAACAAGGACTCAAATGCTTGACCTACTCATCAAATGTTCTTGTGTTACTGTGGCAGTCGACACTCCAGCACTCAAGAGGGCGATAGAGTGACCTTTAAATGTCATTAAACCAGATGTGTTATCACTCAGCTAGCTAGCTATAAAGGTTTTGTTATGATCTAACTAGATCAGCAAGATGCTGTTTCTCCTGCTATCAAAACATTGCTCTGTTTAAGAATCCCTACCAGTAATGCAGTGTCTCAACCAATGACATGAGTTTGGGGGCGTGGGTATCTGTTTGTCTGACCAATAGAAAGAGGAGGGAGTGTTGAGAGAACCTGTTTGAATTATTTTTGAAATTCCATTTGATAAAAAAATTAATGACAGTGTAGGTTAGTAGTTTTTAAACGTTTCAGGCCAAATACCACCTTTCATCACATCAGAAAAACATAATAGTTTTAATAATACCGCAGATGTCAAAATGTGTGATAAAAATGAATGCTACAGTAAAACTGTATTGTTAACTGTAAGATACCTTACATGTATTTTCAAAAAGCACATAGCAATTATATGTAAATACTGCATTTGAATTTTTGCCAGTAAAAATATGTACTGTATAATTACAGTGGAAAATAAGAAAAAATAAGAATATATACAGTCACCAATATGCCATCCAGAAATACTTGAAATGTAGTCACTGTATTCTTTTTTGGCAACCACAGCAGCAGTTTTTATCGTAAATTTAATAGGATATTTTTTACAGTGTTACAGATATGAAGAAGAAGAAGGAGGAGTAAATAAAAATGGCGATACACTCACTTTGAGCGGCCAGGCTCATAATGAGGCTCTGTGCTTGCTGATGATGATGATGATGAGACGACTGAGACAGACTATGAATGTTGGTCAAAGTGCTCACAGGAGGCAAGACTCCACCAGATACCGAGATCTGGACACATACACACACGCACACACACACACACACACACAATGTCAATACATATAAGATACACAAACACTTTGCAGGTAAGGACGTGGTTCCTTTCCTGTGGTGAAAAACTGGCAACGCTTCCTTTTACAGTCCTGTTACCCATGCACTTACTATGTACTTATTATAGTAATTATAATTACTGGTACTAATAACTAGGTACTAACCCTGAACCTACCCCTAACCCATGTTCTTACCTTATATTAGCCAGTAATTTCTAGGTAAGTACACTGTAAGTACAGGTAAGTACTGTACTGTAAAAGGAAGCGTTACCGAAAAACTTCACTAACATAACATTACAAATGTTTATTGGGGGGGTGTATATAAAAGTGAATAAAGGCTGGGTTTCTGTGTTAAACATACTGCCTTCACATGCTAGATCAATGCTCTCTTTGACCTAGTTGAGTCAGTTTCCAAATAAAGTCGACTTTATCAATCATGTCTGTAAAATGTACATTGATCTCTGCGACTACACGGTTGAAAAAAAGGGCTGCCAGACCCGTACTTGTCAAAGCGTGCACGTCGTGACGGTTTGTTCTTTACCATTTTGGCGTCCGGCGATAACAAGCCGTGGCAGTGGTCCAGGCTACCCGGAGACACCTGTTGCAATACTGATTGGCTGCTGCCATGGTGACTGATGGTTGTGGAGGAAGTGACCTCACTGGTTCCTTGTTGACTGTACCTGAGTTCTGCAGCGAAAAACACAAGAAACACTTTTTAGTAGTATTGTGCAGTTAATGCTTTGACGACAAAAATGTGCAATTTGTTGTGTTGTCACACTGGGAAAAAGAGAAAGCTGCTAGTCGGCACATGCTGACCTGATTCCGTCTATCTTTATTTGACCTAGTTGCGTAGCTGTAAATGCAGCTCGAATGATAAGAGTCTGCAGTCCAAACACTGAAAGGCCTTTATGAGGCCGTCTATTCCTTAAACGCATTCTCGTAAACATACCTGAAAACTGATTATTCTAAATGTTGTGCATTTTCTTGCTCCGGGGAAAACAAATACAATCAAAGAGCTTTTGAACCGTTGGAGGTCAGTGACTGTAGCAGAACACACAGCTTGAGCAAACACGCTGTCCTCTGACTCACTCTCTTGACGTAATATTAATCCATTTGTAAACATTCTGCGGAATTCGGTCCATTTCACAGACTGACAGTTTACGGCTTTTCCACAGAAAAGTGATCTTTTGTAGTTGCCAAAAGTTAAGCTGAAGCATTTTGATTTTATTATATGATCGTTTTAAGCCACTGCATGATCCTTCTGGGTTTAAAATACCTTTTTTTCCAACAAGCTATCGATCTTCTGAGGGAGCAAAACACACCCTCCCAGACTCAAAGCTCGAACCTTGACTTGACCCTGGTTTGACCCTAAAGATTTTATGTCCTTGTATCTCACATGTGTCTGCGGGTGTGGCTGTGTGTTTTGTTCACACACCAATGGGACGGAATAATTCCAATGAAACAAACACACTCTTACTGCTTTTGTGACCCTATTTACACCTGATACTAACACTCATCATACCCCGGTTTAACAGTCAAGGCTTAAGTCTAGTCCCAGACTAAAATGCATGTTTGAGCTGTTTTAACTGAAAGCAACTTGCATTGGCATAATGCAATATTGCCAATAATATTGGGTGTTCGAATATGTCAGTGCCATTGTTTTGTCACAAGATGCACACCAGTTATGTTTTTTTTCCCAAGGCATGTTTATTAAAGCTACTTAAATGTCCTAATTTAACTAAGGCCAAATCCTGGCTTAATCTAAGCCCTGTCTGTGAAACCAGGCAATAACGCTCAAATACTGCGGTAAATCAGGGCTATTATCGTTAACTAAAACTATTAAAAAGATTTGTGTTTATTGAAATAAATATTAGATGAAAAAGTTTAAGCAAAAATAAATGCTGTCTTAAGTTTAAGTTGAAACACTGAAATTAGAAACTGCAAAAACAAATCAATAAAAACAAAAACTGAACTAAAATCTTTAACCTTTAAATTAAACCTAAATAGTAATATGAAAAATAATAAGTGACAAAAGCATATAACATAAATCGCGATTAATTGCATCCAAAATAAAAGATTGTTTACATAATATATGTGTGTACTGTGTATAATTATTTAGTATATATATAAATATACACATATGCATGTATATATTTAAGAAACATTTGCATGTATATACTGTATATATATTTATACATAATTTATATTAGATGTAAATATAAATATTTTATATATAACTAAAATATTTTCTTAAATATATACATGCATATGTGTGTATTTATATATACAAAATAATTATACACAATACACACACATATATTATGTAAACACACACTTTTATTTTGGATGCGATTAATTGTTTCCCAGCAATACTAAATAATATATATATATATATAAAGCTAATTGAAAAAATTCATAAAACTATAATAGCATATAAATAATACTAAAATAACACTTCCAACTTTTCCGGTTTGCATGACATCGGATCATCTGAGAGGTGTAAACAGAGTCTGCGCTTCTGTTTTCTGTGGGATTGTTACATGCACTTACTTGAATCGGAGGCACTGTGATGGTGCTGGGTGTGTGATGACACATGGGACAGCAGGGGGTTCATGCTGTGGGGTGGGTATGTGTCCATAGCCAGCTTCTGTCTGAAGGCTTCCTCCTTCCGTCGGTTTGCAAACCAGTTGTACACACGAACCTCCGTGACCAGGTTAGATCCAAGTCCGTGAGCTTTAGAGGGCGACACACCCCTCTGCACACACTCTGCCCTGAGAACATACCCAAAAATAACCAACCGCTATTTCCAATAGATCAAATGTGTTCAAATAAATGTATATCTTATATTGTCGAACAGAAAAAAAGAAACAAATGATGTAATATTAATTAAATGTAATTTAACAGATATATAAAACATATGTTTAATTAAAACTAAAACGAATGCATGAGTGCCACTGTGTTTTGAAGCATAAATAAAATAAATAAGTATCCAACCAAAGTCGGAGAAACAAGAGAATATAAAAATGTATCAAAAATAAAAACAAAAGACTTTACATATAGATTTGATAAACATTCAAATAAATGTGGTGTTGGTAATTTAAAAAAGAGATAGTATATATTGTATGTAATATCATAAAATGCTAAACATAAAAATAGATCAAACATATTAAAATAATATTATACATGTTTTATATATATATATATATATTTATATATATAAATACAAATAAATATATTCATAGTAGTGCTAATCTTTTCATCGATCATCTTTGTTATATATAAATATATATCATCTTAGATCATCTTTGTTATATTTATATAAAACAAAGATGATTAAGAAAAAAGTAGTGCTCATCTTTTCTTCAAAGTATAAATAAATATATTTATTCATATTTATTTTAAACATATTTTTTACAAATACTAAAACTAATATTAATAACTGTATATAAACTTTTTTTTAAATAAATCTAAATTGCAGTTGCATGTCTGTGAATGCAGTTGTTCACGTTGTAATTTCACTGAAACGGACAGCAACACAGAAGAGAGAGAGAGCATTACCTGTTGCATTCCTCCACCAGCGCCTCCCTCTCTTCTTTGCTGGGGTTTTTCTGCCGTTCATAAGCCTGATAAAGTATCTCTTGAGATGCCGGACCCCATTTGAAACGGTTTCGTCTCATCCTCTTAGAGCCTGGCTCCCCCTCGTCTCCGATTGGTCCTGCAGAACCTCCGGGAGCGCCCGAACTGTGTCCGGTAGGATTGAATTCTGGGAAAAAAAACAGGACCTGATCCTGACTGCCTGAGTCACTGAGGTCAGAGCCCTGAACACGGTCGAACTCTGCGGAAATAAGAGGGGGACACGATTGGGGCAGAGTAAGGCAGAATCGTGATATATAGTGCTTGGATGGGGAGGCCCATAATGAAGATGCAATTTTGAGGGTGGTAATAATAATAATAGATCCAAGAATGGGGCTTACAGAACAGAGTATGTACATATATGTGTATACACACACACACACACACACACACTGTACATACATACATATATACACTACCGTTCAAAAGTTTGAGGTCAGTGAGAATTTTATTTTTATTTTTTGGAGGAAAGAAATCAATACTTTTATTTATCAAGGACAGTAAAGACATTTATAATGTTACAAAAGATTCTATTTCAAACAAATGCTGTTCTTTTGAACTTCCTATTCATCAAAGAATCAAAAAAAAAAAAAACTGTACAACTGACAGACCAACAACTGTTTCAACATTGATAATAATAATAAATGTTTCTTGAGCATCAAATCCTCATATTATACTGATTTGTGAAGGATCATTTGACACTGAAGACACTGACACTGGTGATGCTGAAAATTCAGCTTTGATCACAGGAATAAATTACACTTTACTATATATTCACACAGAAAACAGCTGATTTACACTGGAATAATATTTAATACTATTACTGATTTTTGTTGTATTTTTAATCAAATAAGCGCAGCCATGGTTAGCAGAAGAGAATTCTTTTAAAAGTATTTAAAATCGTACCGACCCCAAACTTTTGAACGGTAGTGTATATATATACATACTCTCACACACACACACACACACACACAAGTAATTAGCGTCACTTTGTATGAAAGTACGTACAGTACACACACACACACACACACACACACATATATATATATACATACAGTAATTAGCAAAAATTTGTATGAAAATTAACATGTTGACCTTGAAAAGTGAATGTCCTTCATAAATGTAGGCTATTCAGAGCAAGTAAAGAACATGTATTACGCAGTCTACAAATATGAATAAATTATCTTCTAAATTATCTGACCAAAGTTTGCGAAACAAGAGTATAACAATTGACAAGATAAAAACATTCAAAAAAGAGGCTTTTCATATAGATTAAATAAATGTGCTGTAGGTCATTTATAATAGACACAGTGTAGGGGTGAGCACAAACTAACACACATGGTTTAAAACTTTCCACACATGCCAGCATGACAAAATTTACTGCATTTTATAGTTGCCATATCAACACTATTATAGAGAATTTATTTTGCCAAAATTAAAAAAAATCTTAATTTAAAAGTTAATTTTTTTCATGTTTATTGTGTTTATTTAAAATTAGACAAATCTGATATTATTTGAATCTTATATATCTGTTATTTAACAGTTGAGAGTTCTTTAATGCTTCGCTAACCAGCACTAGCCGGGTTTGTTTAAATCCCAGTTGCGCAGATGGGGCATGTTGTAACTGCGATACTGTGCTCCTATTAGAACTATGCTATTCTATTCTTTACTTTTATGAATTCTATTGAGAAACCATGAGAAAAAAGTGAATAAAGACTGAGAGTCAATGTTAAGAAATCAGTCATTATTGTTATGTTTTGAACTATGCTGTATAACTGTGTTTTGTGTTGTGTTTGTTGTCAAACTAAAAAATTACACAAAATATGCCATTATTTTACATGAAAAAGTTAAGAATTGTATTTTATTGACAAAATATTTTAGTTTGTCTTGTATATTTTTTTTTGTTAGATCAGATAACATTGAAGCTGTCATATGGTCATGTTACAATGGACCCCACCTATGGGGCATGTTGTCACACGTCACTTCCATTATTTCGGGGTAAATCAAGAAAAAAGTATACACTGTATTTGTATTAATGAAACAAAACCACATAATTGTACTAGACATGTGTGAAATTAATCGAGGGAGGAAAAGAAATACTCTGAACCCCAAGTGAATTTACACAAACTGAGAAAGTCAAAAAGTGTTCTAGTGTAGCTCTCCGTGCTGTAATAAAATGCAATATATAAAACACACCAAAAGGCTACAATTCATGTTTTACAAGTATAATTTGTTAGCAAATGTAATAATAAATAAAATGATTCACTGCATTGTACAGTAGGCCTATATAACAAACATCAATACCAGATGCAAAAATAAATAAATAAACGAGAGCTTATAAAATAAATAAAGCTTAAAATGAATGTCACTTGTATGAAATGTTGTTAAATAATGTAAATAGATGAATTTACTTTTAAGCTCGCAAAGGGAACAAAACAGTCTACTACATAGGCTAAGCTAGATTGTAAATATGAACGTTGTACTGAGATGTTGACTTACGTCTGTCGATTTCGCGCTGTTTCTGGACATACCAGGTGTAAAGCGCGGCTCGCTTGGCCGTCTTCATCGGCGTGCCTTTATTGAGGTGCTGGGACAGGTGCGACTGGTTGAGGCCCGTCACGTCCACCACCTCGCGCTGAGGGATATTGTGCTGCTGCATGTAGCCTTTCACAGTGCGAGCCACGCGCCACGGGTCCTCACTGACAACCACACACACTAGGCTATTATCAGCAGATTCACAAGCAACTCGACATTATTTTTTTCCCCTCCTATCAAAAGGCCTACTGAGTTGATTATTTGGGATTAATAACTGTATAATAATAATTGTATATAGGCAAGACGAACTGTATATATTCATACAATAAAATAATAAATAATAATAATAGGCCCGGCATGGCATTGATTGTGGCCTATATCATTTTAAATGCCTCTAATTTGACGTAGGCTATAGCCGACAAAATGCCTTAATAAATCTCTTAATTTTAAGCCTCGTGTAAAAAAAAAAAAAAAAAAACAGCAATCAGCATACAACAAGTAAAACGCTTGTGATCGGTTCGATAAGTTTAAACAAAAAAAAATGAAAATGTCTGACGGATCCGCTAATGTTTGTTTGGGGAAATAACCCCTCACATTTGAGTGTGCTCGAGGATGTTGATTTAAGACTATAACTTTGGACAATGAATAACTAGATATCTTTTCCCTCTATTCATACGACATTGTGTATCTTTCTGTTGATGATTTATAGAAATAAATTAATAACAACTACACGTGGTTTCGTTTTTGACTTTACGTCAATATTAATATCTTGTCCTCTTTATAGGCTACTTTTGCACATTTCGATAACATTTCAATATATTTTTTTTTTTGCCGAAATTTTAAATGTATTCGATTTTTTTGTGTCTAAAGTTGCATAATTAGGTAGGCTAGGCTAATTAAAACAATATTAAAATAATACTGAAATAAGAAAAAAATGCTTCATCACATAGTCTAATTTTGGTATTGGTTTCGTAGATCATTTTATTAAAAAAAAATATTGGGCAAGCAAAAAGAAAAAATGTATTAATAAAAGAAAATAAATAAATTATACAGGATACAATTAGACAAGTTTCTACAGAGAATTTAAAAGAACTAGCCTACAGGTTTTTTTATTGAGCTGCTCATTATTGCGCACTCTTATTGCGACTGGAATAAAAAAAAAGCATGTAGTAGGCCTAATTGTAATGTAACATGTTGCATTGTTTGCATATAATATTTTAATAAGGTGACATTTAGAAGTCAAGTATCAGTATGTGAATAACTCACGATAGCATGCGCTCCACCTGCGCGCGCTGCTCCGCCGCCTCCTCCGTGTTGAGAGACTGCAGCTCGCGCAGGATCGGCGGCGTGTCGAAGTCATCCCCGTCATCAGAGCCTTCATCCCCGGACAGTTTACCGCCTTTCCCCTGCGCGCTGGTCAGAGTCAGAAACACCGGCTTCGAATCACTGGAGTCGCTGCCGCCGTTGACACTCGCCGGGGACAAGGGTTTTTCCATTTTTATTCCGAATTCGGCGGAACACGGGCATAAATCCTCCAGCGCCTGGACCAGCACATCCTTAGTGACCCCCGAGTCCAACAAGGCGCTCAGGAGCTCCTGCTGAAGCGACGTCAACTTGGACACCATGTCAGTAAACATCAATCCGGTGTCGTTGAAAATCCTCGCGGCCTCGGTAAATAGACGTGTGAAATTAACTGAAACGAAGAGTGTTTTTAAGGACGGAAGCACATGAGACTAAAGTGTCTTAACGCAAAGTTTTGCAGTTGTCCAGTGCACGAGCGCACCTGCTGAAGGAAGTAGTTCTACGTTCCTGGGGGGCGGAGCTGACTGCATGGTCATTGGCTGTTGCACCTTATGCAAATGATATTTACTCGTTTATGAATAATGCTAATATAAATGAGAAATTTAGAGGAATCCAATTCTGTATTAGTCTGCTTTTGGGTCACACTTTAGATTAGGGTCCAATTCTTAACTACAACTTTTGCCTCAATAAACTCCTTATTAACCTACAGCTTATTAATAGTACACTGTAAAAATTATATGATCAATAAGTTATTATGACAACATGTTTTTATATTGCAGTAACTCATAAAAAACCTGAAATTTGCTTAACTTATTTTGATAAGTTATACAAGATTCAACTCATTTTTTTAAAGTTGATATCCAAGACATCCAAGTTGATTGTAATTAAACATTATTTATGAATAAATAAATACTGCATTATAAACATTTAATAACAACAGGCTAATACATTGTTTCTGAAAAGTTGTTTTGTGATTTAAATAGTCACAAATCTATTTGTATTTCTTCATTTCATTTATTTGCTTATGTCTTACATTGTTATGAGCTTAAAATACTGTTTTTTACTTGAGAATAAAAGGTGGCACCCTCCTCTGAAAAAAAAGATAATTAATTAATCGTTATATTTGTTATTATTGGTTAGTTTTTATTCTGCTCCTATAATGCGTTCATTTTATGATAATCATTACTCAAATATGAGTAATAAAAATTATAAGTTATGACAACATATGTCTTTACAGTGTTTTAACTCATCAAATTAAGTTAAGCAATTTTCACATTTATTGTAAATTATACAAGATTCAAATATTTTTTTAAAGTCAGTTTAATGTAATTTAAGTTGAAATGACTTAAACATTTAAGTTGATTGTATACTTTTCAATTTTTTCAAAGCAACTTTTTTTTACAGTGTAGAAAAACATCCCACTTTCCATCATTCGTAGACCCCTCTTTCTTCTTTAATCATTTTCTCATTTATTTGATTCTGAAAAGCAAAATGTGACTTTTCAACGAGCACAAATGTTGATCAGTGACACATCAACAGTAAAAGTGTGAAAATTCAGCATTAATGTTTTTCATAAATAGACTGGAATCAAAATGCTACATAAAAATAATCATTATGAAAATGTAAAATCGTAGACACAATATGAGTAATTCACAAGATCAAATCTGCTGCTGGAACAGAATTTTAATGCGCGCTGCATTTCAACCTTTCTCACACATTTTAGGGACTGGTCAGTTCTCAATCATTAACAGCAGTTAATAACAAACTTACAGAAATTACATATTTTTTTCCAGGATGTGAAACTACTTCTGTTGTGAAAGCTGCACTGGAGTGTGACTGTATCGGATGAATAATTTGTTCGTTTTCTCTCTTTCTCTCTCTTCTGACCAGGAGGTTTTGTATGTGGTTTACTGACACTATGAAAGGCTCTGCTGTCTGTGTAACAAAGCCCCATCCCTTTCCACCACTGGAATGTTTTTTTTTTCTTTTTGTAAATATGGATAATTTGCCTGCAGTTTGAACCAAAAGCTGTCAGAGTCGATCGATAGGCATCTATTCATAGATATTTGATCTAAGTGAGGCATTTACAGATATATGAAACTGTTTAAGTATGGCTAAAATATGCTAAAATAGTGTAATTAGTCAAACTTTTATACTTACACACACATTTTAGACATGATGGGTAAGCTGGGGAATCAGTGACCAGAAAGATGAGTTCCGGTCAGTAAGCTGGACCTTGACTTGGACTCAAAAGGACACATAAACACAAGAACACACACACACACACACACACACAGTTTATTTCTGTCATGTTCTGGGAGATAGGTAAGGTCTCGAGGCATTTATTGTCTGTGTTTGCCGTGACAGAACTGTGCCACAGGTGTTACACCATATAAAGACTCCGTTGATCACCCTGTTAGACATTAACCACAGTAATCTAACCTTCACAAGCTTCCTTTACATGATGATGCGCAATGATTATGATTGTGTTATAAAACAGCCTAGGTGTGTGAATATACACACAACACATTTTGCACAAACTATTGGATGAATTAGACCAATTTTAAGGATTACAAACTACTTTAAAATGCAGATGTTTTTTGTTAAAGCTTTACCATCATTTATTTATTTTTATTTTTACTAACTATTGTCATTCTTGTTTCCATGTTAAAGGACGGAGAAATGATTAGAAATTTTACAATAACTAATTTCATATAATTGACATTATTATTGATTGAGTCATGAGGTATACTACAACTGACCGCAAGCTCTGCGCATTTGTCAAAATTAAAGTGACTGAAAGACTTCACACTCATTTCCTTTAAGGAGGCAGAGGAGCAAATGAGATCAGTGGTAGAGGAAATAAGGAGTGTGAGTGGAGCTACTCTCCCAGAACGGACTGCAGCTCTGAAGCCCCCGCTGATTTAAACATCCCCCTTACAGAAATCTCATCTTCACACAATACCAACGGCCTTCTTTATTCTCAACTCTACAATCTCAGATTCTCTCTCTCTCTCTCTCTCTCTGTCTGTCTCTATCTCACAGACAGAAAGACAGACAGACATATAGATGATAGATAGATAGATAGATTGACTTAACTTAAAAAAGTGAGGAAACATGTTGCCTTAAAATGAAGTAAATAAACTTCATGCGTAATTGAAAAAAATTAAGTTATGTGGAATTGTCAAGTCCACATAACTTAATTTATTCAATAGGCATGACGTTTATTTACTTAAACCTATTAAGGCAACGGGTTTCCTCACTTTTTTAATGTTAAGTCAACTGATCACTTTTTACTGTGAGATAGATAGATAGAAACACAGACAGGTGATAGACAGACACACAGACAGACAGACAGACAGATGTATAGATAGATAGATAGACAGACAGATAGATAGATAGATAGATAGATAGATAGATAGATAGATAGATAGATAGACAGACAGATAGATAGACAGAGACAGACAGACAGATAGACAGAGACAGACAGATAGATAGACAGACAGATAGATAGACAGACATATAGATAGACAGAGACAGATAGATAGATAGATAGACAGATAGATAGATAGATAGACAGATAGATAGATAGATAGATAGATAGATAGATAGATAGATAGATAGATAGATAGATAGATAGATAGATAGATAGATAGATAGATAGACAGATAGATAGATAGATAGATAGATAGATAGATAGATAGATAGATAGATAGATAGATAGATAGATAGATAGATAGATAGATAGACAGACAGACAGGTGATAGACAAAGACAACAGATAGATTGACAGATATATATATATATATATTTAGACAGACAGACAGATAGATAGACAGAGACAGACAGACAGATAGACAGAGACAGACAGATAGATAGACAGACAGATAGATAGACAGAGACAGACAGATAGATAGACAGACATATAGATAGACAGAGACAGATAGATAGATAGATAGATAGATAGACAGACAGATAGATAGATAGATAGATAGATAGATAGATAGATAGATAGATAGATAGATAGATAGATAGATAGACAGACAGGTGATAGACAAAGACAACAGATAGATTGACAGATATATATATATATTTAGACAGACAGACAGACAGGTAATAGACAGAGTCAGACAGATATATATATATATATATAGATAGATAGACAGACAGACAGACAGACAGACAGGCGATAGACAGAGACAGACAGATAAATAGATCCTCCTAGGACCCAGGAATAGACTTTCGTCCACTATATGGACATTATATTTTTTGAATTTCTCTGATAACATGTCATTTTTAAGTCTAGATATTATGTAAAGAGCACATTCAGAGATACCAAATGTTTGGAGGTTTCTCCATGACAACAACAACAACTCATTGGCCTTTAAAAAGGACTGACATTAATTTAGTGATCAAATTTAGCACTCTTATGGAAATATGACATTTTGTAAATTTAATTTAAATCTGACTAATTTTCAAATTGTTTATTAAAAATCAACATTTCAGGAAAATGTTACGGGGTTTCTAATCAAAATATGATTTGCTGTTACAGGGGCATTGATTTCATACATGTCCACTGTAGAGGACACCAAAACTTAAAGCATGTTTATCAGCCAGTTTGGGAGACACACCAAGTGAATAGGGAAAGAAATTATATATCAATATTCCTATGATTCCAATATTAGATATTATTATGAAAATGTTGCCAATTATTACTCCCATTATTACACGTCTTTATTCATTACATGATGCCCCAAGAACACATTGCGCAGATTAGATACAGTGTAGATACTCCTTTTTGCACTGTATTATGTGTTATATGGACCTGTGTCTGCAATAAAGCTTTATTATTGTATCGAATGGGACTACACATTTATGGCCATTTTACACATACTGCATAAAGTAAAAAGGTAGCCTATATCAGTTCATTCTGTTATATCTTTGATAACAAAGTTGAGAATCATCTTTATACAAAGTTTGGTTAAAAAAAATCCTGAAATCCTTATTTCTTATGGTCTAAACTCAGTGTAATGACAAATAATACAAAATGAAAAACCTTTTTTTTTTTCTGGGTCTCAGGAGTAGAACAAATAGATTAGATTGATTTCTAATTTTTAACATTAATTTCAAGCAAACTTAGGCCTATAACATTTACTGAGTACTGAAGGCCATCCCTTTCGATCTACAAACTTTTGACGCCCCACTCAGTGTTTGCAAAAATCACTTGACATTTCATTTGAATTGCACAGGCAGAACAATTAACAGCATTACAACACGCATCAGTCAACAGATATGATGCTGTACTGCGCTTTTACAACACAGTAAAGAATTCATGACCTTTTTATGGATACAACGTTCAAAAGAAGACTTTGATGGCTCCTCATGAGGGGTCAAAATCTGAAGAAATGGCCACCGTAAATGTAAGAAGGAGAATAAATACAGGCGGAGCATGTGATGCTGGCACAGGACCAGACACTTCAAATCTACAGCAAATCTGAAGTAAATGCTTTTTAAATTCAGGGATTCGACATCACAAAAAAGTCCTTCAACTTTTTCTGTCTTTCACTTATTACTCTCTTTATAGGAGATCCATCGCTCACCCGTCCCGTACAGTCATTTAGTTAATCGGGTATTGGTTAACGCGCTGCAAATCTTTCAACCAACACAAACATCATGTTAATATCCACTATCTTCCTACGCAATATGTATATATACAAAAGCATTTTAAAAGGAAAAGTGTAGTATTTCTACATTTAAAAATATGCCTTATTTAAGATGAGTATTTAAATGATTTACATTCATTAGACTTTTGGAGAGACTCATCCACTCCTTTCAGAAAGGTTTTATTGTGCTTTATATCTTAATGGTCCCTCATTTTTCGGGTCCCCCAGGGTGAAGGGGGGATGAGGGTGAGCGCTCAGGAACAGACGTGCCTGAATCAGCGTTCCTCCCTCCTGTTAGAGATGAGTGGACTCTGCCCCGCTGAACCTCATGCTCGCTTGCTCTGCTCTTCGCAGGAATCACACGTTCCGTCCTCTTCTTCATCCTGATTGCACTCCTCCTGCTGCTTTTCTCTCTCATGCCTCAGTGACCCCGGGGCCCCAGAGGGCCAAAGTCAATCAAGGTATCAGGTCAAACTAAAATTAGCAGATAATTTCGTTACAGCTTTTTAGTCGCTGTCATTGCTCTAGCCATTCAAGACATTTAGTGTTACTTTTCTACAACGTTAACAGAATTTTATAATATCCAATAATAATAACTCAAAGTATGTTATTGAACATTTGTAAAAATGCAAAAGATTTCAAAACGGTCTTCCTGGCAATTAGGTGTTGCAAGCAAATTGATAGATATAACACCCACACACATGTTTTATGGGGACATTCCAGATATAATGATTTTTATATTGTAGAGACTGTATATTCTATCCCCAAACCATACCCGTCACAGAAAACTGCAGTTTAAAAAAAAAAAAAAAAAAAAAAAAAAAAAAAAAAAAAAGATCAAATAATTTAATGTGATTTAAAAGCTGTTTGCCTTATGGGGACCAAAACATTTCCCCACAAGGAGAAAGATTTCAGATATTGCCATGTTGTGGGGACATTTTTATGTACGTATACCTCCCTACCTACGCAAGTATATACCTACCTACACTGCAAAAAAAAGTTTTTTTTAAGTACAATCAACTTGAATGTTTAAGTCATTTCAACTTAAATTACATTAAACTGACCACATTTTAAAAAAAAATTGTAAAACTTATGTAAAAAGTTGAAAATTGCTTAACTTATTTTGATGAGTTAAAGCAATGTAAAAACGCATGTTGTCATAACTTATTGATCATATAATTTTTTTCAGTGTACCTACCAACCTACGTACCTATCTACGCAAGTATACCTACCTACGTGCATATATACCTACGTATATATACGTAATACCTACTTATATGTACATAGGTAGGTAGATATATAAGTACCCATCTACGTATTTATACCTACCTACTGTACATATATACCTACCTACGTACTATATGTATATCTACCTTATCCATCATAGGTGCTTCTTATAAAGATGATTTGATACCAATGTTCCTGTAAATTTTCACTTCTGATCCACAGCTATGAAATTATTTACTACCGGTATACAAAATCATGGTAACAGGGTTGACAATTTTAACAGGGTCGTCCCATTACGACAAGCACAAAACAAACAAAAAACGTTTTAAGTCCAACAAAAGAAAATTTAAAAGATGAATTGAAGGGAACACAATATTTCAATATGTTCTCTAAATGTAATTGTCTATGAGAAAAACACAATGCGTTGTATTAGAAACATTCATGGTTTGAAAAACAACTCCCAACAGTTATACGTTTCATTCTACAAAAAAAGTAGCTTGAACCGCTAGAATATGAAAATTTCTTTTACTGTACCTTCTGATCACACTGCACAAAAGTGATGGCCTTCCTCAGTATTTTTGTCTTTTCCAGTGGAAATGTCTCAAGATTCTTAAATTAGATGCATTTGCTGGAGATGCAAGTTGACAACATATGAAGTCTTGTTTTCTGTGAAACTGATGAAAATGAAGTGAGTTTATGTTTTAAATAAGAACAAATATCTGCCAGTGGGATTAGAAAAATCATGATTTGTGTAAGGGTCAATTAAGACTTTTCAAGACCTTTTAAGACCCACAGAAACCCTGCTATTTGTAATCAACTGGAGATTTTTAGTAAATGCATCAAGTCATTTCTCGACAAGTTTACACAGGTGTATTCAATATCAACACGTTCCAATAACATTTCACATCCAGAAAGTGTCCATATACTCGGTTTATAAAAAAATAATGATCTGTAGTGGTAACCTAATGATTAAGCAAATGGCTGCTAATACAAATGACTGATTCAATCCCAAGAATGACTGATTTAAGAATGGAAGTTATAGTAAGACCAGGTATAACTGAAGACCAAGTAAAAGTTGCCACAAGGGACAGGAGCAAATGACTGTAAATTGCTTTGAAAGAAAATGGTGAGCACTACTTTTAAAGGTTGTAACCATGAGATTTCCAAAATTGCTACAATGGGATATGTGCAAATAAAATGTCTGAAATGTTTCTTAAATGCTATATGCATGTACAGTATTTTGCTAACTGAATATCTGCATTAGTCCAAAATACAGTAATAACTGTTTAAAAAAAAACATTGTATAATGCGAAACAAACACGCACACTAAAGCAGTTTTTGAATAACTTCCTATTCTGTGCAGACATGCTCACCATCATGATTCAGAACAATGATCTCCTTCTGAAATTAATATTTCATATCAGGTTTTAACTGAGAACTTGAAAAAAGGAACACTTGAATACTGCAAGCGTGTTTTTACTTGCGTCAAATCATTCAAGTGAAATTAGTTTTATAGTGTAACTTGAGACTCAACGGGAATTTTCTTTTGATACTTTGATAATATATGTTAAAATATACATTTTGAATAAAATATAAAGGTGGTTATAACTTCAGACGGTCAATCCGTATGGCTTCATCGGTGCTTTTTTACTTTCACTTTGGTGATTTGCTGAGCTGAAGGGAGGAATCGTTGCGGTCCGATTCTTTTATTTCCTCAAAGTTCCTCACTACATCCTCAAGGAAACTCACCACAGTCTTCAGATCCTCACTGCGGTCCAACACAGTCTCTTCTAGCGGTCCCTTCAGCCTGGTCAGTGTCTCGTTGAGCACCATCAACCCATCTTCAGGCGCAGCGTGATCCACTGCCTCCTCCCCTGCAGGACCGTCAACCAAAGCCACGTCCTTATCGCCAAGGTAACGAACCAGGAAGTCCTGTAGCACTGGCCTGGATTGGTCACTCAGTGATGACCTCAGCGCCGGAAGGTCCTCAGGCTGGCATACGGACAGGAGGTGCAGGAGAGCACGGCAGAGCTGCGAGCGTAAACTAGCACAGTATCGATACTCCAGGAAGTCTTCCGTATCTTCACTGTGTTCAAGGGCCTGAGCCAAAGCTTGCCACACCTCGGCAAACTGGTGAACATCACCGTAGCAATCTCGCGTCGAGGGAACAGAAAGTGCAGCGGCGGATTTGATGCGTACTTTGAAGTTCTTGCAGGAAGTGACGACATAGGAAAGGGCAGAGTAAGCTTCCTTAGACCAGACAGCAGAACCTGCGAGGGAAGTGGTGGCGTGTTAAGGTGCGTTCACAACATTATTACCAGATTCTGACTTCTCGTAAAGTTTTACAAGAATGGGAACACTTTTTACTTGTACCACGTGACCACAGAAAAACCAAAACACTCTAACAACCAACTCCTCAAATAAGGGGGATAGTTCCTAGAACTATTGGTGGAAGAACTCGCTTTTTGGCGTTTTCGCACCGCAGGTTTAATTCTAGGAATGCTTTTTGGGGGAACCTAATTAGCACCTACTTCAGAGTAGGGTCTAACCCAGAACAATAGGAACTACCAGTGACATTAGTGTACGCTGATTGGCTGAACGCATACAAAACACCGGCACCTGCCATTAAAAAAAAAAATAAGCCGTGTACACACACAGATTATAGCCTATATATTGACACGGCAAACGCTAATACTTTTTCATTTACTGTCTACTTTTTATACGTTTTTTACTAGTTTTATCTAATAACGTATTAGACAGGAATGTTAACAAATAGTAAACTAATGAACACGGAGAATGCAAGTACTGTGTGCTCAGGATCTGGCGTTCTCAGTGCCGTCAAAAGGTCACAACAAGTGCAGCTTACATCACTTCAGAGTTCCTACTGGAAGTGGGAATGCAACCAGGAAAATGAAACATTTAGTTATCAGGGAACCACTTTAGGGGCTAGATCCTATAACTAAAGTTCCTAGAACTACCCAGTACGAAAGGGGCTAAAAAGAACAAATATCCCAAGTGTTCTGAGGCCATAACAATTGATTTGTGTGAAGAACACACTCAAAAGTGGTCACCGTGTCCATCCGCCATAGATCCTGTGCACACATTAAAAAGTTGCCTCTCGAAGAAGCTTTGATTGTGAAATGGCATTGGCTCTTGTGCGTCTTGTGACCAATTACATCATGCTAAAGAGCCGGGTGTCCCTTTTGTATTAGATATAACTGTGTGCGTTCATGGAACGGGATCATTTTCAGCCAAGGGTTTGAAATGAAAGCATGGTAACGCATATCATCACACTACCCAATTTGGTGGGTTGTGATTCGTAAATTATGTTCCCTAAAAGGAGCCTAAAACATTAGCAAAACAATGTGTAAAAAAGGTCGCACACTGAGAGAAAAGCTGCGCAATTTTTTCCTTAAAATTCAAACACATTGTTTTTTATGACCGTAACCAGGTTTCTCATTGAAAGCAATGGAGTACCCTGCACATCGAAAAATGACACTAAAGGGGTTCCCCTTTGCATTAAAAAGTGGTGCCGAGGGGTCCTAACCAACCGTCAATATGTGACGAGTTGGAAGTGGGAATGTGTTACAACGATTCGGAGTAGAAAATCACACGTTGTCATCTTGTAATTACGGTAATTATGACATGGCATAAACGAAGCATTAGCTCAATGTCATGTGGTTCCTTACTTGGCTAAATGAACCCACCCACAATCCTCTATGATATTCTGATCTCTAGATGGTGATTGACAAATAAAGCCCAAAGTATACTTCAGTTTTCACGCAAACACTTAGCATACAAGTACAGTTGAATGCAAAACCTTTACAAGTTTACTTCATTTGAAAGGGCACACTCGCAAGTTTCATCTCAGTTTTCCCGAGATTATCAATTAGGAATGATACAAATTTTCCTCGTTTAAACTAGAGTTGTGGGTAACACAAGTGCTCAATGCGGGCGTCTACTGTTGCTGCCATCTCCAGCATAGATATCCATAATAAAGGCTAGACGTCTCGTCCGCGCTGCTGGCCAATGGAGGTCGACGTCCGCACCTGGCGGCCATCTTGTCACAGGCAGCTCGCTCACTCCTAACACTGTTTTAATGGTGCATGTACTTTTTAAATAACCATAACTTGCTCAATTTTCTACCCATTTTCAACGGTTTGGTTTGTTATAAATGTCAGAGATGTAGTTATGACACTGCATACTTATGAATAATAAGTGTATAGTAAATAATCATCCAGAATTATAGCCACGTTAATAACGTTTGTAAGAAACCAAACGTTTGTAAATCCGTCAAGATTTCAACGAGATAAGAGTATTTGTGTTCGTGGTGATCACTCATCTTACATCAGGCACCACAGAGCCCGCCAGAAAGCTTGCCTGTGACAAGATGGCCGACGGTGATGACGATAGAGACTCCGCCGTAAGACATCTAGCCTTTATTATGGATATCTATGGTCTCCAGCAGTTTTTTTTTTTTTGTTTGTTTTTTTTAACCATGAAACAATGGGCCGGGCCAGGGGTGCCACCTTGTGGATCAACTAATTATTGCACATGTGAGCTAAGTGAAAGAGTACGCAGAAGAGTTTGCACGGTTAGAAAATTTGTGAACAATGCGCACATGCTATGCTTTGGACAAAATGTACGCCACACACACTGTACGCTTACTACAGCTGTGCGATTCTGGATAAATTGAGAATCACTATTTTTTTGTTTAAAAAAACCACTAAAATATGAAAAATTAAGTCACTTGTTGCCACCTACTGGTGTAACTATGTCATTGATACAATCTTTATTTAATGCGTCAAGTTACTTTCAAAAGGTGATTTGTTCTAATTTGATTGCTACTGTTTCACTCCGAACTATAAACTTTTATAAACAGTACTTCCTTAATAATTTTCATTATTGTAACACAAAAATAATGATACTGTGAGGTTGAAAAGACTTTTTGTGAACCTGTTTCAGAAACAGCCATACCTACACATGACAAATGCTCTCTCTGGATCAACGGCAGCAAGAACACAGATTTGAATGTTCCGCTGTGATCGTACTTGTCAAATGTTTAATGGACATAGCAGAATCGCTGTCATTTATGAATATGATCAGATGGGTGTTTGAATCGAGATCGTGATCGTTTAACGATTAATTGTGCAGCTCTAATTCATTTGGTAAAAATAGTATACTTTGGGCTTAAGAGTGGCCATAATAAAAAAGTAAATGCACTTTTTTTTATTAAAATGTTTCGAAAAACTTTTATATCATTTTCAAAAAAAGTTTTTACTAATTAACTAGTAAACTGAACTACTGTAACACTGTACGTTGTAACATTAATTTCATGTAATTCAACATCAATATCAAAGTAATACCGTAATTCTCTTAAGCTGATGATACACAGGGCAACTTTTTGAGCAATGTTGCTGGGCAATGTTGCCGTCAACGGGCAACCAGATGAGACACAGGGCCCACGACCGATCTAAATTATCCAGATAGAAATGTATTGCCCATTTTCAATGGGAAAGTGCCCAAGCAACAATCGCTCAGCAAGATTGCCCAGCAACATTGCTCAAAAAGTTGCCCTGTGTATCATCACCTTTACACTTGGAAAACATGTGACTGTACACATCTTAATCATTATTTTCAAAAAACATGTTTATGTAGGCCTATATTTTTCAAGACAAAAACTTTATGATGTATTATTAATTCACTATTATTTTGTTTTCAGCGGGGGAAAAATCATTTGACTGGGTGGACAAAAGTTTTACAAATATTAATAAGCAGTGAAGGAGGTTAAAGGTGAACTAAGTAACTTTTTTACCTTAACCGAACAGCTTTGGAGTCATTGTAATGTTTATATTACTGATTTCGTGTTGAATGATGGTCGTCTCGCACCCCCCTGGTGCCTGTGAGCCGCAAAACCACCCTTGCAACTTTGGGCCGGCGAGCCGCCGCCCTGAGTGTTAGGAAGTATCGTGTGATATCAGGTCTCGCGAGGTAACGAATTGCTTTACGGCAAAAAAAACAGATCTGATAAAAATCTGATAAAATGAGCATCAAGTAGAAATAACCCGGCGCCGTATACATGTGGTGTTGGGCGCGCGCAGCTCTTAAAGGGGCCATACCTTATTTCCACTCGTTACAGCGTCCATCCTACTGAACAGGTACCGGTGTACAGGGGGAGGGGATCCGGCCGTGAGTGCGAGCCATTTCTGCGTGAGTGCTATTCACGACAGTACAAGTGCTCCACAGCGACTCTAGGGGTCGCTGTTTGACAAAAACGGAATTCTTACTGAGTGCTGCTTTAACTTAATGCTTTTCTTTTAAGAATTTTATTCGTTTAAATGTTTTTTCTTCATTCTGATTTGAGGACAGTTAGTTACATCACCCTGACATATTTGAAATGTAAGCCTCCTGAAATTTAACCCAAGAATAAGCGTGTATTAATAGTGAATAATAATAATAGTGATTTCTTCCTTAGAAAACACCACTAATCATTGCAAAAAGTTTTTTTTTTGGTGTGTTCACTCACCTAGAGGCAGGCTGCGGTTTCTGAAGGTATTGCCCAGTGCGTAGCAGGCGTTCCAGCGCACTTTCATGGTAGCATCTCCTCTAACCGTCTCGATCAGTGCCGTCATGGCCTCCTGCAGAGGCTGCTCAAACACAGGCTTTCCCAGGTGCACCGGCTGCAGGAAGTGAAGCAGATTCCCGAGCGCACGGACAGCATTGCTCTTTACCTGCGGCACAGGAAACTCTTATCTTCTAGGAGTTCATTCTACTTACAGCATTACTCTATGGTACAATATAAAAATATGGCTTTTGTTTCTGCCCCTAATGAGGATGCCGCAATATTCAAAATGTAACTGATAAGTAAATGTTATGGCTGTTAACACCATAGATCGATAAATGAGCATTAGAATAGTAATTAAGAACTGAAATGTGTTTTAATTACAGCAGTAATTAGTAAAGTTCTTTCAAGTGATGAATTTAAAGGAATAGTTCACTTAAATAATTTTACTCACCCTCAAGTTGTTTCAAACCTGTATGAATTTCTTTCTTCTGCTGAACACAAAGGAAGACATTTTGAAGAATGTCGGTAACCAGACAGTTCATGGACCCCACTGACTTCCATAGTAGACATTCTTCAAAATATCTTCTTTTGTGTTCAGCAGAAGAAAGAAATTCATACAGGTTTGAAACAACTTGAGGGTGAGTAAATGTTTATTTTTAAGTGAACTATTCCTTTAAACTAATCTTTATGCATGAATGCACAGATTTACATTTACAAAGCAACTCTTAAAGGGATAGCGTTATAACAGAGCAAGCACTCTTCAAGAAAAGGTGGTCTTTAATGGGTTAAATCAGGTAAATGTCCAGTTAAATGTCAATGAAATCGAATACATTTCCAATATCAACTGATAAAATAATGACAATAAAAAAAATTGAAATGGAAAGCTAAAAGCTACACATAACTTAAAGTACACTGAACAAAATTATAAATGCCAGCCTAAGGCACACCTGTGCAATAATCATGCTGTCTAATCTTGATATGCATCTTGATATGCCACACCTGTGAGGTGGATAGATTATCTCGGCAAAGGAGAAGTGCTCACTAACACAGATTTAGACAGATTTGTGAACAATATTTGAGAGAAATAGGCCTTTTATGTACATAGAAAAGGTATTAGATCTTTGAGTTCAGCTCATGAAAAATGGGGGCAAAAACAAAAGTGTTGCGTTTATAATTTTGTTCAGTGTAGTTTAACTGTAGTCAACCTACTCTTCTGAAAGTTTTCTACACTAAAAGTAACAACAATTGCCAAGCTGTTCAAACTATATGTAAATATGCATTACTGGTGAAAAGTTTGGGTAAGAATTTTTTTGTTGTTGTTGTTGTTGAAAGAAATGAATTCTTGTACTCAGCAAGGATGCATTAAATTGGTCAAAAGTGACAGTAAAGACATTTATAATGTCACAAAAGATTAATAATTCATATAAATGCAGATCTTTTGAACTTTTTTCATCATCAAAGAATCCAAAAAAAAAAAAAAAACTGTGATAATAATAAGACATTTTTCTTGAGCAGCTATATTTATTTTTATATATATATATTACATTTAATTTGATAACTTTCAAGGGGAAGAACGTTGTAACATTTTCACTTAAAATTTGAGGGGGGTTTTGGGATATTATCTGCCCTAATAAAACATCTTATTTTAACAAATGCCTCACTCTCTCCAAAACCAGTATATATATCAGGCAGTCCTAGTCCCAAAATCTTAAATGTTTGTATCATTTAGCATAGTCACAAAATTGATTCTGCCTTGATACTTGTAGAAAGTTAAACAAAGTAGATGTAAAAGACTTTTTGGCATCACTAATAAAAAATTGAAAACAAGTACCCACCCTGTCTTTATCTCCTGAAGCTTTAGTGGCAGATCTCAACATGTTCAGCAGCAGCATATCAGAGAACTCCTCCTGAAACTCCAGTCCCACTGACTGCCTGAGAACAACAGATGAGCAAAGGAAAACCATCAGTCATCAGATTTATGGAGCAAACACATACACACAGATGTGACCGCTCTCACATGTTGACAATGAGCGTGTCGGTGAGGTTGCCGAGAGACCAGGCCGCCTTGGCACGGACGTTAGGCGAGCGGTCATCCAGAGCGGTGAGGATGGCATTAGCCGTGTCTGCCACAAACATCACATCCTGTGTGTCGTCAAAAAAATAAAGTTAAATCAATCGTCCTTTTGAGATGGGGACTATTTTTTTTAGTTGGATGAAGGTGGATTAACTTATAGTTAAACTTGTAAATGTATATATTTAACCCTCATCCTTCCCTCGCACTTTGTAAAACATCTTTCCCACGTGGGTCAAAATTACCTGAAGCCCTTAAATTATACTTAATTTTTGTTCTTTTTTATTTTATTTACCGTTACATTACTAGATTTATAGATCAATAAATAAATAGTAATTTAAGCACATTCCTCACACTCAAAATAACTGAATTTCATGCATAACCCTTTTAATTCAGCTCAAAATATCTTACATTGGGTGTTTCTGTCGACCTCTAGTGAAAAAATTTATAATATAACATGATATTTCATGACTCTTGCCACTAGATGGCCTTATAGATCTATTTGGAGCAAATGAGCAGTTCAGCTGGGTCCTAAATTCAGTTTCTCTTCAGTATGCATTCAGATACACATGCAGACATTATAAAATTATTTTTTTGTTAAAGTTTTAGCATTTTTAGTTTGAATTGTGTACTGAAGCATTCCTCGCATTACATTCATTCCTAAGGGGGTCAAATTGACCCGCGAGGGAAGGATTGGTTACTTTTTTAAATTTCAACCACAAAACTCCTCGAATCCATTCATTTTTTGTGTGTGTGTGTATTCGTGGTTCAAGTGCGACAAAACTTCTAGGGTCTTGGAATGACCCGAGGGAAGGATGAGGGTGATTTTTTTTTTTAAATATTATTAAAAATAAAGTAAAAAAACCCCAATCAATTAAAATAAAATTAAAATAAATGATTAAATAAATACATAAATAAACAATTAAAAATGAGAAGTGAAGCTCTGATTATACGAGTAGGCTGATCCTGTACCTCTCTCAGGCAGGGAAACAGGATGTAGACACCTAGAGCTCTCACCGCTGCCGACTTCACCAGAGAGTTCTCGCTGTACGTCAGTCCCAGCAGTAACGTGATACACAGCACTTGTGTCTTATCCTGGAGGGATTCATACACGCGAATATCACAAACACATTTTATAATGTTCGATCGAAAGACTTCCTGAACACCTGTAAACTCAAGAGCTCAAACACACTCACGGGCAGCTGGCTGAAAGCCTGTGGCAAGATGGAGGAGATGGTGTCACACGCACTGGTCTGTAGGGTGGGATGCTGCTCGTTCTGTAAGGCACTGATCAGTGGACCACTCAAGACTTCCGACCAGAACTGAACCACCTGCAAATCATCAAGATAATGATCTTTGAATTCAGTTTTGTTTTCTACCACGTCACATACACCGTTTAAAAAAAAGAAAAGAATTTACTACCTGGCATACAGGCACAAGTTTGGCACTTTGTGGAGTGTTGGCATCAGCTCTGTACTGCTGGATAATGCCTGTTCCCAGTTCTTCCAGAAGCTTGGGAAAGGAACAGATAATAATCATAATAGCGATATTTCCCTTAACAAGCACCAGTAATGAAAAAAACAAAAAAAAAACTAAGATCTGGTACTTTAGCGCCATGAAGTTGCACAGATGGCTCTTGCTCTGCGAGACAGCGGGCACTGAGTCGTCCCAACTCCAACAGAGACGTTTGAGCCAATGAGAAGTAACCCTTAACCAGATGAGCCAAAACCTGAAATAAACCACAGGCGAACATTTAAAGACAAGCGTTTCAAGAAGCACAAATTCTTCACATCTTCACGAACGGACCACTCACCTGCAGGGCTTCAAGTCGAACAGGTGAAGGCTCCAGCGATGCTCCGCTAGACCCCCCCGCGTCACTATCAGAGTACGGTTCCTCACGAGGCTGCGTGACCAGACTCACGCACAGCTGTAACAGCCAGCACGGCCCCTCCGGACCCCCCTCAACCCCTCCTCCAGGAGACGAGGTACCGGGACGTCTCCAGTTGTGAGAGAGCTCCTGCGGGGTCCTGACGCCGGGGCTGTTGAAGGCCGATGTGGATCCGGGCTGCTGGAGGAGGAGCTGGATCTCAGGGAGGGGGGCTTGTGTTGAGACCAATGCACCGAAGAGGGTGAGACAGGACACGCGGACATTCACATCTAACATGGGAGGAAGAGACGGGATTGTGAATGTTTGAACTGGATGGATTTTTAGCAATTATCAGGGCAAGCACTGAACACCTGGACATTTTAAAGGCTTAGTTCACCCCTAAATGAAAACTGTGTCATTTTACTCACCCTCATGTCGTTCCAAACCCATAAGACTTTGGTTAAAGGGGTCCTTGATTATGATTGCACTTATTTCACTTTAGTTAGTGTGTAATGTTGCTGTTTGAGCATAAACAACATCTGCAAAGTTACAACGCTCAAAAGTTCAATGCAAAGGGAGATATTTTCTTTTACAGAAATCGCTTTTTAAGGACTACAACAAATGGCTGGTAGGGACTACAACGAGCTTCTTCTCGGGTTGGTGACATCACGGACCCTAAAATTTACATAAACCCCGCCCCCGGGAACACGCAACAAAGGGGCTGAGGCTATATTGGGCTGCTATAGAGAAGAGGAAGAGGAGTTGTTGCCGGAAACATTTGTTAAAATTTATTTTTAACTCTGTTCCTGAACATTATTACCACAACGTTGGCACATTTTATGGAGAGCAGCTTCCAGAAGAGAGTACAATGCAGGCTATACACACACAAAAGCTTCTCCTGAAAGACGGAGCCATTCCCATTTTGTTGTGACAATCAGTTGTTTATGGATCACAACTTGTAAGTATGTCTTCTTATCTGTAGTTGTGTTTTCCATTAGCAGTTCCAATTATAAGCTTTATGTAGTTGCTATGATAGCTATGATGTGAAAGGCAAAGGTTTGCCTCCGCTAACCTGCTCACTAACATTACAGTATTGTCATTTAATTATTTTAGTTTTCCGACAAATATGATTAAATGGTGGATAACATCGTATCTATAAGAAAATTACCAAAAAAACATACCACTCAGAAAAGTCCTGTGAAATCCGTGCTTGAAATCCGTTCAGCACAATCCTCGTTTGTTAACATTGTAAGGGTCTGAATCGGCCTCGAAATGGTTTGAAATTGACGCCATCGTTAATATTTACATCTGAGTAGAGCTTGCGGTTATGAAGGGGCGGGACATTTCCCGAACACGAGCTAAGCGCTGTATTTTTGGAAGGAGGAGCTTCATCGAAAACAATGCATTCAAACAGACTGGGGAGAGAGGAGCTGTAATAATCTAAAATATGTGAAAATAATAAAAATGTTTAACAATCAAGCATGAAAACACTCTAGTACACCCCAAAAACAAAATCAAGACTTCGTACAAGCCCTTTAATCTTCGAAACACAAATTGAGATATTTTTAAAGATATTTTTCAGGTAACCAAAACACACATGCGTAGAGCGAATAGCATATGGTAAACACTGAAGCTTGTGCAATGTGCGTGCATCAAGTATATGTGAATAAAGGCCCAAATTAAATCTGTTCATCATATAAAGTGATTGTACATCTTCACAAGACTTGGAGTAAAACGCTTGGTTCTTGCGGATTAGTTTTATGACACCATTATGACCTTTATGGATCTTCTCAGTTTTGGTTACCTGGACTTTCAATGGAAACACAGAAACCTCTCAGGTCTGGTCTGAAAATCTGGGTGAACTAAGCCTTTAACAGTACAACTGCAGCATCCTGTAACAGTACCTCTGTGGCGTATATACGGCCGGATCTGTTTCCACAGTGGGCTCAGCAGGCCCGGTCTGAGCCGGTTATAGGGCACGTTGGACACCAGGTGTGCAAGGCACTGGAAGACAAAACACAAATCCTGTTCACAAACTCTTTATGGGGGAAAAACTCATGCATGGCCTAGGAAAACAGCAAATGCTGACCAAACCACCTTATATTCCTCCAAAGCAGGGGTTCTCAAAGTTTTGATAGGTGAGGGCCAATTTAGGAACCCAACATTGAACTGAGGGCCGCCAAAGTGGCGGGGGAGAAAACGAAGAAAAGAAAAACTGAAAAGAAAATCCCATTTGAAATTATTTTAATGACCAGGTTGCATCTCTACAGTTTACATTAGTTGCAAATAAACACATTTTAATTCATAACTGAGGCTAAACCTGGCAAAACTTGTGAACATTTTGGGGGGGAGAGAAAGAAACTTTTCAAATAGAAGCTTACCAAACAAGTCATCATCATCATTCATTTCTATCATTGCTTGTCAGTCGCGTTTCCATTATTGCAGATTTGCATATTATTATCTATCTTTTTTAACCCGTAACTGAAAAACGAAAAATGAACGGTTGTTGTCTTTTTAAAACGCAAAGTTGAACAAAATTTTAATTTGAACTGGCTTCACCAACTGCTGCGCAAAAAAAGTAAATATCGACAGACTTTTTCAGATTTTTGTTTAAATGACTTTTTGCCCCTTTATTAAACATTTTAAATATTCACAAATTAATATGGAAAACATGTCGATTTTACTGGTTTTCTAAGGCAAATTTGGAACCTGGAATTTATATTTTTCCCGCAGTGATGAATGAGAAGAGCCATATAGCCTGTACGTGTCTGATCTAGCCTGATTTATAGGTGAGTTATAGGCTAATGATAATAAATGCGTCTGAAAAAACAGCGAGGCATTTTAATTGTTTATTAATAAACTATTGTTTTCTAAGTGTCGGCTAAAAACATATCTCCATCTCCGCTGTTAAGCAGATGCGCTTTTAGAGAGAAATCCACCTTTCATACGGATAATTACATAATCAGGTATTTGCTTTCGATTCGAGTTTGTTTGTTTAAAAGTGCACATTTTAAGCTTTAGCCTACATAGGCTATATTTTGTTTCAGTTCTCGCGCTCCAGTTCACGGAGATCATGAAAGTGCGTAGTAGCCTATAGGCTACTGATTGTTTTATTTTATTTTACAAAAGCACGTTTTCTTGTTATGAGTTTACACAAATAAAAGTAGTTGCGAATAATGCATTATTATTTTCTGTATGACCAGAAATGATAGACTAGTTTAAGTTGTTTCCACCGTTTGATAAGAAAATGCAAGTGTTCGTGCCCGCGAACATTTTGAAAGGTAATGGAAACGCGGCCATTAATAAGCTTGACATTGTTAAGATTATTATTAAGTCACATTGAATATTGATTACTTGGTCAACATACCCTTTTAAATTGCAATGGGATTTGTGGTGCTGGTTTCGGTTGGCCACGATTCCTATTCCTGTGTAGACTACCACTGTTCCTGGTGGCCTTGGGAGTGAGGTCAAGTGCGATCGGTCGGTCGGACCATGTAATTACCGCTTATGCCTATGGATGCCGCTAAACACCACTAAACGGAGATATTCATTTTTTCAAAGCAATAGTTTTAACAGTTTTACAGATGTTATCGCGGGCCGCCAGAAATGTTTCGGCGGGCCGCCATTGGCCCGCGGGCCGCACTTTGAGAACCTATGCTCCAAAGGAACATTTTTGTAGGGATCATGTTCATAGTAAGGATATAGTTGTGATGTTTTAGCTGAGTAACCACAGGTGTAGTTGATCTGTGTCAAATGACTTGGTAGAAGTTGGTAATTGCAAAATGGCTGAAGTAAGTTTTCAGGTCAAGCATTATTCCGAGGCCACTGTATGCGAGTTAGTGTTATTTCAAAGTATTATTTATAGTATTTATTAACATTTAGAATAGTTTTTTTAGTTTTCATTTTAGTTGAATTTTTAGTAATTGTTTTATGTGCTTTTGTCATTTTTATTAGTTTTTTCATATTTCTATAGAGCTTTAGTTCATTTATTTCACTTAGTTGCCAAGGCAACATCTCATATTTAAGTTTTTCATTTAATATTTTTATTTTATTTAGTTGAGCTTTTTTTCCAATTACTGAAAGTGAATTTAAACCCTATAAAGTCTACTGTATCATTTGATAAACAAATTTCTAAGGCCTCTAAATATTGAACATAATCAAACCTTTGCTGAAAATCCTGTTGTACATAATCGTCTGATTGATAGTTCATACATTTTTTAGCAAGTAAAAGACCTTTTAGTGTCATTTTAAAACGGTCCATCGTCAGGTCGTGGTACACGTGCCTTTTTGCTGTGCAATCTTTTCTGATTTTTATAAAGGAAATGTAAGAATCGCTTTTATATTGTTAGTTATATTTTTGAATATGAACATTTACAGGACTGAACCAACTGAGGTTTGCTTGATTATCAATACATCATATTTTAGAAAAAAAAAACATGTTAAAATGTGAGTTTCATCTCTCAATCATTATTATTATTTTGCATTGCACTGCATTATATGTCTTGCCCCTGACAATAAAAACTACAGAGCTAAAAACTAAACATTTAAATATCATCTTATTAAACATAATATTGGGAAGATATAGAGTGACAACTGATATTTATATGCATTTTATGCAAGTAATCTGCTATACTGTTATAAAGATCTTACTTTTTGGCTGAATAAATATCAACAAGCATATTTTTGCTCAGTTTGAGCCTCTGAAAAATACTGAGATATTTCTTTCCTCCTCGAGTGTGAGATCCATATTTTCCTATCTCATACTATAAGAGCCTTACAAAACCTTTCAGTAAACTTCAAGTTTCAGTAAACTGTTAAATTTTCAAACTGTTATTTCTGATGTCAGGCCGTACATGGTTAATCATTTTATTTGTAGTAAACAACACCGGGATGAGTGTGTGTTCTGTTACCTTTAAGACCTGTGTAAGGGTCTGACAGGAGGACTCCGCTACGAGCGCTAGCAGCAAGCCGCGGTTCAGCTCTCTGACACTGGCAGCTAATGTGGCCGAGAAAGGAGTGAAGGCCTGGCGCGGCGCACTGGTGTCTTCAGCGGTGGAGAGGAACTGTCGAGAACCTTCCAGAAGAGCAGACAGAACCTGCAGAGAGCCTGCTCGCACCTAGGAGCAAATGGAGGACGTCAAAAGCCAAATATGCTACATTTAGCTGATGTCAGAAACTAAATGGGCAACAGTGGACTTGCGTTTTACCTTTGGGGAGGGGTCCTTTAGGGCTATGGTCAGGAGGGTAAGAGGAGGAGGGCCTCCAATCCCAGGAGCATCTGGAACAAAGGAAGACCAGTAGCCATAGAGGATTCGTTTCTCAACACACTTGACCACAGCCAGGAAGCACTGAAGCGCACTCTGCCGCACACGTGCTTGATACAACCTAGACGAGAGAGAGACCAACATAAACACGTACGCATTTACATCCATGTCAAAAAAGTGTTGTGTCAGAGAAGAAACACAGTATCAGACACTTAAGCGACATGCAAAAAAGTGATTATTTATAATAAACAATAATATTGGTTACAATTACTGTGGATGATTAAATTGTTATTCATTGTTATTAAATGGCCTATTTAATTAATAATAATAAAAAGGTAATAATTTATTGTACAATATACAATTGCATGATCATAAAAAATATTCATAATGCATAGGTTTTTATTGTTGTAATTACCATTTAGTTTTTCAAATACTATTACAGTTGTGTCAGAGCAGAAATACAGTATCAGTTAATGGACAATTATTGAACGCAAAAAAAAGTGAATATAATAACAACCATAATTAATAGTAATAATAATGTAATATGATAACTAATGTGAATTATAAATTATTAAACATTAATTAAAAACTTATGCATTGTTATTTAATTAAATTGTCTATTTTAAATTAATAATTATAAATACATACATGCATACAAAATTAAACAAGAAAAATCAGCATATCTGTTACTGGACACTAAATCACATACACAGTATTTGTCTTAAAAAACCCCCGCTCGATCTCTACATAACGCATGTAAAAAAAAAAGAAAGAAGCATATTTAAACATTTCTAGGTCATTTACCACCTGTGAATGTATTATTTGACCTAATAATGTAAGAACAATTTCCTGGCATTAGTGGTCCGAGAGTCATACCTGAGTTTGGATTGCATTCCTCCCTCAGGGTCGGAGAATTCAGAGTCGGAGCTCCCCTTCTTCCAGGAAGGGTAGAGCTGCGGAGTCACTCCTGACGCTGAAGTAACACTCGAGGACTGAGAGCCGAGAGACCAACCACTCTGATCTCCAGATTTAACCTCATCACCCTCTCCTTCCTCAGCATCTCTCTTTCCCTCGGCTCCAGCTTTCTTCCCTTTCCCACGAGACTTACGCTTCTTGTTCTGTTGGGACTAAAGTAGAATTATACAGTGTTACCTCCTCTGGTAGATCATACGGTTACAGTCTTGATTTTACAATAACCTTTGCACTAGTCGCGATATATCAGCATAGCATATCAGTATCGGCCCAATGTATGTTCAGTTTTATTGTTATGGTTACTGGCCCGATAAGAAGATTAAGCTGAATAATGGATTATTTCCTCCAGCTGAGACGCTTCAGATGCGCACTGTTCGCCATGATGGTTTTAAATTGCTTGAAATATGATTGGATCAAACTGCAATGCTGCAACGTTTTCCTTATTTTCCACGCAGAGGTTATACCAGTTTATTTATCCATGGCACATGTATTTGTATTTCTTTATACGTGTAGTCTAATGACTTGTTTGCATTATTTAGGCATTGTTTTATTTCTTTGCAAGGAAAAGCAAAAGCAAAAACATTTTTTGATAAAGAAAGTTTGCAACAGGAGTGTCAAATGAATTTGAAAAGTTCCTACACTGATTCACTATAGGTGCATATACTACTGTACTGTATATGTTTGATTTATGCTGAAGTGCTTAGGAAATGGCTTTTAATGGTGAGCCTTTTGTTTTTGTAATCAGGCTCTTCAAAATGCTATCAACATTTGGATTTAGATTTCTCGGCGCATCCCTTGTAACGCGGATGGCTGGTATAAAGCGCACGATGACCGAAAGTATCAGAGCAAACAGTCCTTTAATAGATAGATAATAATATCCAAATGGCACAGGAAAGCTCAGGGAATAGGTATCACAACAAGCAAAGGGAATACAGACAAAACAGGGACAGAACACTGAAAACGAAACCAAAACAGAACTACATACAGAACCCGAATGTTCTTGCCACTTACCCCTGCAGTTTTTTTCTGCACAGTTGAGTCTTGTGAGGGTTCAGGTTTTGCAGCGGAAACAGTCTCGTACTGAGGGAGAGGAGCGGGGTACAACACCTGTGGCATCTCCACACTCATTCCTGGCAGCCCGTAGAACATGAATCTCTGCCAAGGACACAATGAGACAATTATCAGCGATGATACAATTAGCTTCCCTGCACTTATCAATTCAGCTCCCTTTTGAACTGTACTACCAATCTGTAAATCTACATCTTTAAAACATGAACAGAATACAATGCATACTTTGAGCACAGCCAATAAGGTGCCCAGATCCTGGTTTGGAATGGCTTTCCATTTTCCACCATTGAGAAAATACTGCATTCCCTTCAGAGCACTCTGCAATAACTGAAACAGAAGCAATGGGACACTTTTTATAGTACACAAATAAGACAAACCAGTGGTTATTCTTACCAAGTGGTTTGAGTGAAGGTGTGGTCACATTTACCATTGCTCTTTGTGAAATTTTGCAGACAAAATCCATTAATTTCAATAGGAATCCATGCGGAAAAAAATTCCGCATGCAGATTTTACACACATTCAGGTTGCCATGAATTTGCCATATTGAACAGCAGAAAGTTACTTGGTTTGAAAGTGACAGTGTCAGTTTTGCTTCACACATTGTTACACTATTGACAATAGATATTGGACTTTGTCTACTTTGGCTAATGTGACCGCACCTTGAGTTCTAGCAGCATCAGAAAACATGCAGTACTGACTGAACAGAAGACAATGTCCTCCACATCAGCTGGTTTGGGAGACTGCAGTGTCCGCAGGAGGATTCCATAGCATACACCTTTATATGGCTCCTCTAAAAACGGCTGACCGGGAACACTAGCACACAACCAAATCGACATTTCACTGTAAAGGCCTGTTCACACAAAGGACGATGATGACTTTAATAACGATTATAACTCCAAAGTTGACGGTAGCCATTGACTTCCATAGTATGAAAAAAATATATGGTAACACTTTACAATAAAGTTCATTAGTTAACATTAGTTAATGTATTAAATAACATGAAGCAATACATTTGATACATTATTTATTAATCTTTGTTAATGTTAGTTAATACAAATACAGATGTTCATTGTTTGTTCATGTTAGTTCACGGTGCATTAACTAATGTTACCAAATACAACCTTTGTATACAAATGTATTTTATGTTGAAATTAATATTAACTAAGATTAAAACATGCTGTAGAAGTATTGTTCATTTTTAGTTCATGTTCATGTTATTGTAAAGTGTTACCAAAATACTATGGAAGTCAATGGCTACCGTCAGCAGTTTGGTTACAGACATTCTTCAAAATATCTTCTTTTCTGTTTAGCAAAAAAAGAAAAACATACAAGTTTGGGACAACTTGAGTGAGTGCGAGTTAATGATGATAGAATTCTCATTTTTGGGAGAACTATCCCTTTAGCTCTGCAGTCTCTCTGCTTTTTAAAATTGTATTAATAGTCAATAATAACAGTTTGTTGAAAAAACTGAAATGAACGGATGCATGATATATTGGTTCCATATCAGTAATCAGCTAAAATTTGAGCTGATTTTATTTATTTTGATTGATATCAGCTGATATTTAATATTTAATTGTGTATGCTCATTTAATCTATTTTTACATTGAGACTGCCATCATCTAACACTCAAAGTTAATATTTAAAAACAGTATAACACATAATAAATATAATACATATAAAATACAGTATTAAACACTGTTAAATGTAATATTATGAAAAGCAAATCTATAAAAAAAACCGAATATCCATTTATCATCATTTTGAAATTTGAATTTTTTATTTTATTTATTTATTTAAATAAAATAGAGTGTCACTTGTCCCAAATGTATTAACATTTAAATTAATCATTTGATACAATGTACTACTTATATTAGAAAAATAACTGCAAGTAATTAATTGCAGCTATAATTAATTTCTGTAATTACATCTATAATTACACTGTTGACTCTTCCAACACACCTTAACCCAAATAGTGTACTGTAATTCATTAGTAATCATTTACATTTTTTTTTACCAATGTAAGGTTAAAGTGCATATGTTGTGCTTGTTAGGGTGTATTTAGGAACACAAGCCAAATACTAATATGAAACAAAAAATGCCAATAGGAACACAATACTTTCGTAACTTAAAGCTGGAATAAACAGCACAACTAAAATTTGAACAGATTTTAAAACACTAGACATCATACATCATACACTTTAGTTTAACTTTTACATTTTAAATAGATATTAAATAGCAGGCAGTTATAAAGCTTGACTCATGACATGATTTCATTCCCGAAACTCGGGACACGCCTCACCTGAGACACAGATTAGCTATGCAATGCACAGCAGAACGGCGCAGCTCTATGTCGGGCTGAACGGGGTCACCGTAGCTCACCAGAATACCACTCAATCCAAGGAGTTCTGGAAGATGCTGGAGAGGATTACAAAATGAAGATGAATAGATTATAAATATCATAAACAAAAAATAAGTGCGAGTTTGTCGCTCCTACCCGTTGACATTTGGATCCATTGCCATAGACCAGTGACGAGAGGGCAAGCAACACATCCGGGTGAGTCCATGAGCTGCACGTGCGCAGAGCACGTGAGCAGTACGACACCAAAACATCAAGTGTGTGCTCATCCACTATTACCTGGAAGTACAAAAGCAGGATATTTTTCAGAAGATTGTGCCTCTTGATAAGAAACCATATATGGCCATATTGTAAGTACCTGGAGCTGGTTTAGAAGTTGATGAATCAATTGGCACAATTTGATGAAGAGATGCTCTTGGCTGAGAGGAACCAGACGGCTTGCTTGCATAAGCATCTCACAAACAACCTGTGAAAGATGACAGGTGGTCATTTAAAAAGACATAATGGACAAACACTACCAATGATTTATGCCCTCTCACAGACACATTGAGATTTTTGGAAATTGTAAAAATGAGCTCATTTTTTTGTACATGTTTATTTATTTATTATTTTTTATATGTATTATTATATTAAATGTTCAATTATTTGATGGATGGAAATATGCATATGTACATGTTCCAATATACATGTACCGGTCAAAAGTCTGAAATAGTTTTTAATGTTTTGGAAAGAAGTCTCTTATGCTCACCAAGACTGCATTTACTTTTGTTTAAAAAATACAGTAAAAACAGTAATGTTGTAAAGTATTATTACAATTTAAATAAAATATACTAAAGTGTAATTTATCCCTGTGATTGCAAAGCTGCATTTTCAGCATCATTACTCCAGTCTTCAGTGTCACATAACCCTTCATTCTGATATGATTTGCTGCTCAAGAAACATTTATTATTATCAATGTTGAAAACAGTTGTGCTGCTTAATATTTTTATGGAAACAGTGATACCCCAAACCTTTGAACAGTAGTGTGTATATATATATATATACATACATACACACACACACACACACACACACACACACATGCTTTTATTCAGCAAGGATGCATTAAGTTGATCTAAAGTGGAAGTAAATACATTTATAATGTTACAAAAGTGTTCTAGATCAAATAAATGCTGTTCAATGAACTTTCTATTCATCAAAGAATCCTGAAAAAAAAAAACGTTATCTTGGAAAACATTTAGCAGCCAAAAAATGTTTTGTGCACTGATAATAATAACCATTATTATTATTATTAAATCCTATTAGAAGGATCGTGTGACACTGAAGACTGGAGGATGCTGAAAATTCAGCTTTGCATCACAGGAATAAATTACATTTTAAACGGTAGTGAAGTATACAGCATGAATTTTGTATCGATTTATTTATGTTGATATAATACAAGTTCAGCTCATTTCTTCGAACGTGCAAGTTTATATCTTGTTTTGCGTCGTTTGTTGTATAATGATACATTTTGGTACAATCATTTGCAAAGGTTGTGGCTCAAAACCTGTCTACCTAGGCAGCATCTCTGAGCATCCTAGGCCATTAGATTCAGGCAGACATCCAAGCGATGCCCAGACATGTAGCAGCTAACGTTTGTCTATGTAGGGGACTTACAATTGTAATGTGTTTGTGTTATAACATATGATTGTGTTGTAACATTAATGTTTTGGGAGCTTGACAGCATTAAGAAAAACAGCATAAGTCTGATCCTACCTCTGGGTGAATGTTGTCATGGTTGCTGCTGCTGTAGTTTTCTGAGATGAGCTGGTCGAACAGTAAATTGAGCTCGGGTTTCAGAGTCGCATTATCAGACGGTCTCAGAGATCGGAGTTTCTCATAGCAGCGACTGATCTGATCCTGCGCCTGCGCGGAACCGTCCAGCTCATGCTGTGACTTTGACTGAGGGACTAACCTTGATGTATCGGGCGAGGCGGACTGAAATCCCTGTGTGTTGCGATTAGAAGGAAAACTTAAGTTCGTATCAAAAAACGTTACCTTACCGGCCATCTTTACGGGGTCAAAATAGCGGCTTTACTATGGTAACCATTAACCACTTCCGCGGTCAATCGGAAATCATCGTTTTTTAAATGAAAAGTCTTTTCATTTTTTCCCCAAACGTTTCCTATAAACTTTCCATACCATCTATGCTGGTTAGCTAGCTACCTAATATTATCTCTAGGTAATTTACCAGTCACCCAGTGGGCATTTGATGTCAATTTAACATCAAAATGACATCAAACACTGATGTCAAAATTACGTCACGAAATAGGTCAAAAATGAAAGTCAAATTGACAACGTCATGTTATTTTGATGTCATGCTTTGTTTGCATTTGATGTTAATTCAACATTTCTTTGACGTCAAGATGTAATTTTAATGCTATTTTGATATCATTCAATATCAAGCTTCGATATCAATTCAACATAAATGTGACATCAAACATTGATGTCAAAATTACATCAATTTATTGACATATTTTGATAACATTTCAATGCCAAGCATCACTCAATTCCAACCTTAATGTACAATGACTGACAACATACACATACTTTGAGATCTGATATGTTTTTATTGAATTTTTTTGAGCAGTGTAATACAGTGGGGGCGCTATGGGTTCACACCTCCAGGGCTCTCAAGTGCCTGTAAAAGGGAACAAGAGAACAAGAAAGCAAACATTAAAATGGGGCCTGACCATTAACATAACTAATGCTTAGTACCCATCAGTAGTAGGCTACTCTACAGTATATAGACAACTAAAAGATAATCCACATTACAGGGCATAAAAAAAAAATAGTTTGGTTCCGGTTTCCGACCGACCCTGTCAATTTATGTGCGACCCAAATTTATTTTATGAGCTTGGGGAAGAAATAATACAAATTAAATAAATACACAAATAAAAAACTTTGAGGCGAACTATAATTTACGTTTTTGTACAGCACCGTATTTTTATAGCACGCGATGCAAGATGCCTGTTGTCCTCCAGCAAAACGAGGCAGCTACATGGTCGTTCACACATCGTTCGTCAAACTGAACTATAATACATACACAAGTCTTTTTTTTGTGTCATTTAGGACACTTTTATTCATATACGCATTACGCACTTCATAGGCACGCACACACCACATGATGCGTTAAAGAGTAACCTCCATCCGCCTCCCAAATTTCATTAAAAATCATCCCTAATCCCAATCCCCTCTTCTGCTGTCTACCACTTCTTTCGCCATGTATTTGTTCGTTTCTTTTATTATTTTATGCAATCCAAAACACTCTAACCTGCCGCGCTTCGTATCTCCAGAGCCCGTCTAACTTGTCCGCTTGTCCGGGACAAATGGATTTTTGAAGGACAAGTAAAAGAGAATTTTACTTGCCCGAACGGACAAGTAGCCTGATTAGAACATCAATAACAACTAGCTTTCATAACGCACACACGCAAGTTCTCTCGCTCTCTCCCTCTCTTCCGTGGGCGCGCTACACGGTTTGGAGCACGCTATGTTCTGTCTCGCATGCGCGTTAGATTCCGGGTGATTTGAACTAATTTCAGGGAGCCGCTATTAATAGAGACTTGGGATGTCTGCGTAGCATATAACTCCCACAAGTGCATACAATTTGACAACTACACAAGCATTTTTTAACCTTTTTAACCGAACGTTACTCTGTCAACAGCCTAATGAGCCTATTGTCTAAATTACCGAGCTAACAGAGCTACGTAAACAGAGCGAACATGAGAGCACCTGACTAATGCAGCGTAATGGAATAATCTCCCGATCAAACTCCGCTTCCCGAAAGTTATAAACTGCCTCCGGAACCCAGTTAAGGTAAAAAAAATCTATTCAACAAAAATAGTGATGCAGTTAAGTGTTTTTTCGCTCAGCCGAGCCCTCTCTGTTGCTGTGTCTGTGGAGCAGCATGTGTCAGTCACCTCTTCCTGAACGTCACTCACTCACTCACTCATCCGTGCATGCACTGCGGTCTCGTGAGGAAACGCAGCTTTTTGATATAAAGTTTTTCTTGTTCCCGAATACAAATATTTTTTTAAGTATTTGTTCGAAATAACCATTCGTAAAAAACACGTTATTTGTACCTTTCCGAATACCGTATTCGGGTTCGGCTCCACCCCTATAGCCTAGTATACTTCTTTCCATATTTTCTTATTTGTACATTTAAATCAATTTCATAACATTAATTTTATGCAATTGTAATTTTTCAGCGTAAATTATTTAATTTGATCAGCCCTACCTAGGGTAACAGTATGCTTCATCTTTCATTTTAAATTCCTAAATTTGATCAATAAATTCAATTATTTAGAATAAGACAACACTATAGGGCATTTAATAAGATTGGGGGAGAGGATGCCCTTCAAAGGTGCAGATATTACAATATGCCAATTTAAATATCAAAGCTGACTGAACATTGATGAGAATATTGCTTCAGAATAAATAAATAAAATTTAAAAAAATCTGAGCAATATCAAAACATCACATTCGTTCGGGCTCTTCCCTATGTAGGCTATTGGTGTCTTATTTCCATGGAGAATATTTTTACCCTTATACCTTTCCACTCTGTTTCGAAGGACACGGTGTAGGGGTAAAATGAAGGGGAAGGGTAAAAACAGAGAAATGGGATTGGGCCTAGATCTACATTGTTTGCAGCAGCTCCTACCTTCCGGCACCCAGTGCCCCCTCTTCTGTCCGGTGCAGCGCGCAAATGGTTGGCCGTAAGGCTACCAATGGAAGCTTCTGTGATGCCGGGTTGTGACTTCTAGATGGCACCTGAAAAATGTAACAGCAATTGCAATTTATCTTGCACATACTGATCAAAATAAAAATCATGTAGAGAAAAGAGCTATAGGTGCACAAATAGAAAATATAATTACCGATTGCGACCTTATAAAGTTCCATTCTTCTGAAAGGCAGCTTGTCACCAGTCCCATCCATGTTCATTATAGACATGAGGCTATTTGTGAGCACTCTGTCAATAAAAATGGGAATAAACAATGTTATAGGCCTACATGCTGTACAGCAAGAAATGTGAAATAATGTCAGGTAGACATGTGCCGGTATTCGGTAATGCGAATCGCGGGGACTTCGAAATACCGTGAAAAATAATAGATCCGAATTTAGATTTTTAGAACGCGCATCAGCTTATTTTCCATCAACCGCTTAAAAAACAATGCGTATGCTGCGCAAAACACGTGCGCACTCTGATGTAAACAATCCCCACATCACATGTATAAGCACTGTGTGCATGCAGTGCGCACTCTAGTCTAATGTAAACAATCCTCACATGGAGAAGAAGCACGGCGGAAGGAGGAACGCTGCCGACTATATCCCCCGCATGGCTGCCAACTCTCACGCATTCAGCTTGAGACTCACGCAATTGACACTTTCACACGGTCTCGCGCCACACATCCATTTTCTCACGCAGAGAAAAATCGCGGAGCAAAGAGGACACTGACACCGACAGACTAGACAGAGCAGGTTACTTTTGATATGAAAAAAATATCAGCTCTCAGGTTTTATAACGAAATTCAGACAATAAATACTGTTTTGGTGCTTGTGAATGACGTGACAGATCGCGCGCCTCAGTTCAAGTAAACAGATCATCTGTTACTTTTTATTAAAGATACAGTACAACCCACCGAAAGGTACGTACTTTCGATCAATCAGTGTTTTTCAACCACGGAAAGAGGTCAATAACACTGCAGGAGAACAATTATGTCACAGAACGTTACATTTACCTCAGGAAAGCCATTTAATGTTAGTTGACTATAAGAAAATAGCTATAGAGAGGAGTATTTTGCTAAATATGTGCACTATATTAGATGTTTTAATATATGTTTACTTGTCATTATATAATTGTTATTATAATGAAAATTACGGCATATTACATTTTTATATTTATATTATTATTATATTTATATTGTATGCATTATATTTAATTTCTCTCTGTATGTTTACAGCATTATGTGAGATATATTTTTTCTTGAGAAAAAATTAAATGCAGGCTATCTACTGTAGCCTACCTAATATTTATCCAAATGAGTCAATATTGAATCAAAGAATCCAAATCCAAGAATTTAATTGAAATCATGAAAATTGTGTTAAGCAATAATACAAACAGTAGCCTCAGTAACTGTACCATGTAAACATTATAACATGTTGTCACTAAAAAATAAAATTAATGTTTTGACAATCACAATTACACATTGTGATGCAAGTTTTTTTAAGATACCCCCAATCCGTCTGTTTCTCTTGTGCAATTAAAATATCGTGATAATACCGTATACCGTGATAAAAGCTCAATCAATTAATCGCAGCATGAAAATTTGATACCGGCACATGCCTAATGTCAGGGCTCACAAAATCGTTAGCCCGATGTCCCGGGGCTATTGTATTTTCCAGTCGGGCTACCAAAATGCATAACTGGCCTGCCCGACGGGCTATCTGAAACAGTGTAATCAAATTCCCCTAAACTTCTGCCTCGCCCCCTTAAAAATTTGTGATTAATTGTAAACTACACAAATTTGTGTTCGCTTCAGTCTTGTTAGAATCAGATTCAGCGTGTTCTTCATCTTCAATCCGCAGATATTGGCGTACTCATTTAAGAATATTAAATACATTTTAAGATATTAACAGCACAACTTCTGACTGACCTTTTCCTCACATTGTTGACATTTTCCTGCAGGGTAGCTGCACCAATTTGACATCGGATCTGTCTGAAGGAATAATTTAGCAAATATGCAGAAATGTATATGAGGTACAAGAATATGTGAATAAGATATTGTATGTGTAATAATTACATCTGTTAGCAAAGGTTTGTTTTACTCCCAAGAAAAAATAATAATTCAATGCAGCAGCTATTTTTACTTAAATACTATTGTATTTAAAAAAATTACAATTCAAGAGTAACTAGTTATAATATGGATATTTTATTACCACTACAAGAACATACATTTTTCAAGATTATTCGCATAGACTTGGCAATGTTTCCCAGTGTTTTATGGTCTCATAGTATGGCAAGCCGTTTTAGCTTTAATTGTACCCAGCCTTACTCGTCGTAATTACATTTTTACTAGTAATAATTCAATAAGAGAGCTCTACAATTCAATTATTACTAGTAACAATTACAATTAGAGAGCTCTCTAATTCGATTATTACTAGTAACAATTACAATTAGAGAGCTCTCTAATTCAATTATTACTAGTAACAATTACAATTAGAGAGCTCTCTAATTCAATTCTTACTAGTAAGAATTACAATTAGAGAGCTCTCTAATTCAATTCTTACTAGTAACAATTATTATTAGAGAGCTCTCTAATTCAATTATTACTAGTAAGAATAACAATTACAGAGCTCTCTAATTCAATTCTTACTAGTAACAATTGCAATTAGAGAGCTCTACAAATGAATTTTGACTAGTCATATGTCTCCATTGACTTCCATTCATTTTTAATTAGAGAGCTTTTTAATTAGAGACTAGTACAATTGAATTGTTACTAGTAAGAATTACAATTAGAGAGCTCTCTAATTCAATTATTACTAGTAAGAATTACAATTAGAGAGCTCTCTAATCCAATTATTACTAGTAACAATTACAATTAGAGAGCTCTCTAATTCAATTCTTACTAGTAAGAATGCAATTACAGAGCTCTCTAATTGAATTTTTACTAGTAAAAAAACGAATTAAAGATATGTATAATTGGAGAGCTCTGTAATTGAATTAGAGAGCTCTGCAATTGCATTCTTACTAGTAACAACTGAATTAGAGAGCTCTCTAATTTTAATTGTTACTAGTAATAATTGGAATAGAGAGCTCTCTAATTGGAATTCTTACTAGTAATAATTCAATTAGAGAGCTCTACAATTGCATTCTTACTAGTAACAATTGAAATAGAGAGCTCTCTAATTGAATTAAAGAGCTCTGCAATTGAGTTGTTACTAGTAAGAATTGAATTAGAGAGCTCTCTAATTGTAATTCTTACTATTAACAATTGCATTAGAGAGCTCTCTAATTGAATTGTTACTAGTAAGAATGCAATTAGAGAGCTCTATAATTCAATTACAGAGCTCTTTAATTGTAATTGTTACTAGTAACAATTCAATTAGAGAGCTCTACAATTAAATTGTTACTAGTAAGAATTGAATTAGAGAGCTCTCTAATTGTAATTGTTACTAGTCATAATTGGATTAGAGAGCTCTCCAATGGAATTGTTACTAGTAACAATTGAATTAGAGAGCTCTCTAATGGTAATTCTTACTAGTAACAATTCAATTGTAGAGCTCTCTAATTGTAATTCTTACTAGTAACAATTCAATTAAAGAGCTCTGTAATTAAAAATGAATGGAAGTCAATGGAGACATATGACTAGTAAGAATTCATTTGTAGAGCTCTCTAATTGGAATTGTTACTAGTAAGAATTGAATTAGAGAGCTCTGCAATTGTAATTGTTACTAGTAATAACTGAATTAGAGAGCTCTCTAATTGTATTTTCACTAGTAAGAATTGAATTAGAGAGCTCTCTAATTGTAATTGCTACTAGTAAGAATTGAATTGTAGAGCTCTCTAATTGAATTCCTACTAGTAAGAATTGCATTAAAGAGCTCTCTAATTGAATTAAAGAGCTCTGCAATTGCATTCTTACTAGTAAGAACTGAATTAGAGAGCTCTCTAAATCAGTTTTTACTAGTAATAATTGCATTAAAGAGCTCTCCTAATGTAATTCTTACTAGTAAAAACTGATTTAGAGAGCTCTCTAATTTAATTCTTACTAGTAAGAATGCAATTGCAGAGCTCTTTAATTCAATTAAAGAGCTCTGCAATTATATTGAGAGGGGGTAAAATCTTTGCGTGGCAGGGGGAGCTGCCACTCGACCGGCCACGGAATTATGCGCCTGCCACTGCGTTATAAGCGCCTGCCACCCGACCGGCCACGGATATATGCGCCTGCCACTCGACCAGTCACAGATATATGCGCCGGCCACTCGACCAGTCACAGATATATGCGCCGGCCACTCGAACTTACACAATATGTAAGATAGGTTTTCAAACCAAATGCAGCGCATAACCCCTGAAGCCAGCGGGAGACAGAATGGTACGCACTATCGGTCAATATTCACCATTAACCAAACGCTTTTCGCCTCCCTCACAACTACTGTAGGCTACTCGCTTTTTTTTTAATGAGCACCAGTCTCGTGACATAGACTTATGCGCCTGCCTTAAAATCTCTCACTGTTTTAATATACCAGACGAACCCACAGGCAGTGCAATACTTATCTTATTTATGTCTAATTGTATCTCTTTTTTATTCGCTCTTTTTGCCCATAGAGAGCGCGTCTCTTGGCTCCCGCCTGGACTACTAAAGCGTCACACCAGCCAAACGATCTCTCTCTGTATACACCTATCAGACACTCCTAATGGTACACGAGAACATGCATACAGTGTAAAACAGATCTTATCTACCTATTTATCATCTGCTCTTTTTGCGAATAGAGCAGATTTATCATCTGCTCTATTCGCTCTTTTTATGCGTATCGTAGTGCGCTCGCGTGGCTCTATTAAGCGTCGCTCCAGCCATACCCGCCACACGATCTCTCACTGTTTACACCTATCAGACACTCCTAATGGTACATGAGAGCACACATACAGTGCAATACAGATATTATCTACCTATTTATCATCTGATCTTATATTTTATTCGCTCTTTTTATGCGTATGGTAGTGCGCTCGCGTGGCTCTTTTAAGCCTTGTTTATACTCGACGCGTCCGCACGAGCGCGAGTCTCCGCTGACTGCGCGCGCACCTCTCCAAACGGACGAGGCGTTTATACTTGACGCGCTCGCCGTTGTGCTATTATGTGAAACGACAGGGGGCGACTCGGAGTAAATCTCCTCTAAACCACCAGGAATCAGCAGTGAAGAAGTAGTTTGCCGTTTATTAGTAGTTTATTAATAGATGATTCATATTAAAAGAGTAATAAATGCAGTAGGTGTATTGTACTTTCTTGTACAAACTCGTTAAACAACTGAAGCCTTATTGAAGAGTGTTTAAACCTTAATTTCATCAGCAGGGCTTACTTCTGCTGATCTAGGCTTATTTTATAAATGTAAGCAGTTACTTTAGACAAGTGCAAACTGGGTGCTTAATGCAAATGTGTTCCTATTCACAAATTGAGAGGCTTTTTATGGTCGCCCATCAATGTAAATGTCTCTGTGTATAGAAGTAGGGCTGGGCGATATGACCAAAATCTCATATCACGATAGAAGTCATCTCATATCCCGATAACGATATATATCACGATATACTGTAAAACTTCAAATAATAGCCCGGGCTTTTATTTTCCCAAATCGCCGAACTGCACCGGCTTGTATTTGAGGCAGGCGTCTATGAGACAGGCCTTTCATTTAGTGTAGGCCTAGAGATAACGAAGATTACGTTTTATTTATAAATGTGTTTAACAAATCCGTTAATCTAAGAATTAGCCTAGGCTACTTTATTATGTCTAAAGGGGGTCGCTCACCGGACGAGAAGCGCGCGCGCCGTGTCTATACAGGGAACTACACTAACATTTTCCACTGGTGGCACTTGCGCTACTAACTTTTTCAGTTACTAGCGCATAACATGATTTGGTCGCACAAATTATTTATATAGTAAGCCGCTCTGGATAATAATGACCAATAGTGAAACTGTATTGCATACAGATGTGCTTTTTATTTTACTCTCCATCTTTTAAAACACATGCCTTCTTGTTTTCTTTAAAAATGGTTGGGATAGATTTACTGCAATAGAAAATACAGTAGCCTACACAATAAAGTGCTAAATTAATTTCTTTTGGATTTCACCATACTATGGTTGGCACAGATGGGCAGACTTCTGAACTCTTACGGAAAAGTAAAATAAATATAATATGTCATTTTGAAGCTTCAATGATTCGTGTTTGAATTGTTTTGACGCAGTTACAAATTTGGACAGTCCTGCAATTGAAGGCCCACAGAATTTACAGTAGGGCTGCACGATATTGGTAAAAAAATGACATTGCGATATTTGATTTTTCTGCGATATATATTGCGATATAAAAACAATTTCACCAGATGACTTGAATAGCTCTACTTGGAAAGAATGAATCATTCTAGAATGACTCTTGAGTTCAGTGTTGGACAGATCAGTTGTTATTTTAACCATTCATTAAAGTGAATCGGTTCAAAGGAGTCAGTTCGCGAATCGGACGTGTCATTAACGGACCACGGCACACGTTGTGTGATTATCCAGGCAGTTTAGGACATCGCACAAGATTTGTCTCAACACAGAAAACATTTCATCACCAGATAGATTTTTTGTTTTGTTTATTGAAAGAGTGGTTTATGCCATCTGAATGTGGAAAGCTTTTCAGAGAAGATGAGGCAACGTTATTTTAGCACAATTCACAACCAGTGGTAGTTCAGAAAAAAAAAAACTTCGGTCTTCCGACCTTTTACCATCGTGTATTCTCAAAGATATTCAGTCAACTCAATTCATTATTATGAGCGAGCGAGGGAGGGAGAGAGAGCGCGCGCGCGACTGGGGCTTTCACTCTCTCTGCTCGTTCTCTCAGTTAAACAAGCGCGAATCCGCGAAGCCAACTTGATGTGTTGAATGCTCAGAGCGCGTTATAAAACGTAGGCCTATTCTTAAAATACACATTTCTGTTTTAATAAATGCTCATAGTAAATCATAGCATATTGCCTAAAACATTAGGTAGGTACAAAAATAATCAAACGGTGATACATTTGCGACCCATTAAAAATTAGGGTCGCAATGGCATTTCAAAAGGTCGCATATGCGACCATTTTGGTCGCAGTGTAGTTCCCTGCTATAGCAACTCGAGGTATCGCACACCGGACGCGCGCTGTCAGTTTATGGCCAGCAAATTGTTATGTTTAAGGACATTATGGAATTAAGATCATGTCTGTGCTATGTTATGATAGTACTGTACAATTAAATACAATCGTTGCTTAGTCTGCAGTCTGAACACTTTACCTCAGAGCGTCCGTTAACTGAATGAATTGGAAATATCTCCTGAAAATCCGATAGCAGCATCAATTTGAATTCAACCAGCTGATTTCTGTAAATGAATGTACAACTAAATGTATGTTGCAGCACAGGGTGAAGTCAGTATATATACATAACGATAATTGTACATTTAATATAACCATAGCTTTTAGATTATTGGCAGAATTAAAAAAAAACGAAACGATGTGACAGCCATGGGCTGAACAATACATTACTGGTAATATCCATCGAGCCTATGAACTTGTTGCCCGAAACACATCAACAAGAAAGAAGGAAGGCTATACCCTGTAAAACGATCTCATTCTCTCTCCGGCCTCCGCTAACTCTGCTTGCGCTAACAACTCCGCCCAGATGCGCGCAATCTGCACCACAGAACTGGTTTAAACAGACGATCTGACAGGTTTTAGAAGATTAAATACAAACCGAAACTAAAAAACAGACCAGGCCTCTATTTGAGACTGGCGTTTATTTATCCAAACCACCCTAAAATGGTCAATACAACAAATAGAAAGTTAACCAAACCATCTAGCCCCTCGTTTAGGAACGAGCTCCTCGGTTTGTTCTGGCTGGTTCTTCTCCTGCTCGGAAACACCCGGTTCTGTCACCCCTTCATTCATGCTGTTATTCACGTTTCTGCCTGCATTCCCATGGTGGCGTGAAAGATTGCAGTCATCCAAATTTTTGCCGTAAACAATGTTTTTTTGCGACACCACGATATAAACGATATGGCATAATATGAAACGATAGGCTTTTTATATCGTCCATCCGATATATATCGTCATATCGCACAGCCCTATATAGAAGGATCATAAACATGCTGGTACAGACGTACCAGTTCGGCCAGATTCGGCTCGAAGTCGTTCATCTTCGGATGCGGCGCCGCGCGCGATGTTACAAAAAGTGCCGTGCACACCGCCAGGCGAAATGGGGTCTTGCGCACCCAACGCGCACGACCGCCCACACCGCAATGACGTCATTTTTGCCGCGCGCACTTCGCGCTCTTGCGGACGCGTCGAGTATAAACAAGGCTTTAAGCGTCGCTCCAGCCATACCCGCCACACGATCTCTCACTGTTTACACCTATCAGACACTCCTAATGGTACATGAGAGCACACATACAGTGCAATACAGATCTTATCTACCTATTTATCGTCTGATCTTATATTTTATTCGCTCTTTTTATGCGTATGGGAGTGCGCTCGCAAGGCTATTTTAAGCGTCGCTCCAGCCATACCCGCCACACGATCTCTCACTGTTTACACCTATCAGACACTCCTAATGGTACATGAGAGCACACATACAGTGCAATAGAGATATTATCTACCTATTTATCATCTGATCTTATATTTTATTCGCTCTTTTTATGCGTATCGTAGTGCGCTCGCGTGGCTCTTTTAAGCGTCGCTCCAGCCATACCCGCCACACGATCTCTCACTGTTTACACCTATCAGACACTCCTAATGGTACATGAGAGCACACATACAGTGCAATACAGATATTATCTACCTATTTATCATCTGATCTTATATTTTATTCGCTCTTTTTATGCGTATCGTAGTGCGCTCGCGTGGCTCTTTTAAGCGTCGCTCCAGCCATACCCGCCACACGATCTCTCACTGTTTACACCTATCAGACACTCCTAATGGTACATGAGAGCACACATACAGTGCAATAGAGATCTTATCTACCTATTTATCATCTGATCTTATATTTTATTCGCTCTTTTTATGCGTATCGTAGTGCGCTCGCGTGGCTCTTTTAAGCGTCGCTCCAGCCATACCCGCCACACGATCTCTCACTGTTTACACCTACCAGACACTCCTAATGGTACATGAGAGCACACATACAGTGCAATACAGATATTATCTACCTATTTATCATCTGATCTTATATTTTATTCGCTCTTTTTATGCGTATGGGAGTGCGCTCGCAAGGCTATTTTAAGCGTCGCTCCAGCCATACCCGCCACACGATCTCTCACTGTTTACACCTATCAGACACTCCTAATGGTACATGAGAGCACACATACAGTGCAATACAGATATTATCTACCTATTTATCATCTGATCTTATATTTTATTCGCTCTTTTTATCCGTATCGTAGTGTGCTCGCGTGGCTCTTTTAAGCGTCGCTCCAGCCATACCCGCCACACGATCTCTCACTGTTTACACCTATCAGACACTCCTAATGGTACATGAGAGCACACATACAGTGCAATACAGATCTTATCTACCTATTTATCGTCTGATCTTATATTTTATTCGCTCTTTTTATGCGTATGGGAGTGCGCTCGCAAGGCTATTTTAAGCGTCGCTCCAGCCATACCCGCCACACGATCTCTCACTGTTTACACTCCTAATGGTACATGAGAGCACACATACAGTGCAATACAGATCTTATCTACCTATTTATCATCTGATCTTATATTTTATTCGCTCTTTTTATGCGTATCGTAGTGCGCTCGCGTGGCTCTTTTAAGCGTCGCTCCAGCCATACCCGCCACACGATCTCTCACTGTTTACACCTATCAGACACTCCTAATGGTACATGAGAGCACACATACAGTGCAATACAGATATTATCTACCTATTTATCATCTGATCTTATATTTTATTCGCTCTTTTTATCCGTATCGTAGTGTGCTCGCGTGGCTCTTTTAAGCGTCGCTCCAGCCATACCCGCCACACGATCTCTCACTGTTTACACCTATCAGACACTCCTAATGGTACATGAGAGCACACATACAGTGCAATACAGATATTATCTACCTATTTATCATCTGATCTTATATTTTATTCGCTCTTTTTATGCGTATGGTAGTGCGCTCGCGTGGCTCTTTTAAGCGTCGCTCCAGCCATACCCGCCACACGATCTCTCACTGTTTACACCTATCAGACACTCCTAATGGTACATGAGAGCACACATACAGTGCAATACAGATCTGATCTACCTATTTATCGTCTGATCTTATATTTTATTCGCTCTTTTTATGCGTGGGAGTGTGCTCGCGTGGTGATATGACGCAGCGCCTGAAAATAGGCCACCTTCCGTCAACACAACGGAACTATTTTCAGGCGCTGCGTCATATCATTACGCCTGCTGCACTCATGGTACGGCAATGAAGTTTCTTGATTATTACGCAGGAATGAGAGTATAGTTCCTAGCCATATCAGCCTAGAAAATCGCAACTTTACATTTTCCGTCGGTCTTAGTGCACGATGTAACTACAGAAGAGTCAAGTATTAAATAGGAAAAATATCGAAACTCTTTGGTCATTTTTTTTTTTTTGAAATGCTAATGGTCTTGTCCACTCCAATGATGTATGCTAAGCTATGCTAAAAGTGGTACCGCCAGAACCGGAGATCGGCTGAATGGATTCAAAAACGGTAAAACTCAACAGTTTAACTCTGGGGGAGTTGTAAAATTAGCCTATTTCCAAAAAAAGTGGAGTATCCCTTTAATAGAGCCAGTATTGCACTGTATGTGTGCTCTCATGTACCATTAGGAGTGTCTGATAGGTGTAAACAGTGAGAGATCGTGTGGCGGGTATGGCTGGAGCGACGCTTAAAAGAGCCACGCGAGCGCACTACGATACGCATAAAAAGAGCGAATAAAATATAAGATCAGATGATAAATAGGTAGATAAGATCTGTATTGCACTGTATGTGTGCTCTCATGTACCATTAGGAGTGTCTGATAGGTGTAAACAGTGAGAGATCGTGTGGCGGGTATGGCTGGAGCGACGCTTAAAATAGCCTTGCGAGCGCACTCCCATACGCATAAAAAGAGCGAATAAAATATAAGATCAGATGATAAATAGGTAGATAATATCTGTATTGCACTGTATGTGTGCTCTCATGTACCATTAGGAGTGTCTGATAGGTGTAAACAGTGAGAGATCGTGTGGCGGGTATGGCTGGAGCGACGCTTAAAAGAGCCACGCGAGCACACTACGATACGGATAAAAAGAGCGAATAAAATATAAGATCAGATGATAAATAGGTAGATAATATCTGTATTGCACTGTATGTGTGCTCTCATGTACCATTAGGAGTGTCTGATAGGTGTAAACAGTGAGAGATCGTGTGGCGGGTATGGCTGGAGCGACGCTTAAAAGAGCCACGCGAGCGCACTACGATACGCATAAAAAGAGCGAATAAAATATAAGATCAGATGATAAATAGGTAGATAATATCTGTATTGCACTGTATGTGTGCTCTCATGTACCATTAGGAGTGTCTGATAGGTGTAAACAGTGAGAGATCGTGTGGCGGGTATGGCTGGAGCGACGCTTAATAGAGCCACGCGAGCGCACTACGATACGCATAAAAAGAGCGAATAGAGCAGATGATACATCTGCTCTATTCGCAAAAAGAGCAGATGATAAATAGGTAGATAAGATCTGTTTTACACTGTATGCATGTTCTCGTGTACCATTAGGAGTGTCTGATAGGTGTATACAGAGAGAGATCGTTTGGCTGGTGTGACGCTTTAGTAGTCCAGGCGGGAGCCAAGAGACGCGCTCTCTATGGGCAAAAAGAGCGAATAAAAAAGAGATACAATTAGACATAAATAAGATAAGTATTGCACTGCCTGTGGGTTCGTCTGGTATATTAAAACAGTGAGAGATTTTAAGGCAGGCGCATAAGTCTATGTCACGAGACTGGTGCTCATTTAAAAAAAAAAGCGAGTAGCCTACAGTAGTTGTGAGGCAGGCGCAAAGCGTTTGGTTAATGGTGAATATTGACCTATAGTGCATACCGTTCTGTCTCCCGCTGGCTTCAGGGGTTATGCGCTGCATTTGGTTTGAAAACCTATCTTACATATTGTGTAAGTTCGAGTGGCCGGCGCATATATCTGTGACTGGTCGAGTGGCCGGCGCATATATCTGTGACTGGTCGAGTGGCAGGCGCATATATCCGTGGCCGGTCGGGTGGCAGGCGCATATAACGCAGTGGCAGGCGCATAATTCCGTGGCCGGTCGAGTGGCAGCTCCCCCTGCCACGCAAAGATTTTACCCCTACAGATTATATTCATACTAGTAAGAATCGAATTAGAGAGCTCTCTAATCGCAATTGTTACTAGTAAGAATTGAATTAGAGAGCTCTCTAATTGTAATTGCTACTAGTACGAATTGAATTGTAAAGTTCTCTAATTAAATTTTTACTAGTAAAAATGAAATTACAACAAGTAAGGCTGGGTACAATTTAAGCTAAAACGGCTTGCCATATTAGTGAACCGGATCGCAAAATATAGCCTATGTGTAGGCTAAACCTTGAAATGTCCACTTTTAAATGAACAAATTCGAATCGAAAGTAAATATCGTCGGTTTGGCCTCAGAAAACCAGTAAAATCGACATTTTTCCACACTCACACACACTGTTAAAATCATACGATGGCAGACAGGAAGACACTTCTTCCATCATACCAGAATGTAGTTACAGTTAAGCTAACCTCAGGTTAAATTAGCTAGCAGCTAGCTAACTCGCTCGGGTAAAGGCTTTGAAATTATTCAACATAATTCAGAAATTTACACCCATTAAGATTAAGTAGCCTGTGTATAAGATGGTGTATTAACATAATAACAACAATAGCATGCTAGCTAGTTACTTACCAGGATTTGAAAGAGAAGGATTTTTTTAAATTGAAATTGACGATCTCTTCTCTGGCAGTTGAGCAGACGTGTGAAGGGCGGTTATGCAAATCTTCTACTTTTCCGCGCGATATGGCCAGGATGTGACGTCTTTTTGTAGTCAATTTGTAGTCCATGATGGATATTTTAAAAATCAGCTTCAATATCAGATTAAATGTACCTTTTATATTATATGCAATTATAGTGTCTGCAGTCATTTTAATCGTGAACTGAATATAAACTTGCTAGGATTTAAATAAAATAAAAATGCAAAATATATAGACCTATTGGGCCTACAACTTTCAAGATCATTCATGCTAGGTCTTTTAGATGTTGAAAATTAGTCGCATTGATTTACAGTGAGTAATAAATATACTTTTTCAGACATTGTTTTGATATACATTTCACATCAAATTGACGTTTTATTTCCTGACGTCAAATCAACATCGATTTAATGTCAATGATATTGACCTGAGAAATAGGGAGGGGACCAGAAAAAACATGTCAGATTGATACCTTTGTTTGGCCTCTTTACAACCACAAGGAAATAATTACAAAATATAATGAAAATATGCATATTCATTTTGACATGGTGGTCAAAATCTTGACTATTTGTTGATGTCAAATTGACGTCAAGGTGCCCGCTGGGCAGTCATACATTTATTTTTTGCTCTACACTGTATGGCAAAAAGGTAAAGTATATAAATGTTACAATTTACTGCACACAATTCGTTAGTAATGCAGGACAGAGGCAGAATGTTCTGCAGGAACACAACTTATCTGAACAACAGTAACATATGTTATTTTTAACCCGGTTTTTTGAGTGTGACGGTATGACGTTTATGTTGTAGAACGCTTCATGTCTGTCCTCTGATTAGCTTCATCGCTCCATTTGAAGTGACAAACAAGGTGGTAGGAGTCTGGCCATGAACACAGCACATTATCTTCAATAGGCAAAGCTACAGAAGACTTCACTCATCACTGTATAAAATATTTAGGGCTGGACTGGCACTCACCTAGGAGGGCTTTTGTGTCATGACAAAGAGATTGCGAGGGCGATCATTGACATTTTTAAATGTATACTTTCATAAGAGGGGCATAAAAGCAGCAAAGCCTTTAGTAAATGTGTGTCCTTGAAATTCGAGAGGTACTGTATCCCATTAATGGCCCATTGTTTCCAGACAGGTCTGCTCATTAGTAACTGAACAGCCTGAATACTCCCTACCTCAGCACAAATGCATGCAGTGAGTGCCCTTGTCTTCTGAGAAAGTGAAGTTTGTTCAATTCTTCAGCTGCACTTCTTAGGAGGCAAATAAAGACAATTGATCATGTTACATTATGGTGCAAAAAAAAAAAAAAAAAAGGCTGTTGGGTAAATTTTACATCATATAACTGAGGGGTTAAGAACAACCATTTACTTGAAACCAAATGCAGACAATCCCGTGTTTGGATCTACAAAATTAATTAAAAAAACACTTCTTACCCAAAATATGTATGACATATCAATTTTTAATATACTTTAAAGGCAGCGGTCAAAGCATTTTGTACAACTTCAGTGCAAAACAAATTTGGACTTGGAAAAAACAAACAAAAATCATCTTGTTGCGTCATCTCGTGCAACTACAGAAAGCAAAAAAGGTTACTGTATTGCAACATATACAAATTAAATATACACGGTCCATGCATTTATGCATAGCCTCTATAGCTAAATTCATGAGTGTGTATGTGAAAGAGTATGAAAGCGCGCGTGTGTGTGTGTGTGTGTGTGTATGCATGTGTCTGTGTGTGGCTCAAGCCATCAGTGCGTCACAGTCCAGGTTTGGAGTTGATGTCCAACTTTCACAAACAACAGTTTTCCTCTCAGCCCGATTTGAAGAGTAGAATGGCTACTTGACCCAAGTAAAAGTAGATGAAATGCTTCGTTTCATGCGTCACGTAACTGCCAAAGTTCCGTCCCACAATACAATGCCATGTTGGATTATACTTCTTATCAAACTCCTGTTGAAAAGCAAGAACAGTAATGTATACTTTAGTAAGACCAACAGAATTCAATATTCTGAAACAGTGGTTCTCAATCACAGGCCCCAAGATTACTTAAAATGATAGACAAAACAAGCATGAAAATCAAGGTATTTCTTCTTACATGGTTATTTTTATAACAAATATACATCTTTCTATTATACCCTTTCAAATATTGTTGTGGCCTTCAAGTAAAAAAAAGTTGAGATCCACTGATCCCTAGAAGGACCGCAGGGGTCTTCAAACTTGCTCATTTGCTCAGACCTTTAACATGTATAGTAGTACCATATTCATGTTTTTATGGTGCTTATATTGCAAAGCCATTAAAATAAATCAATAATGTACATACACTTTTCATTAAAATTTAATTTGACAATACATTTTAATGTGAGGGGCATTTAAACATTTAGCTGAACATTAGCTTCAAAGTTTTGTTGATGTGTACAAATTATTTGAGACCAAACAATAACTGAACCCTGTTTTACTGAATATATCTAAGCAGCAAGACAGAATAGGAAATTAAATCTTAAGGATAAAATATTGTTGATGAAGTCTGTGGTGGTGTCAATCATAAACGTTCTGTGGATGACCTTTTTGATATATGCAGCAATGTCTTTCTCAATATTGTACTTCTCCATGGCCTGTGTGGCACAATCCACTGCATCCTGCTGCATGTCCTCAGACATATCAGCGTTCTTTATTACTGCCTTCCTGTCAGTCATGATGGCTGTGAATATGAAGAAAGAGAAAACGCAAAGGAGATTCACTGACCATCTCTTATAAAGTCAGAAGAACAAGGAAGAACCTGGACCGTCAAGCTGAATTAGCTTTTTAAATCAAAAGCGTTCTCGTTTAACAGTGCCACTACCATCATCAAACAGGATTGGGGAAAAAAAGGTTTCCCGAACTCCCCCCATCTGCCATGTGTCAGACAAACAGATAGTCCCGCCCCTCAACTGGTTTAGCCAATGCTGCTGCTTCAGGATGTCAACAAATCTTAAAGGGATAGTTCACCAAAAAAAGTCTTCATTTACTCTACCTTATGTTGTTCCAAACTTGTATTTGTTTCTATTGAACACAAGATGATATTTTGAATAATGTTGATAATCAGACAGTTGACGGTAGCCATTGACTTCAATAGTATTTTTTTCCTACAATAAAAGTCAATGTCTACTTTCAACTGTTTGATTACCAACATTCTTCAAAATCTCTTTTATGTTCAACAGAAGAAAGAAACTCATACAGGTTTGGAACAACATTAGGGAGAGTAAATGATGGCAATTTTCATTTTTGGGTGAACTATCCTTTTAACCTACCAAAGGCTTACTTATAGTTTAAGTTTATTAATACTAGGGCTGGGTATCGTAACAAAATGTTCGGTACCGATACCGATACCGATACCTTGACTTCGATACCGGTTCCTGAACGATACTTTTTTCGATACCAATTTTATGTAACCAGGTTTAACAATATAACATTACCTAATTTTTTTTTTCAGTTTGTTGACTTTTTTACACTCATATTTTGAGTATGTAAAAAAGCACCAATGCTAAAGTTTTCTATGTTTCCTAATCATTTAACAACATGTATTCTTTACTTCAATGAGCTCATTGTTTCTGCTTTAACTTAATGCATTAATTAACGATGAAACTGAATGAAAATTAATTGAAATGCATTACACTGTCACCTCTGATAACAGATCACTCTAAATTGTAATTTAGACATGCATTTTCTGTAAAGCTGCTTTGAAATGATATGTATTGTGAAAAATGCTATACAAATAAATGTGAATTAAATTAAATATAGGCTACTGGGGGGCGAGATATATACCTGCACGTGAAGCAAAGCACTGGCAAAGCACTGGCAAAAGCACTGGCAAAAGTAGCCTAATGATTATGGATGTGGAAACAATAGCAAGGAGATATTTTAATTGTTTATTAATGAACAAGTGTTTACTAATGGTGTGTTCACACCGAACGCGAATTTAATTATTTGTGCGAGTAGATTACATACATAGTCAATGCAAAGACGCGAATAGACGCATCATTCGCGCCGGGCGTCGCGAATGACGCGAATTGGGCGACGCGTTTGCCGCGAACGTCTTCCGCGCAAGTTGAAAAATTTGAACTTGAGCTGAAGATTCAAGCGTCGAACTAGACGCGATAGACGCGTATTTGACGCTCTATTCGCGTTCGATGTGAACACCATTACTCTCAAGTGTATTTTGTGCGCTTCAGTGCCTAGATTTACCGTGTGGCCGGTCTTGGCAGCAATGATCTTGTCGAAAATATTGCATCGCGTGCATCTGGCATCGAGTCTGGCACATGACATAGGTACACTTTGGATCATTTCCACATATTTTCTATTTATCTGGGTTGGGACGCACGCTTATACACACACACACACACTGCAGCCTCACGTGCGACGAGCCGCGTCTCTGGGCAGCCGCGTAATCTAGTGTTTTTCCGCCACAGCCAATCATGCTGCATGCTTATTGTTTCACTGACGTTGACGAGATTAACCACTTAGGTACCGAAATGTGGTACCGAAAAACAAGACATGTTTCGATACTCGGTAGTATCGAGGCAATTCGGTCGGTACCTAAAAAGTACCGAACTCGGTACCCAGCCCTAATTAATACATATAGTTTCAAAGCAGCATACAAAATATGCTTGTTTCAAATGTTACAATTAGGAAGTATTCTTATCAACCAGAGATGAGTGTATAATAAATGTTCATATGGCAGTAATATACAGCAATAATAATACATGTTATGCTCTTAATTAACATCATGCATTCAGTTAATCAGACACACAATTACAACTTGTGCTCATAAATGATGATTACAAAACAAGGATAAAATACAATATAAGGATAATATTTGACAGTTTAATTGTATTATAGTTAGCTGCCTAATAAGTTGTGATTTGAAAGTATTTTAATATCAGAAAATTACTTAAGTTTGTCCTTGTCAACATAAAAAAAAAAACTAGATTACCTGCATAGACAAACTAAAAAAATAAATAAAAAAAAGACTTTATTTTTAAAGCTCATAACGTTCTATAATAATCCATCCTCGTTCACTTGCATCAAAAGCTCTGTTGCTTTATTCTTGGCCAAGACAGCAACTTAAATTTTTTTTAATATTTCGCACAAGGCCTTCTCTTACAAATAAATAAAAATGGGCCTGAATAACTATAGTTTCTTGCCAGTTTCTTTTAGAGGCAAATACAGATGTAAACGGTCTACCTCTGGGACCCGTCTGAGTTTACAGAGTCATCCATCTTTCCAATCAGCTCATAAAGGAACTAGTGCATCTACTAAAAATGAAATCGTGCAGTCATGATTTGACAAAAAGGAGGCCACCTCAATCAGCTCCCTCTACAAAAGACTCTCAGGCACTCAGTGTTGGGCCCAGGAGAGGGAGGAGGTTGATGAAATCCATTCAGTGAGAAGGACGTATGAGAAAGCACAGATCTCTATCCAGCTCCATTTACTGAAATTAAACTAAACCTAGGCCTAATGCATATGCAACAGAACAGAGAGGTCGGTTACATCAGAGACATTTCAAATAATTTGCATTCAGTAAACTGCCATTTAGAATTAGAGATTGACCGATATCGTTTTTGACTCATGAAGCTAAAGTGTGCAATTTAACTTTCTCCTATACCTAATTAGCATGCAGATGAATCTAAAAGTCCAAACAAACCTGGCTCAACCAATCGCATAAGTTTAGGGTGGGACTATTTGTTTAACTGGGCAATGGCACATGGGGGCGTGTTTGAAAAATGTGGCCACTGGCCAGTAACCTAGAAGTAGAATTTATTTCTGCTTTTTAGACAATAACTAAAAAACAAAACCAATTTGTACAGTATTTGTATAATAATAATTATAGCTGAAGTGCGTAATTTAATTTTCTCCTATCCCTGTATAGTATTCAGATAAAACTTAAGAGCTGTTTACACGACACCGTTTTTCAACTAAAAACTGAAAACTTTTTATGCGTTTTGGCCACTCATTTACGCAACAACAGCGTTTTAGGGGCATACAAACTCAAACTTTTGAAAACAGGTTTCAAAGTGCAAGTTTTTGTTTTAACAGGTATCGTCCCCACGTAAACAACGAAAAACACGAATTTGTGAAAACGATGTCAAGCGCATGCACATTATATGTTCAGTCTATAGGCGGGTATCGTTTCTTTACAAAGTGACATTGCCAACTACTGGCCAGGCACAAATTCAAGACAGTGTTTTTAGTCGTTTTCGCAGATCCGTGTGAACCGGGATAGTTTTGACAACATTGTCGCCTGTACGCGAAAAAAAGCAAAGGAAAACCTTTTCCGTTTTTAGTACATCGTTGCCGTGTAAACGGACCCTCAAATCCATTTGTAGGTTAATTTCCCTCAACGTGTTACTATCAAAAATGACTCCCCAATCACATAAGTTTGGGCCTTTGGGGCAGGACTATTTGTTTGACTGGCCAATGGCACATGGGAGGCATGTTTGAAATAAAATCTGGCCATTTGAGTCAAGTAACTGATATATGTATAATTTTACAATTAGTTTTATTTCTGCTCAACTAAATATATATATATATATATATATATATATATATATATATATATATATATATATATATATCACTTGTAAAGAGATTTTGCTACTTTTTGGCAGATCTGATAACCAAAGTAGAATAGTGTGAATTATCTGTAAAAATATCGGCCAAACCGATTATCGGGCTGTTAAGACAATAATGTACAAAGGCTGAATGCCCCAAGCAGTTGCATAATGTAACAAGACGCATGAGTTAAGAATTAAATTTCATTGGGCAGAATGAAAGTGGGAGTAAATTATGCTGCAAAGCACAATTAATAATTCACACAGCACAGGTGTCTGCCTTTGATAAGGTCATGTAGAGGGAATCACAGAAGGCTGATGTTTTGTTATATTTGTTGCAAGCTATTGCTATTTGTTAACAAGGCAAATTGGAGTAACTTTCACTTAAGTGCTGCCATAAAACAGGCTTTGGCTGGACTCTGGTGTCCACAGATGAGTCCATTAAAGCCATACGGTGGTGATGTCCTCAGCATCTGCTCTCAATGCTCTCATATGATTGGCAGAATTACGTAACATTTTTCTCCAGACGCCGAGCACTTGTAACTTTCATTTCACGCCACCGCCCTAATTATTCTCGATAAAAACAATCTGCGTAGAATATTTCCCCTCAAAACCGTCTATGAACTCCGCATCCAACAATAATAACAATGATTTAAAACGCGAACGTCTAATAGAATTACTGCAAAGTACAGGTAGTGCTGCGTCCATGATGCTTCATCTGAATACAGCACTAATTACTAAACTTCCCCACATTATTCTAAATGTTTAAATACATTATTTTTCACACAAGCTATATGGTCAACACGTCGGATGCATGCATAGTAAATAAATCCACAGTGCTCACCCTCTTTTGATGCTTTTACACTGGAATACTGTTTAGCTCAGGCTTTTTTTGAGCCGCTGCGTTCACGCTTGACTTCACTAACCACTATGTCAGTCGTAAGTAACTCTACCCATGCGGCTGTGCTCGTAACTCACATCCAACTTAGCGTCACGAAAGCCGAGTGACCCCGCCCACCGCACTGCACCGGCTCTCTGATTGGCACACGTAGAGCCTCTCCCCGCGTGTTACGAGCGTTTTCCACTAGCTTCTCACTGCCCGCATTTTATTTCATCCCACAATGCACCGGGGCCCATCTGGACTCAGAATCCCACATCCTCGGGCCAAAGGTATTGATTCCTGTGAGAGGTATTACTGGATTTACTTACCACACTATACGAGGTCAAGTTTGTATGTAACTTAGTGGTTACTGAAGTAACATTCCCTACCTTAAATATTGTATTAACCAAGGACAATTTCATCTAGGAGTTCACATATTCTACAGCTACATGGGAAGAGACATTTAAAAAATGTTGCTTTTTTATGTGGCACTTCTTAAATATACCAATATATATCGGCTGTCGTGTTGCTCTTTGGCTTAGCACTACCATTGAAAAACCCTTATTGCGCCACTACACTATGAATAGAATTTGATTTATCTAATTTATCGATAAAAGAGGAACTTTACATCTGTATAAATTACCTCAATCTAGTGTGTCAGGCATTTCATAAACACTACATATATTTGAACTTTTATTGTATCAGAGTTATTACTGTTACAGATTCCGCTAAGTTATGATTTCTAGAAAAAATGAAGCAGAGAACAACACTTTAATTGAACATTCAGTCTTTATTTAAAGAAGGGTTAAAGAGAGAGAAAAAAAACACTACAATTTAGAAATATAAAGTAGTCAATTGTGGGGGCAAAGAAACACCACTGCCAACACAGCAAATGCCAACAAATGTTATTTGAAATGTAATTTTTTGAAACCCTAAATAAACTACTGCATCCCCCTCAAAAAGTGCCTATTATCCCTCCCTCCCACTAATTCCCCTCTATTTACCACGCTCCTCATGCCGATTCCATCCAAACTGATCCAGCCTTCTGGTTCCTTGCTCTGCTCCTGTTTATACTGAAAAACTCATCTCACAAAAACAAAAGAGGCACCTGGATCCCTTCTGCGCGCGCATCATTTGGGCTCCACGGAAAAAGAAAAAATATTAATTTGGTTCTAGAGAAGCCAATTACGACGTCAAGTATCCTTTAACTGTGGTTTGGTGGGGGGAATGCGGGGCTGGGGTTGGGATCCTCTCCTATGGTTCCCGCTCCCGGTAAATTGATCCCGCTCCATGTATGTATCCATCCTTATCCTAAGCCTAATTCTGCTCCTGATCCTGAACTGATCCAATGATCCGGCTCCAAGGATCGGGACCCAGTGAGCCCCTCCTCCAATCCAAACCTTTAAATACCAGCAAAATCAAAAAGAGGGAGGTAACAAGTTAGAATCACAGCTAAATAAAGAGCTTCTATCATTTAAAGCTTCTATAAATTGATCATAGGAGCGGTATTTTTTTTTTTTTTTTTGTGTGTGTAAATGACAAAAAAAGGATACCAGACTATGATATGCTCCGGAAGAAATTTAAAGCACCTCCTAAACACATTAAATTGTGCTTATTTCATTGAAGAAGAAAAAAACGAGCAAAATTAACCTAGAGAAAAACAGACACTTTCTCTTGACAAATACACAATTTACATGAGAACAACTGCACATGGCAAGCCTTTATCTTGTCTAGTGATAAGTCTACATAGGAGATCAATAGTGGCCAAATCCCAGTACATTTTGGACAACAGGCAAAATGTTTTTTGATTTAAAAACGAAACACCCCCCCAAAAAACAAAAACAATGCTGTCTTAATGTACGCACAAGCATTGCAACATCCAGACAGTACACATGCATGCTTAGCAGCAATGACCAGTAAGAAAAGGTAAATTAAATGGGGAAGGGGAGTGCCGTGAAGAGAGGAAGAATGGCAAAGCAAAACTAATGTGTTACGGAACTAAGACAATCCAGGTTACTGGAAGTCTGTTGAAAAACAACAACTGCCTTTTTGAAGGTGACTAAAGCCGCTTGCCGTCATACCATTGCCTCCTTAAATGAAATGCCTGCTCCTCCTCCAAATATCCTAATATGAATGAACTGTGCTTCAAAATCCTGTATTCCAAAGCTTTCTTTAATCCTGCTCTTCTGTTGTCTATAGAAAGACATGAAAAGGTAAAAGTAGAACAGTTTTCCAACAAAATACTCCCACCCCAGAAAAAGCCAATAATGAAGCATTGTTAACAAAATAAAACAGTAGCAATTAATCCATCCCACATACAACTATTTAAAGCATTTCAACATTTCCCTTGTGCCAAATACAGTACAAGGACGAGTATGAAGATCCAGTTAAAATGGGAATGCAAGACAAACACACAACAGGGTCATGGGATAGGAGACGACGACAACTACAACAAAAAAAGGGGGGGAGAGGAGAAAGGGGAACATCCACTTAGCTACATGTAGCTGTCATTAGCAAAATGACAGTCAAGTAATAAAAAAAAATAAAAAACAAAAACAAAAAGCTAACAGACCAAAGATGAGAGATAGCAAACTGGGGGAAATGGAGAGATGAAACATGTCAAGAGAGCAATGAAGTACAACAGTGGGTCCAATAGAGGGCGACACAGGGTGTATATGATTGTGGCCAGCCAACTAGCTGGAATGTGGATGTTTAGGTGCGGGAACGGGAGCGGCTGTGGCGGGGCGAGTAACGTGGTGATCCTCGGCTGCGGCGTGGAGAGTAGCTGCGACTGCGGCTGTTGCTCCTGCTGCGACTCCTGCTGTGGCTGCGTGAGCGCGAGTGCCCATAACTGGGACTGCGCGGGCCATCCACCTTTACGCGGATGTAAGCCGTCTCCCCCTGAGAAACACATAACGCAACACTTTCTAAAGACGAACTATCAGATGTTAGGTTACTCCTAATTCATGGCTCAATCTAAAATAGATTTAATAGATAAAATATATATATATATTTTTTTTCAGATTTAGCGCAACATCAAATTACAGTTCCTTCTATATGTGGCCACTGACAAAATCACTTACATTCAAAAGATCCATTCCATGGATCCTCCTAGTCCATGTGGCTCCATCATGGGTCTCTGACATCAAGCTTACCTTGATGTTCCCAAATCCTTAAGCTATGCCCTGTCCTGTCCTTTCCAATGGCGGTCTGTGTTTACAAACTCACACCTACCTCATGTGACCGGAACTTAGTGTTATCCAGCTTTCGAACGGCGTAGGTCATGTCTTCTTTGCGAACAAACTCCACAACGCCGGTGCCATCTCGGAAAACGTCAGCATAACATACATCACCTGCTTCACGCATGTGATCCTTAAGGTCCTGCCAGCTGCCACTAGGAGGAAGTCCTGGAAAAAAAGACAATCATAACCATTAAATAAGTAGATCTTTCTTTTTATGAACAGCACAAGAATCATAATGCAAGTAACTGCCTTCAGTAATGAAAGGGAATTGTTTAGAATAAACCAGTTTGAGGAAGTAGGACAGGAAATGCTTGTGCAGTTCTTTTTGGATGTGAATGCTGTTTAGTGGTCATTTGTTTAATTAGAACTTTTGCCCAATTCCAATATCTTATAGGTCTATATCAGCTTTATATTAGTTCTTTATCATGTTGCACTATTTCTTAGTAGCAATTTCTGAAACTACATTTATATAAATTTTACATATTTCGTAAAAAACATTACAAATAAATCATTTGAAAATCTGTAAAAAAAAAAAAAAAATATATATATATATATACATATTAGGGGTGGAACGGTACATGTATTCGTATCGAACCTAAACGGTACGGGCGTCACGGTTCGGTGCACGAATTTACACGGAGAATACACGGTATAAAAATAAATAAAACTCGCGTGCAAATTAATTAATGTAATGCGGAACTACCGTTAGATACGCGGGTTCTTTAGGGACACATAATCTGTACCATCGGCTTAGCTCTGAACGCGCGTTCACTTCAAACGTTGGCTTTATACGCGCGTCCTATTCGCTTTGGACTAGCGTCGAACTAGACGCGATAGACGCGAATTTGACGCTCTATTCGCGTTTGGTGTGACCGCATAATGAACAGGCTGCGATGTCAAGATTGCAATGCTGGACTGTGTGTGTGTGTGTGTGTGTGTGTGCGCGCGCGGGAGAGAGAGAGGCGAGATCGAACTGTGTGTGTGTGAGAGAGAGAGAGAGAGAGAGAGAGAGAGAGAGAGAGAGAGAGAGAGAGAGAGAGAGAGAGAGAGAGAGAGAGAGAGAGAGAGAGGGGCGCACGACCAAACAGTGGAAACATTAAAAAAAAAAAAACCTACAACTGTCACTCAACCAAAATCACACACACACACACACACACACACAGTTTTAAAAGAAAAACATATTTATCCAACTCCATTTCAAAACAGTCTGTGGGTTCCATCTTTTGGACATTCGTCATATTGCATTGGTGTTCATTTCTTGTCCTCGGAGCACTAATCTTACACATTCTACATTGATTAAAAAAGGAAATCGAATGTGATTTTAATGGTAGTATTATTTTGACAGAAATCAATTATTTATAATTCAGATGAGAATAATGTTACATTGTTAATCAATAATGTTAATTAAAATTAAGGAAAACAAATATATTGATCTGAAATATAGCAAATTAATTTTAAATTAATTCAGGTACAATTATCAAACATATCGCAAGGTCTTTTTTTCTTTTCATTAATTTAATTAATAAACTAATTATATAAAACTATTGTCAGTGCACTACAAATAAACTGGTTCTATGCCTTTATATAATAAAACTTATTTAAAAAATACAATGCCTTCTGCATTTTTGTTTTGCTTTTCCCTCCATTGTACCGAAATCGTACCGAACCGTGATGTCTGAACCGAGGTATGAACCGAACCGTGACTTCTGTGTACCGTTCCACCCCTAATATATATATATATATATATACTTTAGATAGCAACTTCTTGATTCTGTAATCATATATTTTTTTTTTTTTTTACAAATAAAGAAGTGCTAGAAAAACATGAATAAATAGTCAACACTAGGGCTGGGTAAAAAAAAATAAAACAAAAAACCCCGACATTTTTATTTTATTCCTTTTAATCGATTCTCATTTTTATGAACTAATATCGATTCTTAAATCCCAAGAATCGATCTTTTAGTCTATGCTGTTTTCAGTTGATGAATGAACAAAACATTGTAGTAGGGCTGCAACAACTAATCGATAAAATCGATAATAATCGATTATGAAAATCGTTGTCAACGAATGTCATTATCGATTAGTTGGTCTGCTTACGTCACGGGGAGCGTTTACTGGTTGGTTGAAACGGGCCAATCAGGATGCTCTCTGTCTTACACGCGCTTCATGAGGCACACACGCAAGGTCTCTCTCCCTCCGTTGCTCTGTAGCGCGCTCGCGCTACACGGTTTGGAGCACAGTCTCTTCTGTCTCGCATGCGCGCTCTTGCTTGCGCGCTCAAATCCCGGGAGTTTGAACTAATTTGCGAGGATCAGGGAGCCGCCGCTATCAATATGCGGGTGACTTCCAGAACTTCCGGGAGACTTGGGATGTCTGTATTTTGCGTCTCGAGCATCATGTTGCGCAATCAGTTCACTCCCAACATAAGTGATGGATTAAAATAGTGCTACCGCAGAAATATTAAATTAAAACGGTATTTACAAAGCGAAGCACTAAATATAAAGGCAGTTAATAACAGCAGCAGTAAAAGATTGTTTTTTAGTCACTGTACTCAGTGGTTTTCAGCGAATGTTTGTGCACTAATGCATCATTTTTCCTGTCTTTTTAATCAAGCCTGTTAGCTTGCTGCGTACCTCCCACTGATCTATATCATTCTATATAGATCAGTGGTACCTCCATTACATTCTCTTATTATAGCATTTGTCTAGCCTACTATTAAGCTTTAATTGTTTTTCAAACACGATCTACTGCGGCTCTGTTCACACGCTTGTTTTCAGTCTTTCTATATTTATTTTTACAAATTATCCTTAAAATTAAATTAATTATATATTTGAGATGTTTTTAGTTTATATCTTCACATCTGAACAACATGTCTGTAAATTTGTTTTAACAAAAATTGTGTTAAAACAATATGTTGGATATAAATGTTTTTTTTTTTTACATTAATCATGGTTGTCAACTTGCCATCAGCAATTATCATTAAAAACAATGCAAATATTGATATTTGTAAAACTCAATGTGTGGCTTTTGCACTTTTTAACTTTTTAATAAACAAAAAATCTAATTATTTTTTATCCGATTAATCGATTAATCGAAAAAATAATCGTCCGATTAATCGATTATCAAAATAATCGTTAGTTGCAGCCCTACATTGTAGCATGTCTCCCATCCAATAAATCGCAATATGCTTTATGCTGCTACTTTTGATATGAAACAGTCTCAGATTTCACATTTGGTCCATTTTTTATTATGAAATTCAAACAATAAATACCGTTTTGGCGCTCTTTAATGTGGCGTCATGCTGTAGCGCCTCAGTTCAAGCGAAGCGGCAGCGTGGAGCGCACGTGAACTGATCATCTCTTCAGCTTTACTACTAGTTACAGCACGAAACAAACATAAATGAACATCAGAATGTATGTTGAAAGATACAGTACAACTTACCGAAATCTGTATCATGTCCCAGCCACCATTTAAATGTTTATATTTCAAAAGACGAATTGAAGTAGAAACATAATTATGCAATTATAAAGTTAGTATTATAACTATTATTATAACAACTTCCTTGTGTGTAATTTAAGTGTTTGCATACAAATCAGTTCATTTTAACCTTCAATATTCTAGTAATGTAGTATTCAACTGACTGTATAGTTTACAACATTAGAGTTTTTTTCCCCATTTCCCTAGAGAAAATGTACTATGTACTGTACCTGATTTATATCCAAAATCAAAATCGAATTGCGGAATTTGTGTCGAAACCCAGCTCTAGTAAACACTGTAACCAAAAGTGCAGTAATCTGGTGTGCACTAGGGATGTGCGAGACTATGATACTGCTGCTGCTAGTCGACTTTTTGTTGTCGGTTTGCTTTATATTTTTTTATTTTAACAAAGGCTACATTTCAATTACTGTCAAGGTAATGTTACATCTTGAAATTAACATATTTTGTAATGTGTATATCTGCAGCGGAAAACAAAATCATTTAATTTTCCCTCAGGTTGCAAAATTTCCATTTAAAATGGTAATGAAATTAGTTGTGTGCACTGGGAATTGTATTTTCTCAAAGATCAGGTAAAAGTCATTTTAAATACAGTACACAGTAAATATGACATAGCACAGCAGTTTTCAAATCAAAGATTTAAAGTTGCTTGCTCTTGCATCTCCAGTGACAGCCGAACTCTCCTGTCTGCATCCAATTCACACGGCTTGAATCCTCCACACAAATAGACCGTCATGCACAGAGTACCGTACACACATTTTATACAGGCTGAGGCTATGCACACAAGAAGATCTATCAGCGGGATTCACATGAGGTTCATGGCTTTACATTTTTCAAAGATTTGTTTAAAATTCTCAGTTTATGAAAAAACATTTGTCTTTCAGTTATTACACAGAACTGTTAAAACTAAGACGGTAAACTAATGAAGAATGGGAGCTCACGTAAATCTGGGCTGTCAAAATAAAAGTCAAGGCCAAACATGAGAAACAATCTTGCCAATATTTCAATTGAACACTGGCACTGTTTTATGAACTATACCAGCCTGCTTAAAAAAACGAAATCCTGTACGACTTGCTGCTGATTTGAATCGAATCGTACTAAACCGTGGAAGTAAACCTCTATCGATGACGTATGATTTCATAGACCCGTGTGTTCTCTCACTCACTTTCCTGACAAGCAGGACTGACGCATCAAAGCAAAGAGAATGTATATCTAATTTCTGCTCGCCTTGAGCGTTCTTTACATTTGCAGTACACACAATTGTGGTCAGAATTAATGGCACCCCTGGTAAATATGATCAAAAATGGCTGTAAAAAATAAATATGCATTGTTTTTCCTTTTGATCTTTCATTCAAAAAATTTGCAAAAATCTAACCTTTCATTGAATTAAAAGAATTGAAAGTGGTCGGGAAATCACATAATGAAATAAATGTTTTTCTCCAAAACACGTTGCCCACTCTTATTGGTACCCCTAGAATTCTTTACGAGTAAAATATCTCTGAAGTATATTCCCATTAATGTTTACCTTTTTAAGCACACCAGGGTGACTAGGAACATGAAATTGTCCAGCCATGACTTCTTGTTTCACAGGAGTTTAAATATGAGGAAACACAAAAGCCAAATTCCCTTAATTATCCATCACAATGAGTAAAACCAAAGAATATAGTTCTGATGTGCATAAAAAGATTGTTGAGCATCACAAAATAGAAAGTGTCTGTAAGAAAATAGCTAAAGAGTTGAAAATCCCCATTTTGACCATCAGGGCAATAATTAAGAAGTTCCACTCAACTAAATCGGACGCGTATCTAGATTGTCTTAATGCACAGTGAAAGTTTGAGTGGCCAAAGACTCTCCAAGGATCATAGATGAAGAATTGCAGAGATTAGTTGATTCTTGGGGTCAGAAAGCTTATAAAACAAAAACCAAACAACCCCTACATCCCCACATGTTGTTTGGGAGGGTTTCAAGAAAAATCCTCCTCGCTCGTCCAAGAACAAACTCCAGCATATTCAGTTGTCAGACAAGACTGGAACTTCAAACGGGACAGGGTTCTGTGGTCGGATGAAACTAAAAAAAGAGCTTTTTGGCAGCAAACACGCTAGATGGGTTTGGTGCAAACAGGGACAACAAGTACCCCATGCCTACGGTTAAATATACTGCTGGATCTTATATGATGTGGGCCTATTTTTTTGCTGAAGGTCCTGGACATCTTGTTCAGTGGTATCATGGATTCTAGCAAATACCAACAGATAAAAAAAAATCTAAACCTGACGGCCTCTGCTAGAAATCTTATAATGGGCCGTGGTTGGATCTTCCATCAGGACAACGATCCAAAACAAACATCAAAACCAACACACAAATTTTGTGGCCAATGTGTTTGGGAGAAAAACATTTATTTCATAATGTGATTTCCCCCCGCACTTTCAATTCTTTTAATTCAATGAAAGGTTCAATTTTGAACAATCAAATCAAAAGGATACACTGCCATTTTTGATCATATTTACCAGGGGTGCCATTAATTCTAACCACAAATGTACATGGCAGATAGACGCAAGTGCCATTATGTGTTCTTGATGCTTTCAAAAAATTATGATTAAAATTAGTGATGCGAGTATTTTGCCACCGTCTCCACCGTCACCAAGTAACAGGGGTAGTAAACAACTGCCGTTGATGTACCATGGTTTGGGATCAGAAAATTCAATGTGACAGGGCTCCAGACTAACACATGAGAGCAGTAGCACCGGTGCCACTAAGTTCTACAGATGGTGGCACCAGGACATGATCTGGTAGCGCTGGAGGGATTTTAAATCATAAACTTAATTCAATCAAAAAATTACTATTGTTTTGCATTATGTGGAATTACTAATAATACATGTTTGTTTATTGGAAATTTGATAGTAAAGCACGGAGCTTGAATTGAGATGCAGATCAAATTATCTTAATAACAACTAAGTAACTAATAAGTTAACAACTTTTTATTTAAATATTTAAAAATTTTAATATTCTGTTCTTATTACAGGGAACTACACTGCGACCAAAATGGTCGCATATGCGACCTTTTGAAATGCCATTGCGACCCTAATTTTTAATGGGTCGCAAATGTATCACCGTCTGATTATTTTTGTACCTACCTAATGTTTTAGGCAATATGCTATGATTTACTATGAGCATTTATTAAAACAGAAATGTGTATTTTAAAAATAGGCCTACGTTTTATAACGCGCTCTGAGGATTCAACACATCAAGTTGGCTTCGCGGATTCGCGCTAGTTTAACTGAGAGAACGAGCAGAGAGAGTGAAAGCCCCAGTCGCGCGCGCGCTCTCTCTCCCTCCCTCGCTCATAATAATGAATTGAGTTGACTGAATATCTTTGAGAATACACGATGGTAAAAGGTCGGAAGACCGAAGTTTTTTTTTCTGAACTACCACTGGTTGTGAATTGTGCTAAAATAACGTTGCCTCATCTTCTCTGAAAAGCTTTCCACACATTCAGATGGCATAAACCACTCTTTCAATAAACAAAACAAAAAATCTATCTGGTGATTAAATGTTTTCTGTGTTGAGACAAATCTTGTGCGATGTCCTAAACTGCCTGGATAATCACACAACGTGTGCCGTGGTCCGTTAATGACACGTCCGATTCGCGAACTGACTCCTTTGAACCGATTCACTTTAATGAATGGTTAAAATAACAACTGATCTGTCCAACACTGAACTCAAGAGTCATTCTAGAATGATTCATTCTTTCCAAGTAGAGTTATTCAAGTCATCTGGTGAAATTGTTTTTATATCGCAATATATATCGCAGAAAAATCAAATATCGCAATGTCATTTTTTTACCAATATCGTGCAGCCCTACTGTAAATTCTGTGGGCCTTCAATTGCAGGACTGTCCAAATTTGTAACTGCGTCAAAACAATTCAAACACGAATCATTGAAGCTTCACAATGACATATTATATTTATTTTACTTTTCCTTAAGAGTTCAGAAGTCTGCCCATCTGTGCCAACCATAGCATGGTGAAATCCAAAAGAAATTAATTTAGCACTTTATTGTGTAGGCTACTGTATTTTCTATTGCAGTAAATCTATCCCAACCATTTTTAAAGAAAACAAGAAGGCATGTGTTTTAAAAGATGGAGATTAAAATAAAAAGCACATCTGTATGCAATACAGTTTCACTATTGGTCATTATTATCCAGAGCGGCTTAGGCCTACTATATAAATAATTTGTGCGACCAAATCATGTTTTGCGCTAGTAACTGAAAAAGTTAGTAGCGCAAGTGCCACCAGTGGAAAATGTTAGTGTAGTTCCCTGTATTAACTGTATCATTGTTCTTCTATAGTATCATTAGGGCTGGGTATCGATTCAGATGTTCAAATTCGATTCGATTTCGATTCACAAGCTCACAGTTCGATTCGATTTCGATTCGACTATAATGAATATAGATGTAATACAAATCTCAGTCTAAATATCAGTTATCATTTTTTAGACAATTTTCTATTACATCGATCTCACCTAAATGTTTGTTTTAACAATGGGGTAATTTTTTTGTTAAGAGTTTATGCAACACATGGAAGCTTGATTTCAATATTTGAATTAAATTGAAAAAAGTAGCACAAATAAATACAATAGAATAGGCCTAAAGACACAAATAAAGAGACATAAAAAGAAAAGTTTTTGGGTAGGTCAGAAATACTACAGAAACTGAATAAAGTAATCCAATGTAAAATAACACTGGATAGTCTTTTAGTCCTGACTGAATTAAATACATAGGCTATTAATTCTGATTCCTTACAATTAATGCTATATTATGTTGTTTTGACAACAAAATTAATAACAGACACATATGGCTGCGTTCACTTTAAGAGCTAGTGCACGGATCCATAACCGTTTCATTATACTGTCTGTCACACGCGTTTTATGCTTATTTAAGACATAACCGACTGTCTTTACGAGGTTACTCACCAAGACCAGAGTTTTGACATCATTTTGCGTGTTTTTAACTGTTAAAGCGATATAATCCACGAAAAGAACTTTTGTTACTGGCGAGCTGTTTGTGAGGCGGATTTAGGCTTTACTGTATGTGCACCGCACGCAATGAAAAACATGCGCGAGTGCTCGAGCACAGGATAGTTTAAAATTGCTTGAATGTTTAAACTGGTAAAACTTAAAAACGTGAAAATGATAAACGTTAGTTACGATGCAATGCTGGCCTGATTGTGCAAGTGAATTATGTCCCGACTCCTAAACACGAGTGTGTAATAGTCTCTGGTGTGTATCGACGCCTGCAGCGCTTGACGCTTGCCTTGTGCAGAGTGAGAAGACGCAGCACCGCGAGCCCTAAATATGGAAAAAATCGATTCGTGGCCGTTGAAAATCGATTTTTAATCGACCACATTTTTAAAAACGATTAATCGAAAAATCGATTTTTTTGCCCAGCCCTAAGTATCATACTGAACTCACAGACAGCTTCAGTGATTAAAAAATAAGCACTCTTTACTTTTACAAACTACTTTTTTTTATAAGGTAGTGGAAATGGCTAATACCGTAAAACTTCAAATAATAGCCGAGTCCCAAATAGACGCCTGTGTCTTTTACACGCCTGGTGTGGGTTTGGGTAAATAAAGGCCGGTCTCAAATAGAGGCCGGGTCTGTTTTTTAGTTTCGGGTTGTATTTAATCTTCTAAAACTGTCAGATCGTCCGCTTTTTGGTGGCCGCCAACGCAAATGTTTGTCCCGCCAAAGCCTTTTTTGATCGGTGAGTGATGTAGAATAGAATGACTGCTGCGCTTGACAGGGCGCGAGCAGAGAGAGCGCTCCGACCGTGCGCGCGCACTCTCACGTCTTCAAACAACACGTCTTGCTCTCTCTCCCTCGCGCATATTAATCAAAATCAGTTGACGCGATAGTAAAAGGTCGGAAGTTTCACGTGCAGCATTTGGGGATTTTTAGAGATAGAAAAAGAGACAGGCCTATAGACTCAATGAACAACATCTCAACACTAAATTATAAAGGCCTGTCTCATGTAGATGCCTGTCTCAAATACAAGCCGGTGCAGTTCAACGATTTGGGAAAATAAAAGCCCGGGCTACTATTTGAAGTTTTACGGTAAGTCAATAAGTGCTCTGCCGCCATCTACTGGTTATTGTGTCTTTTTGTTTGCCACAAAGTTTAAAGTCATCTTTAAAATTTTAGTTTTACAAATCGCATTAAAAATAACTTAAACTCAATTTAAATTGAATAATATTTAGAGCTTTGAAGTGCTGTAAAAAGTGTGAAGGGTCAATGACATGATGTGCATATTTTTGAGTCCAAGTGTTTATTAGTCCATTATTTCCTTTTAAAATACTTTGATGACATTGGTTTTATAGAATAAAGTGATCTATTTACCGTAGCTTGAATTCATTTTTAGTATATTTAAATAATACATATTATTATTATATGTTTTGCTATCTTGAACCACCAAAATGTCAGGTGGTGCAACTGTTCGAACAAATAAACAGACTAAGAAAACTATTTAAAATTGTCTTAATACTAAAAAATTTAAAACTAAATACTATGGCATAATTTTAGTTTTGAAACCTTTCATTTAAACACATTTTAAAAATATCAGTAGTTGTAAAGCTGTTGAGGTAATTGAAAAACTTTTGTCCAGCAATTTGTATATTCTCAAATGTCAGGGTGGCTCAACTGCAAACATGACACTTTTAATCAGGGTATCTGCACACTTTTTAAAGTCAAATTTAAGGCTTTTTAAGACCTTTTTAAGACCTGAAGAAATCAAAATTAATACCTTACATTAGGGGTGCGCAATATTGAAAAAAATATGTCTCAATATTTTCAAAGTTTTGTTGATGATAATTAGATGATATTTTACTGATTGTGTTTGTGTACATGTACCATGGCTGGTTTAGGCCAGTTGTTGACAGCTGACTCACGAAGATATTCATATTTTTCATATTCTATGCAGTGGTCAGTTCACAGCAGTGAAAGAAATTAACATTTTTTTATTAAAGGGCAATATTTGCAACCTTAAATTGAGTTCCAGGGGCATTTTCACCCATATATGGACTTTTTTTTTTTTTTTACTTAGAGGTATGCATCACCTTTTATGTCAAATTATAACAGATAGAATAATAACACAATACCACTGTTACCAGTTAAATTAAATCATTAAATCAAAATCCATCTTTGCAGTGCAGAGGAGACACAGAAGCAGCATCAGAACTGGCATTAATATATTTATACTCCATTTACAATTGCATAAATAAAGCTATGATATATTCAATTCTTTCAATTCTTAATTCAATATTTAAATATGAACTGATTTCTAATTGTAACATTTTAATTACAGGGTACTTTAAATGTGAAACTAAAACCGCCAGTAGGTGGCGGCAAATCACTGTCTCAGGGAGTCATTCATTCAAACGATTTGTTCAAACGGCTGATTCATTCAGGAACTGCAAGTGATTGTTCGTTGAATTGTTAAAATGATTCGTTCAAAACGCGGATTTCAGTCAAGAAATCATCGCTGTCTTTTGCATTGAGACTCTGCTACGGTTTCATTTTGAAATTCTCGTCAGCGAAATAAAGGGAAAACAAACAATATTGACAATATTGTTTATAAAATGTAACAATGTTAATTTAACTTTTATATAAAATAAATATCATATTTGCTATTGTGCACGGGAAACCAGCCCTCTTGCTGATGCAATATTGTATGATAACAACATATGATATATAAAATACAAAAACTTTACACGTCTATTAGGGAACATACCTATAATAACTGCACTGACACATCACGCAGTGAAAGCAAGCATGAGAGACAAATGCGATGTCAGCTTGCAGTGCGCCCTCGTAACGTTACATAGTTAACGTTAAAGTAAAACAATGATTACAATATCATAATAGACAATACACATCGCAGACCACTACGCACATAAAGAATGAACTTACAATTGAACTGAAATTAACCAGCTTTCTTCTCCTCTCCTGCTGTTTCACGTGCAGGGGACAGACGTAAAGCTGGCGCGAATGTGACGCGAAATGTCACGTGAACGAGCAAATCCACAAAGAACGAATAATAAATAAAAAAGTACGCTAATTAGATAGTTTTAATTTGGAAAACATTTAGATATGTCTAACTCAAATTGCCATCGAAAATTTAAGACCTTTCATAAGTAAAAATAACTTTAAGACTTTTTATTTTCTGTTTATAACAGAGAATTCTGCGGCGAATTTGAAGATCTCGCAGCGATGTTATTCATTTTGCGGCGAATTCAAGCGATTTCTCACTGGATCTCCCAGCACTGTGTAGTAAACAGTGTCGCGTGATCGAGATCGGCCCGTGAGTAAACCTGATTGAGTTCACGATGAGCTGTCCTAGGTCCACGCTGTGCAGCTCAAACGAGTAGCACAGTTTCGTTTCACTTTTGCTTTGATCGTCGTTTTATGTTTCTCATATGCAACATAAAAGGCAGCTCTTATCAGTTGGTCAATGCGGTGGTTGCACCAGTGCGAACTCTAACAAAATTTTGTCACACCGCTAGGAAAAAAGGTTGCAAAATGTGATCAATTATTCGCAGTCTGGAGCCCTGTGTGAAGTCCAGAGGGTGCAAGCAATCAAACTCAAGTTCGGACCAATGATCGAACCAAGTGTGAAAGCACCCTGTCACATGACAAAGATGTACTGGCCATTCACTCACCTGACACTATGACCCTGTACTCCGAACGCCTGGATGGAGGGCCATATCTGCCTCTGGGAGCTCCAACGCCGCCACCACCTCCACCACCACCACCTCCACCTCTTCCACCTCCTCTGCCACTTCTTGGGAACTCCACTCGAAGACGATAGCCGTCATAGTCATAGCCATCTCGTCCATATACAGCATCCTCAGCATCTCTGCAGACATAATTGAAGAAAAAAAAATCAGTGGACAGAAAAATGATGCATAAATAATCCTCATGGTTCTCACGCAAGAAGATCGTTTGCGCATGCGCGGAAATACTCACAGGATAAAAACATATCGGAAGATGGCACATTTGAAAATGGTATTTCAGGCAAAATTCTGAACATTTCTACAGAGCACTTATACGTACACTGAATACTTGAGAGTTTTGCATACCTCTCAGAATTGTGGTTGAGCTGATATAGATACATTATTTTAAACCTCCATCCATATAACGTTACTTCCCGTGTTATGAGCTGACTGACAAGTTCGCGCGCTTTATACGAGTCCTTAATTTAGAAGACTAACTGTTTGCGTATAAACACGAATTTAAAGCATATGATGTGTTAGAGACAGCATCGTCTTGTATTGTTGTTGCCAAATTCATAGACATGCAGATTCAGGGCAAGCTGGGTTTGCGTGTAGTGCTATAGCGTTAACTTACCTCGGGTCTTCGAACTCCACGAATGCAAACGGTGGACCGCCTCTTCTGTTTTTAAGGTCGATATCCCGAATGGCTCCGTATTTATAAAACACATCCTCTACGTCCTTGGTGCGAATATCGGGGGGTAAATTACCCACGTAAATCCGACAGTCGTTGTTCCCTGCAGGCCCTCGAATTACACCGCCAGACATGTTTAGGTAACGTTAGAAGTTACGCTAACGACGTTGATAATTTGTCCGTCAGGTGATATGAAAGAAATCCGTTAGCGCTGCTGGATCTATATAAATTCAAAACCTAAAGTGGCAGATTATCTTCAAAACTATTATTTTTCAAGTATAAAAAACCCCCAATAAGATCCCTAACAATATGGCGACGTCCCCTCACTCACCACGCTCGCGACTGCGCGGAGGGGGAGGGGCAACGCCGCGCGGAAGGATAAAAGCGCTTGGCAGTAATTCGGCATTTTTTAAAAGTGCAGATTATTTTACATTGCATATTGGAAAGAGCGAATTTAATCGACTTCACAATTGATATATCACCATCAATGTTATCTGAGTTTATAAACCCGTGTTTACTATTGGAACCCCATGTGTGGCGTAATATGTAACGTTATATAAGGATAAAACTGCTCAACTCATCCTCGGTATGTAGCCTATCTAGACACGGCTATTCGATCATTTTGTACGATGAACAGCATTATTTTTGGACACCATCATGAGAATATTCTGGCAACAGATTAAAACCATAGACTGTAAAAAGATTAAAACACGTAAATTTCCCATTCGTCATATTTGCTGCTTCGCTAACGCTCTAGGATGATCATATTTGGGGGTCCATGGCATCTAAAAGATTGAACCCCCCTGAAAAGGACCGCAATCCTAAAATTTAAAAGGCAGCTATACATTTTCATGTTAAAAGACCCATTGTAGCCTAATTTTACTTGGTGTACATCACACCAATTTAACATGCTATTTGTAAAATATTTAGTTTATATTCATTTACTTTTTTCTACACACTATTTACTACTGTTAAATTAATTTAAATGTCATTTTTATTAATTTATTCTTTTAAAATCGAATTATGTATTTGGTTTGAAGGGGGTTCATTTATAACCACTCTTATATTATATAATGAGTTGGAAACCATAGTTTTCTTAAAACCAATGTATATTCTGGTATTTATGTTACAAGCAATGAGTAAAACAGCGTTTTATCTTCCAGAGAATAAATGTACTTGTTTTGTAATTAATTAATTTGCTCATTCAACCAAATTAATCAGGAGTTATATTTTGTTGAAAGAGAATTGTCAGTTTGAACTTTATTCTGCTCTTCTCATGATAGCTGTATGAGACATATAAAACAACTTTATCAAAGGTCATTAAGGTCAATTTATGACTCACCTGTGACTCTTACCAAAGTTTCTTGTGTATATTGGACAAAGTGTGTCAAAGCTTCTGACCTCATTTGCGTGAAGAACAGAACAACCTGTTCGGATGTAGCTAAAGTTATATGTACTGTTTACATACCAAACCTGTAGAAATGACATCAACTGATTATCCATTAGTGATTCTGTATCTTAAGTTGGTTCGAGACGGGATCCTCTTTTTCTATGGCCTGTGGACGTGTGGAGAACTTTGTCTTCAGCAAACTGTCAACTGACTGAAGTTAAATTTTGACTCCTGGCCTTCATTGAGCATATCGGTCTCTTTAATGTGGTCTAACTGTAATTCCCCTAAAAGTTTAATATAATTTGAAATTATTTTTACTTTTTAGTTTGAAACCCCCTATTTAAATGTTAAATAAACGGTTTAGGCTGAAATAAGGAATTAATACACCCATCAACCCAATCATTCTTACTCTGAGCATTTCTTGTAATTGTCATTAAATATAAGCATATAAGCAAATACACTGTAAAAAAATAGATGATCAGTAAGTTATGACAACATAGCTCATCAAAATAACTTTAAACTTTTTTAAGTTATACAAGCTTCAACTCGTTTTTTAAAAGTAAGTTTAATGTAATTTAAATGACTTAAACGTTAATGCAGCAACTTTTCTTTTCTTTTTACAGTGTAGAAGTTATTTTTGTTATGAACGTTGCCCCAAAGAACGTGTCACTCGAGATGAACCCCTTGAAAAACAAACCTGAATATTCAAATAAACCCTCACAAACAGATCATGATCGAGTGTTACAGTGTTAAAACAAGACATGGAACAACACAGAGATAGAAAACAATAAATTCCTCTGACAGATTCAACCATGTCATCCAATCATTGTTCAGTACAGCTGCCATTGTAAATTTAAGCAGCAACCATTTTTTTTCACTCCATGACTGCTAGACTATTGGTCTAATAAATAAGATTTTAATATACACCACACACATCATCTTTTAATGACTCAGTGTGTCTTTAAACATGCCACGCAAGTGCAGCCGTTAATATGTGTATATAACACTTGTTTCTCAGTCTCTTTTGGCTTGCTTATCTGCTCGCCTTTGCTTAGCTTCGCTCACAATTTTCAGCAGCGAGAGTACAATAGGTACACACATGGGTAAAAAAAGAGGAATGTAGATGGCGAATTTCTGATCGTCTGGAAAATAAAGAAGATGCAAAAGAGAGGGGTCGAAAAAGGCCCTCTCTGAAGCCAAAATGGCCTCCCTGCTGTACTGGAGTGCAAAAGCCAGGTTCCCAGTCTCTAACTCGGCCACGGCAGACTGGAGCGACGTCACTGCGCTGGAAACCTGTGCAGAAATGATCGCAAAATTGCACATTTTACAATTCCGAACGTTCAGGACAAACGCTACAGTGGAATGGTTTCATTGTGTGAAGAACTATGAACATCTGGACGGCGCACCTGCTCTGCAATGTTGTCATTGATGACAATGTTTCCGATCTGGTCGAGCAGCTGAGCTAGTGAGGTGATGGTGGTGCTGGCGGTGGCAATGTTCTCCACACTGCGGCTCCACAGGAGTCGGTCCAGCTCCCAATCAGCCAATCCAGCGCTGCCGGGACTCTGAAGAACAAAGCCTGAGGGAGGACGAGTCTGCTGCAGCCCCAGCATGAGCCTGAAAAGGGACAGAGAAAAACTGATAAAGACAGTGTAATGCAATACCTTCACCTGGCAAACTAGGCATTTTAACTTAAATTTGTAAAGTCAAATGGTCAAGCACTAACCGCAACTGTGCCAAGAACACACCCATCACTTTAGCCATATCAATGGTAATGTCGACAGGACGTTCAGATTCAGGTCCATACATTTCATTTACATTGTACACCTGAGGACGTAGATGACAGATAGAGGATCAACCCTGAAATATAGGCCTGTCCGCAACATCCAGCACATTTACACACAATATTTCCAAGAACAACACAATGTTTAAAGTCACCATGAAATCAAAACTCGTTTTTTCTTACAAAACATTGCAGTGTTTTATAATAAATGATTTATCCATGCACATCCTCCTTTTTTTTAATTAATGTGCCCTCATGATCCTTAATCAAAGTAACTTCCTCTCCCTCTTGCAGGGGCATCTCCTCTCTTCTCTGATAATGTGTTTATTGGTGTGTGGTTTCCCTCATATATTCACTCGTCGCAATAGGGAAGAAAAGACTATTGCAACTTCCGTTTCATGCCGACTTTAAATGGTTCATGAAATAGAAAATCTAAATGTCCTTGATATTTACACATATAAGAGGTTAATCTACAGTACAAACATACTACACGTTTCATACCTCAGGTTTTCTACCCTTCTGAAACGTCAAGATTTGAAATGACAATTGTCCTCTACACGGTCCTTAATATGTCTATGTAAATCAAAAGGATGTGTACTAAACAACTCATGCCTTTTCATTAATCACAAGAGTGATACTGCTGTCGACTGGGAATCGGTGTGGTTGCATTGGTTCGTTTTAATCTGACTCTATTCGGCTCTATTACAGCTCTGGCTATCACAAGCATCAAAACACACGCCTCACATGCACCCTAGAAAATGAGATGGAAAATAATTTGTACAAATATTTGAACCATTTTGATGCACAAAAAAAAATTAAGTAACCTCCAGAAACATAAATATATGAAAATGCATTTCATGACCCATTGAATTCATCTGGACAGTACCATGATGCCTCCCCAACGAGGGCTGTGAAAGGCGTTCGAGGGCACCTCCTTTTTGCTGTGGTCTCTAATGAAGAGAGGAGAGTGGTGGGCGTCGGGCACATACAGCAGGAAGTTCAAGACAGGGTTAGAGGAAGCAGCGTTGGAACCTGCGTGAAAGACAAGAACAATTTGTGTAAATGTAAATAAGCAAAGGAACTGTTCATTAAGATAATTTCTCATCAGTGAAAGGTCAAGTCTCACCTAGTCTTGCTTCAACGGGGTTGATAACATGTGACAGGCTGTCTGCACTGAGTGTATAGGCTGACACACTGTTGTCAAAACGAGGGTTCACACCCAGAACCGCATAATACAGAATCTGAAAAGACCAAACATACAAATAGCAGCTGAGAGTTTGAGGTAGGCGGTATGTCCAAAATATTATATCAAAAAATTACAATAAATTATTGCTATAATATACAAGGTATATATATCATGACAATTATTTTTGCTGGACACTCAAGGAAAGAAAATGTTTATACATTATGTAAACACAGTTAACACCGATTTTTTAATTAAATGTAAATTAATTCAAATGAAATTAAACCAAATGTAATTCATTTTATTTTAATATATTATTTTTTTATTCTATACATTTAAAAAAAAATCTTATTTCTATTATGTGTACGTATGTTGTTCTTTTCTATAAATGCACACATGTATTTCTCTTCTGTGAATACTGTTTTTAAAAGGTTCTACCATGAATAAAAGCTTTACTGTTTATTTGAAAGTTGATGAAAAAAAAAAAAATCATATTTATTCATTAAGGAATGATAAATCTAGCAAATCAAAAATACAGTAAAACACCAAAATTCTGAAATATTACAATTTTAAATAGCAGTCATTGTTTTCTGTTTTAATATAGTTTAAAATGTCATTTAATCCTGTCAGCATCCTTACTCCAGTTTTCAGTGTCACATTCAGAAATCATTCTTATACACTGATTTCTGACTCTAAATGATGACGAGTTTTAAAGGCAAGCTGTTATAAATATCTTCTGCTATGTATATTTTGCATTACTCCTTGTTTATCCATTGTTCAAAAAACACAAGGCAGCTCTAAAAGCTGCAAAAATAAAACTGTTGTGATATAAACAGTACAGCAAATTCTCTATGGGTCGGAGGTTATACCGTCCCTAACCCTAACAGTCATATCACCCAGCCCTCCAAGCAAACTACAAGTACCTGAGAGTCCACTGAAAAGTTGGCTATAGGGGCAAGTTTGTCCAATAAAGGCTGAATGTAGCTATGAAGGGCGCCTTCGATATCCCAGTGAAGACTGTGCGACTTTGGGTCTGGGTTGAGCAGACTGAATGTGATCTCGTAGCCTAAGAGAAAGTCAAAATTAGATTATGAAGCTTTAAATGAGTATATGCCATTGAGAAAACAAGCCTAACTGAAAGCGAATACTCACCTGGACTAGATTTGATGGCCCTCATGCTGTCTGCCATACTCTCCTTAGTCACTTTAGGCATGCGGACGCGGTCGCTCAGAGCAGCTACAATATCCTGGTGACTGAAGGACATGGTGCTCACTACCTGCTCCACTTGCAGGTCCAGATTTGATAGGACTTCCTTCAGACTCCACGAAGGTTTAAAAGGAGCAGAACGAAGCAACGCAGTGCGTCGTTGCCCCACGTACACTTTCACATCCTGAAAGTAGAAGGCCAGAATGAGCTTTGAAGGTGATTCGGTTTAGGTTTTCTGTGAATTAATATATAAATGCTCTGAATCTTACCTCTGGTAATAAAGTGGAGGACTCAGGGATCACATACACAACCACAGACCCACAGGAGCTCTCAGTGAGCATGTGTAGGGATAGATCTGCCTCTATGAAGGGAGAAGTAAATGGGATAGAAATCTCAGTCATCGTACCAATTATAGACAAACAGTTAACCCTCTGGGGTACTTCATTTTAGACTCACACTCAGGACCTTCGGGTCAAAAATGACCCGGAGGGCGGCATTAAGATACATTTTATTTGAATAAAATCAATGAAATATATTTTTGTTCAATAATATTTTTTCTTTTCTTTTTTGGTGTTTTGAGATAATTTTATGATTTATAATTAATATTTATGCAATAATTAAGACCCATTTTTTCCCATTGAATTTAATAGAAAATTTATATATATATATAATAAAAAATTTTTTTTTATTAAAGCTGTATTTCATTTTAGAGTCAAGTCTAAGCCTCATGAAAGCAATTTTTGAAATGAGATCGGAGCCATCTGGTGGACACACTGAGCATTTTTATCACGCAATAGCACATTTTTACCACTAGTGGATTTACAGCTCTCTGTAGAAACCTATGGTAGAAACACTTTAGTGATTTTTTCACATATTGTTTAATTTTTTTCAGGTTGTTGATTTGAATATATAATAACAGATTCTCAAAGACTATTTTTGTAATTTTTTTAAATTAAAAAAAATAATAATTTTTTTTTGGTTGGTTTAAATGGTTTGAAGTGGCAGTTTTACTTTATAATACAGTCAAACCTGAAAATTGCATTATAAAGAGAACAAATGGAAAAAATTGTGTCATCCATTGTTTTAAGAGATTCACCCCTTCACTGTTGTGTGCTTTTTTTCTGCATCCTGGCTGTTTTGTAGATTGTATGCACAAAAAAAACTCTGTATTTTCACATTTTTGCCAATTTCCCATTCATTTCCTATGGGGGTCATTTTTGACCCAAAGGTCCTGAGTGTGACTATTTTTTTTACGACCACTTAGACTTTTCAAATCCTGTCCCCAATTTTTTTGGGTGTTCATATACCAAGTACCAAAAAAGTCACCAAGTTTCGGACCATTCCGATGAAGCTACATTTTTTTTTTAAAAATTTAAAAACGCTTCGGGACATTTTTGTCCCGAAGTACCCCAGAGGGTTAAATATATATATATATATAACTCAATATTCTGTATTCAATATTTTAACTCAATAACTTTATATTCTGTAATCTGTCAATATATGCTTTTTAACATAATAAAATGGTACAAGTAAATAATTAAATAAGTGATTAAATGTCAGAGACGATAGCCTCATGGGCAGCTCCAACATATATATATATATATATATAAAAAATAAATAATAATAATCATGCCCTTGCTGTTTTTACATATATAAAATGCTGAAGTACCACTCAATTTGCAAAGAAATTCTGTCCAATATGTTGATGAACTATGGGAGCTTGTTTCCGCCACGGAATAAATAAATTTAAAAGACAATCGCGACTTTTTATCTCACAATTCTGTGTTTACATATAACAATTCAGACTTTTTTTCCTCAGAATTGCAAGATATAAACTCGCAATTGTGAGTTATAATGTCCAATTCTTTGGGGGGAAAAGACTGACAATTCTGAGAGATATAAACTCACAAAAAAGTCTGACTTTATAACTTGCAATTGTGAGTTTATATCTCGCAATTCTGAGAAAAAAAAAGAGTCAGAATTGTGAAATGTAAACTCGCAACTGCAAGAAAAAAAGTCTCAATTGTGAGATAAAAAGTCACAGATATTCTGTGGCAGAAAACAAGCTTCCATAATAAACCCCCAAACAAAAAGTGTTTATTTGTACACCCCAGAGAAATGACTAGCAACAATAAATCCACTCAACCTGCAGCAGTGGGCTGATTCAAGGCATCTTCCTCCATTATAGTGGCAGTGCGATATCTGGTTTCATACTTGTACCGCAAACCTGTTTTAGCTGGAGATGACAAGGGATAAATGCATTTTGGATATCAGAATCTCGGTTCTTTGTGTTTATTGCTTGTTTAATGATGATGCTTCCAAACTGAAATAGGTCACTTACCATCAATCTGGTGCTCCTTTTCATTGACATGACTGAGTGGAAGCTTTTTCTGCTGTTCTGGGGTCAGTGTTCCCCGAGAGAAGACCACCTCGATATCAACACTTAGCTGGAGCTGTTAAACACGCACGTGACATGATAATGTATCATTTCTGAATTTATAGGCCCAGTTTCACCGACAAGGCTTAGATTGAGCCAGGATTTGGCCTTAGTTCAATTAGGACATTTAAGTAGATTTTATAAACATGCTTTAAAAAAACATTACTGGTGTGCATCTTGAGACAAAACAATGGCACTGACATATTTTAAGCTATGTCAGTGCAAGTTGATTTCAGTTAAAACAGTTTGACTCTGAAGAAGACGCATGTGCGTCGAAACGTTGGTCTTTTTGCACTAATAAATTTATTACAAACGTTCTGTGCTCCGGTCCTGCTCCTTGGTCCCATAGACCTTGGGTCCTTTTCTCAAGATTGTTGTGTCCTGTTCCGAGAGCACAGGCTAGGCTGAGGCGCAAGTGATTCCTTTTTACTGTTCAGTTAAAACAGCTCAAACATGCTCAACATGCATTTTAGTCTCGGACTAGAATTAAAGGGAGAGTTCACCCCAAAATGAAAATTACCGCATGATTTACTTCTAATTCTCTCAGACGAATACAATCGGAGTTATTTAAAAAAAAAAAAAAAAAGTGCTCAGGCTCTGGGGGGGGTTCATGTAAGAAAAATATGCATATTTAAGTGAAGCGTTCATGTAAGAAAAATATCCATATTTAAAACTTTATCGACTAAACTAACTAGCTTCCGGCAGACGGCCTACGTAAGTCGACTTACACCAAAAGAGTAACACTTGGCGATGTATGACGTAGGGCGTAGGAGTAGCGTAAGCTTTGAACATCTCTCGCGGTTCAAACAAACAGGGCTGGGCAACAAACTTTTAAAAAAATTATTAAAGGGGTCATATAATGGTACATGCACTTTTTGTGAAATGTGTGTTGGCAGTGGCTGTACACAACCATCATATAATGATAAAAATCCATCCAGTGTTTTTGTTTAATCTCCTTATATGTTTTCCCCTGTCTCAAATCGAGCCGTTCGACCGTGTGATGTCACACGCTCGGAAGCCCCTCCCGCGATTGTTGAATGACAGCAGCGATTCAACACAGACCCGCCCTCGCTCGTGAGCGAGCTGTCAATCATAGTCTGCGCGGACCGGCACGGTCATTGTTGATATGCTGGAGCACTGTCTATGCAACATGACATCATGACTTTGCGTAAACATACACGCCACTTTCAAGTCAAGTGGCATGTTATCTATACGCATTTTGAGCTATCCGCGTGTATGTCCACGCCGAAATCTTTTGCGTGTATGTCTACGCCATTAAATGTCCGAGTGATTCCGCGTGTATGTGTACGCCGTTAAATGTCCGAGCGAAACGAAGCAAAATCTATATCTGCATCTGTGGAGCGATATTTCTTTTCCTAGGATGGTAGGAGAAGACTCATAAATGGTATTAACCCCAGTGACGGGTAGGTCTAGGGACGGGGTTGGGGTAGGTCATATATCTATATATACATAATACAGTAATATAACGTTAAGTCAAAGGCGTTGATAAACACGCTGAAAAGCGATTATGCGTGTTGATAGCACGCCAAAAATGGAAATACGAATTGGCGTGTCATACATACGCCATTTCATGAGATGGCGTCAAAGCGATTGTGGTGTTCTGTTCTTGGGTGTAATAACGAACACAGCAGTTATTTTAATGTTCCTAAATCCGAACCGCTGAAGAAGCAGTGGCTGAGTTTGTTTTCGAAGGGAATATTCCTCACGAGCAACGTCAATGCTTTCATGTTTGCGCGAATCATTTCTCACCAGACTGCTTTATAAACGAGGGTCAGTATAAAGCTGGTTTTGCGATCGGTACCAGCTATTCGTGTTCCTGCTGAACCTCTAGAACAACTGAAGTGAGTGTAACGTTTTATTAACCTTTATATTAATATTTATATCTTTGCAAATTGCTAGCTGCACGCTTCACGATGAATGCGTCTAAGGTTTACACTCAGGGTACATTACGGCATGTTTTCTATGTACAACGTTCTCAATATAATTCATAATCCCACGTTTATACTGAACAACGCGTTATGGTTATTGTGTTATAAACGTGTACGCACAGAACAGAGGGGCGGAGTGAGCACAGCTCATGATCATTTAAAGGCATATGCACTGAAACGGCGTGCTGAAAACAGAGCTGTTTTTGACCAGGTAAAATAACTGTTTTCTTACAATACTAATGAGAATTTTTAATTAAAGTATATTACAAACTTTTAATTTAGACCCTAAAGAATCATATTAGCTTGTACAAAAATGGCATTATATGACCCCTTTAAAAAAATTAAATAATAATAAATAAAAAATCCGACATTTAAAAATTCTCGTTTCAGACTTCTAATTCGTGACTGGTGTTTTGTTTTACTCTATCCTCTGCGCTTCCGCGTTCGTCAATGAATCATGCGTCAGGTCAGAGGTTACTCTTTTGCTGTAAGTCAATGCGTATGGCCGTCTGTCGGAAGCTAGTTATTTTAGTTGATAAAGTTTTAAATATGGATATTTTTCTTACACAAACGCATCGCTTCACTTCAGAAGGCCTTTATTAACCCCCCGGAACCGTGTGGGTCACTTTTATGATGGATGGATGCACTTTTATGGACTTCAAAACAGAAATGGCCATTCACTGCCATTATAAAGCTTGGAAGAGCCCGGAGATTTTTTTTATATAACTCCGATTGCATTCGTCTGAAAGATGAATGTCATATACACCTATGATGGCGAGTAAATCATGGGGTAATTTTCATTTTGGGTGAACCCTTTAAGCCTTGTCTGCGGATTCTGTCTTGAGGAAGGATGCAGTGTCTGTCACCTGGAGGCTGTCGAGTTCGCTGATCTCAGAGAAAGGCAGCCAGGCACGGTAGGTCTGTGTGGTCTTCCACCATAGTGGGATGCCCACAACAGTGACCACTGCAGCGATGGCAAGAGCAGCATATCGACCTCGCTGCTTTTCTAATATAACCAAAAGGAAATATTAGGGAATGATACTAAATAGAGACTGCACATTCAAACTGTGGTAAACACAGGCGTCCATACATTCACAAAAACATAGTGAGTGACCCAACACTGCCATTTCAACATGAACCAGAGCTACATAACTCAACTAACGAGACGCTGACATTTGGCTTTAGTGTCATGTACTCATAAATGGAAATTCGTGAGAAATATACGTGAACACTAAAACAATTTCGAGAGAAAAATGAGGAAATCGTTTTGAATTAATGCACAAGACTCACCAAGCTGCAGTGCTGCCATTGCTGTGTAAATAAATGACTACCGCATGGCACGCGATTGGTCGATTCTATCCAATCAGACGCTAGAAGGCACTGAGTCTTCCAATCAGAGTTAAAAGGGGCGGGTTTAGCGTCATTTTACTCTCCCTTAAAAAGCCTATTCGTTTTTCTTCCGGTATCCATGCAGTTAATAAATTATGCCACTTTTAAAGGGTTAGGTCACCCTCAAAATTAAAATTCTGTCATCAGAACCCTATGTCGTTCTAAACCTGTATACATTTCTTTCTTCTGCAGATCACAAAATAAGTTATTTTGAATATTGGAATGTTGGTAACTGACCAATATATTTAGGTTACCATCGCCTTCCATTGTATGGACAAAAACCACGGAGGCAAAAATATATGTTTTTATGTTTTTAAACACCGATTTCTGTGACCGCATCATGTGTTGCAGTGACGGAAATCTAAAAGGTTGGGCAAGCCAGGTAAGGGAGACAGCAGCGCCTCCTACAGTCACAGAATGGAAGTCATAGAAGTTTGAACAACATGAGGGTGAGTCAATGGTGACAGAATTTTCAGTTTTGGGTGAACTATCACTTTAAATTAACAAATGGTCTGTTTCACCATATAAAAATATTATTTGTCATTCATAAAACGTGGGTTAAACATTAATACACACTAACCCTAATTTCACAGACAAGGCTTCAAGGGTTAGAAATGAAATTTCTGCCATTAATTACTCACCCTCGTCGTTCCAAACCCATACGTTTTTCGTTCATCTTTGGAACACAAATGAAGATTATTTTAATTAAATATGAGCGATTTCTGTCTCTCCATTGACAGCTACGCAACTACCACTTTGACGCTTCAAAAAGTTCATATGATATCTTAAAACTCATCCATATGAATTGAGCGGTTTAGACATACATTTTCTAAAGAGACTCGATTGCTTTTATATGACAAACAGATGAATGTAGGCTTTTATCCACATATAAACATTGATCAGTGAACATAAACAGAAGCTCAATCGAACTTGCTAGACAAGCGAGAACAAGCTGCATTGGTTTTTGCATAGGCTAGACATAATAAATACGTAACCATAATAAATGTATTTATTATGTCTATGGTTTTTGTTGAAGTTCAAACAAGAATGAACCTCATTGGTTCTCGTACGTCAAGCCAACATGCTTGAGCTTCCGTTTCTACAACTAGTGAGTTGAATGTTTATGTGAATAAAAGCCTAAATTATCTGTTCATCATATAAAGCTATCGAGTCTCTTCAGAAAATTTTGGACTAAACCGCTCAATTCATATAGATTAGTTTTACGATCTCTTTAAGAACTTTTTGAAGCGTCAAAGTGTTGTGTTGATGTCACTGAAGGGACAGAAAGCTCTCAGATTTCATCAAAAAGATCTTCATTAGTGTTCCAAAGATGTTTTTTAGGGGTTTTGTTGAGAAGGTGGCAAAATCAGTTTTAATGGGGAAGGTGTATTTGATGCATTTAAAACTTTTCATGCTAGGTTATTATTCTTTTAGGTAATATTTAATCAAACATCTAATAGGTCTCACAACATAAAAACATTGGATTTGTGCCTCTTAGAACTAAACATGCGTAAAATTCAGCACATTGCTGGGAGTCAGTGGAGGAAAGCTGTAAAATAGGAAGAATGTGTAAATGTAAACTGTGGTGTTTGAAATACCTGCACAATATGGACGAAAAGAGGATCTGGGGTTTTACAGTATTTTTATTTTAGTTTTTACTATCTGACAGACAAAGTGCTCAGAGAACAACATCAAATCACAATATCACATTTTGTCAACAGAGCAGGGAGTGCTCCCCTTCCCAGAAGCTCCACAGTTTGGCCTGCTCCGCCGTTTACAACCAATACAAGTTTATTATTCATGTAGCACTGTCACAAATATGGGGAGGAAAGTGAGAGCATGATACACTCAAGCACACAACACAAGAGAATACAATTCTAAAATAACTGTCCTTGCTTTCAAACTAATATTGTTAGTATTTTATATTAAATTTCTTGAACCGTAATCACACATCCCAGAAAATGCATTAATATTATATGTGAAAACACAAAATAATATTCTGGATTCTGGAGTTAATAATTTATATTACTTAGTTTCATTTTCAATATGATAAACTGCCCTTGTTGGGTACACTGACCTGAAGTCCAGTACTCGCATCATCCACGCATCATTATGAGGCCATACTGCACTGAAAGGAATGTGACAAGTCAACTCGAGTGGCTGGTGCCTGAATTGGAATGATTTAAATTGGAATAATAATAAAAAAAAGTCTGACATACATTGACATACATTTGCTAAGGGCCCACAAAAAAAATACTGTTTCCTTGTTTTTAGCATGAAACCACGCCTAGAACTCTTCAAAAACAAAAATAATCTTTGTACCTTTATTTTTCCCATTTCTGTTTCAAAGGTGTAATACATTTTAAATAGATATATAGGCTAAGACATTGCAATGACAACCCTAAAGTACAGAAGACAGCGCAGGCCTGTGATTGGTTGGTGACAGGAAGGGTAGCAGCTGTGCATTATACTATTGGCTGGCGGAAGCTGGAATGTTGGGATGCAGGATGTTCAGTAGGAATGATTGGCCACGTAAAGGGACTGTCCCGCTGCTCCACTGGTTACACTGGAGACGTACTTGCCCTGAGCAGCCAATCCATTAGCCTGAGGAAAGTTCACAAAGGTCAGTTTATGCTGCCTGAATCAGCAGTTTCAGACAGGCCTTACATTAAGGCTCAATCCCACTTCACCCCTTGCCCCTACCCCTCCGTTTTGCGCGTTCACGTCAAGGGGTAGGGTGTCCCGATTCTTGTTTAGATCGAGGGGTAGGGCGAAGGTGTAGGCCCTACACCTTCGCCCTACCCCTCGATCTAAACAAGAATCGGTAGCCCTATGTAGCCCTACACTGTAGGGCTACATAGCCCTCAAAACCAGTAGCACCTCAATGCAGTACATAAGATCCACGGGGAGGAGTCGGATCAAGATCCAAGGGGTGGAGATGGGTAGGATTAGGGGTGGGTTTAGGGATAAGGGGTGTGTTTAGGGATCAGGGGGCGGAGATGGGTAGGTTTAGGTATATGTAAGGTGGGAGGAGTTGGATCTGGATCCAACTCCTCCCCGTGGATTTCATGTTCTGCAGTAAGGACCATCTCCTCGAAACGGATATTTTTCAGAGGCACACTCCAAACGGAGGGCTACGAGAAAGTTCGCAGAATACATCGCGAATCACCGGTGAGATGGCTTCACAAACGATTAAACATTTAAATTTAGCGCCAGATGACACCACCGTGCACTTTATTTACTCTTATAATAATGATATAGTCATTTAAATTAAGAAATTGTATAATAAATTACCTTTCCGAAACAGAAAAGACATACATTTCGAGGAAGGAACGTTATAAGCATCATGTTTCCTCAAAGTTAAAAGCAGCTGCGCTGATTGTCAGCCGTTGTCATGGAGAAATCCTGTAAAAACGCCGTAACGGCAGAGCCATCGCCGACGACTGATGACGTATCGGGTTCATGAAGGGTTGTTCCATTTCGTAGGGGAATATTTCAACCCCTTGGCCCTTGTAACTCTGTTTTAAGGGCCAAGGGGTACACTCGAAAACAAGGAGTAGGGCCAAGGGGTGAATTGGGATTGAGCCTAACAACAAAACAATAATTGCAGATTCATATAGCTCTATTGTTATAAAATGTTGTATATTATATATAATACATTTATTATGTTATATTATTTTCCAGCTCATGTTCGTCAATCCATATATTTACCAGAAAACTCATTAAATTAGTGATATGATTGAGTGATTTAGCAAAATTTTGTACCGAAACGGCAAGAGAAATTCAAGTTTTAATTTAGTCCAAAACTAGGGCTACACGATAATGGTTAAAGTGAGAATCATGATTATTTTGCTCAAAAATTATAATCATGATTATTATTCACGATAAATAGTTTAGTAATTAAACAAACCTCTACAATGCGAGTAAATCACTCGCGAATGCGATCAAATTACATGAGGCGAGTAAAAAATATGTAGTTAATTAGCCAATGGCTAGTAAATTGTAAGATTATTGACGCCTGTATTTGAAATGCAAAAAATAAGTTTAGCGCAGATATCATTTCATTGCCCGCTGAGCTTTGCGCACCGTCGCTTGGCCGAGAGCACCCCCTGTCGCTTTCTCTCACACATGCGCACTAGAGAGAAAGACAGAACCGTCACTGTCCCGATCGGAACAGTGCTGCGTCGTCATGAAAGTTTATTGTTTGGACGCATTATTAAGTCTTACCATTTTAAACATTCAAGCAAAATGCCACGCGAAAAATAAGTTGTGCAAGCTGTACGCAAATTTTACATCTGAAGCACGCACCCAGAAAGCCACGTCTGACAGCACGTGATCACTGAATAGAGCTCTCTTTCACGTTGTCTTGCACATGAATGGACAATTTCACACAAAATTGTCAAAATGCCCGGCTTTGGTTGGTTATGTCTTAAGTGAACGTAAACAGTCGAGAGAGAAAACGCAATGCAATTGCATGTAGTTTGATTAAACAGTCTGTGATAAAATAAGAACAAATACTTGACTTTATTAGTGTTTGAAATGTTTATTTTGTATTGATATTATATTTATGTAGATTTGTTTCATTTGCATTGTTCTTGCATTCCATGTAAAAAGTCTGGCGAGTAAAGTAAAATAAAATAAAAATGTACTAGCCAATAGAGACTCGAGCTTCAGTGTGTCCGTAGAGGGTTGTTAAATACAAATATTAATACTATTTGAAAGAAATTAGCATAAATAAAAGTTATATTTAAAAACAGATTTCATAAAAAATCCTTTGCATTTAGGTACAATTTAAAGTGTCACATTTACTAATGCTAAATCCAGTTATTTCAATAGGAATCCACGCAATCAGGAATTTTGCATGAGAGCAAGATTTCTCCACAGATTCAAGTTGGTAATGCAGATTTGCCACATTGACCAACAGAAAACTGCTTGGTTTGAAAGCGACTCTATTGACACTATAGACAAAAGACTATGGACCTTATTTGGGTCATTTGAACGCACCTTAATGAGGAAATGATTTGAATAACTGACCTCAGCACGCTTGATGAACTCCTCTGTGGCGGCCTTCTCGTTGTCCTTGGACCCGCGCCAGGCGTTCAGGGCAGAGGCCTGCAGGGCACGTCCATAAGAGAAGGTGAGGGCCCAGGGTTTTTTCAGAGGGCAGGTGTTGATGGCGTTCAGGTTGATGGACGCCTCCTCCTCACTCTGACCTCCAGAGAGGAAGGTCACACCTGCCAGAGGAATTTCAAAACGGATTATGCAAATTTTCTAAAATGGGCCTGTGATCTGACCACATACAGTAATGTTTACTGCTCACACTTTTTAAAAACATGATGTTTCCAGAAGTAACTACGTTATTGCGCTCTTCGTATTCGTAAATACCCAGCAACCTCATTCTTTAGGCCTCAAAACCAGCGAATCAAACAGCTGGTAGTTTCTCTATAGACTCACCTGTTACTGCGGGGGGAACGGTGCGGCGCAAGGCTGTCACTGTTGCCATGGCAATCTCCTGGTTGCTGTATTTGGTGGGGCAGGAGTGACCAGCTGTCACCATGTTGGGTTTCAGAAGAGTTCCCTCCAGATAGACATGATGGTCAGACAGGGCCTTGTAGCAGGCAGCAAGGACCTGGAAATACATGGGAAATAGGTCAAGTAAATGTAACCATGAATCACACCACACCCCGTTAAAACAAGTTTAGTTGGAATGATATCATTTGATTTCACTTTTTACGTACCTTCTCTGTAATATACTGGCAACGCTTCAAGTCATGGTCACCATCAGGTAAAATCTCTGGCTCCACAATGGGCACAATGCCATTCTGAAAAACAAAGACAATATTACGTATTAAGCTTATTTTATTTCAGTTAGTTACCAAGGGAAGTTATATATTTAACTAAAAAAATTCCCTTGGTAACTAACTAACTATTTTTTCAGCTTTTTTCAATTAACGATTTAGATAATGATTTTTAAAGGGTTAGTTTTTGATTCATATTTTTGATGAAATCTGAGAGATTTCTGTCCCCCCATTGACAGCTACGCAACTACTATGTCGTTTCTAAAAGCTCATAAAGTGGATGAATTGAGCGGTTTAATCCAAATTTTCTGAAGAGACTCGATCGTTTATATGATGAACAGATTTAATGTTATGCAGAACGTTTGAGCTTCCGCAGGAACCAACGAGGTTCATTCTTGTGTTGCGCAGCACGTTTGAGCTTCTGCAAGAACCAATGAGGTTCATTCTCGTGTTACGCATCACGTTTGAGCTTCTGCAAGAACCAATAAGGCTTGTTCTCACACGTCAAGCCAGTACTGTCTAGCGAGACTGTCAATGAAGGGACAGAAATCTCTCAGATTTTGTTAAAAATATCTTCATTTGTGTTTTGAAGATGAATGAAAGTCTTACAGGTTTGGAACAACACGAGGGAGAGTAAATGACAGAATTTTCATTTTTGGACCTGAACTAAACCGTTAATAGTATTCATTTTAGTTAACAATAACAACACTGCTTTAAATCTACGAACGCCGATCCAAGTGCGCTGGTGAGATGTGAACGAGCTATAAGTTGTGATAAGGTGAGCGCGAACAGTAGGCTTGGATCGGCGTTCGTAGATCGACTGGTAGAGACTGTTTTTCAAAGATGGCTTCTGCCTGTATACGCGAAGTTGACTGTATGTATAAAATATCTTCTTATTAAACTGTCTGGACACTGACAAAGTTCTCAATGCTTCGGTTTGAAGGTAGGGACCCTCATTATGCTACCGTGTTAGTGTGGGGCTATTTTGAGCCTTGTTAGTGGTATTAACAAGCGATTTGTATTTGTCATTACTCCATGCCCAATATACTAGCGTTATACTAGCTTTATAGGCTAAACTGTTTTTAGAGATAAAACTATTTACATTCGATAATCATGAAAACAAATCTCAGATAACGGTTGACTAGGTAACAATGTGTAATTAGACCAGAGGTTCATTTTGCGCCGGAGTTCTCCTTTAAGATCAACACAAAGCTGGCCAAGACTTAAGAAGCTCACCTGCTGGCAGATGCTGGCGTAGCGAGCCAGGACGTTAGCGTTCTCCATGATGGCTAACTCTGAGGGAGTGGTCTCACTGATCTTCAGCACACTGCGCCACTTGGCAAAGTCTGCACCGTCTTTCTTATACTGAGCACAGCGTTCTGACAGGCCATCGAGCCCTTAAGACAAAACAGGTATCCCATTGACAACACCATAACTGACATCCTTTTAAACAAATAAAATAGCGGTGACTGTAAGCTTACCCTGTGTTGTGGTCTCTCCGTTTGTTCCTGCCAGAGGGACGACACCTTTGTCAACCTGAAAAAGAGGACAACCTGCTTTAGGATCAATCTGCTAATAATCCACTCCTAAAAAAGGAAATTGTTGAAACTGCTTTATTCACCTATAAACTATACATACAAAGCAATAATAGAAGTATAGCTTGGAAGCATATTTCAAATGTACATTTATACAAATACATCTTCAAACAGATAAAAAGGTCTTGTACCAATTAGAATACTTGGCTGAGGCAAACATGAACAACCTCCATTAACCTGATAATCTTATTCTCATTTTTTGCCTACTGTGTTATCTAAAAAATCTTCCCTCATACATATGTGTGTGTGTGTGTGTGTGTACCGGCCAAAAGTTCGGAAACATTACAACTTTTAATGTTTTTGAATCAGATCTTCAGAATCAGAAATCATTCTAATATGCTGATTTATTAACAAAGTTGAAAATAGTTGTGCTACCTAAATTTTTTATAACCTGTGATACTGTTTTCAGGATTCTTTGATGAATAAAGACTACCGTTTAAAAGTTTTGGGTCAGAATTCTTTTTTTGAAAGAAATTATCAATTTTTTTCCAGCAAGGATGTGTTACATTGTTAAAATAAATAAAAATGTGTTAAATTGCACTGCAATTGGATTTGCATTACGTAAAACTAAACTGGGAGAAGAATAGAGTAAAATTTACAGTTACCAACACAATGTGCATCTGATATGAATAAAACACATCGTCAAATCATAATTGAAAGGATTGCTATTGCCGCTTCCAACAGTGTGCATTTTACACTATAAATGTATTTTTGTTTGCTAGTACTTATGTGTATTTAAATATCCGTGGTTGTAAACACTGAATAGTTGTGATTTATGACAAGGGCTGAGCACCAGCCAAAGCACATTTGAATTTAGCAGCTGATCACGTGACGCACTGGACGTTCTAATCACACCACTGTTATTGTTCTTGTACCTTGATTCCCACAACCATGCCCCTGTCCTTGATCAATTTGGCAAAGCATGTGCCATCATCAGCGTTCTGATAGAGGGTCTCGTGGAAGAAGATAACACCACCAATGCAGTTGTCAATGCGCTCGTCAGCAGAGAAAAGGAGCTGGCGATAAAGACGACGGTTCTCCTCTGTGTTCTCCACGCCGATTGGGTTCAGACGCTTTGCCATACTACCTACATAGACGCAGACATACATATCATTGTGTTAGAGCAGTGGTCTTCACATTTTTTTCCATGAGAGCCACACTGATAGACTAAGTCAATAGGAGAGCCACTTTTACCACAAAGTATCAAAAGTTACATCTAGTCATAATAAATACCATGTCTGCTTATCAATCGGTCATCCCTGAACATACAATATGCAAAGCAATAAATACAAAAGAGGGGGAAAAGATCATTCTTTATGATTTACCAGTCAAATTTGTAACTGAGACAAGATGATTTCCCTAATGACAAAAAAGCAGGATTTCCAGAATATATTTAATGACCTTAAGTTATTTTTTCCCTACATTAGCCCATCATGTATCCAACCATCCAAGAGCACATTCGGCGTTAAGAGCTGGAAAGTTAAACTGGCACCTCCGCAGTGAATCACTGGCATGCACAACTTTTGTTTCAATCAGACTGAATTCATTCCGACTGATGAATCTGAATGTAGCGTTTACATGAACGCTAAACATGTGATCGGGTTGATGTGCGTGTCACAAGCTTCAAATCGGAATTCATTTTTTGACATGTGCACACTGCACAAATATACAAAGTTTCCCACTGTTTGCGCTTATAACCACTCCTACATAGGTTCTTTATTTGTTTTAAAAAGTAGACATAATAATTTGGAGACAATGAGCATATGAACCGTTGTGCAGTGCTGCTTATATTTATCACGCAGTAAAAATGCCCCTCCCCGCGCCCAAACCCAGTCGTCTGTGGATGAGAATCTGAAAAAGGACGTTGTCCTGCTCCACTTCACAGACGCGGAGAGTGATAGGAGAATTTTAGAATGACGGGACACTCATTTATATGACACTTTATTCAACAGGAAGACCAGCTCATTCCATGCGTCATATGTTGTCCTTACAGTTTCGGTTTTCAATTCGATCAAGAGTTTACATGTTCTCTCCATTGGATTAGAAAAGGAATAAACCACCCCTTTCAATCCGATCGAAATTATTTGTAATAGAGCTGACACTTTTTTAACTGTTTATGTTATAGCTAGTGGTCGACCGATATATCGCTAAGGCCAATATATCAGCCGGTATTTGGCATTTTTAAAATATCGGCACTGGCCGATACGTTTTTCTGATTGGCCGATGTGTTGGAAGCAGGACTTTTATTTTGACGGCGCTCCAGACTTTTATTTTGACAGGCGGCAACAGCGCCTGAGAAGAGAATGGCAGCGCCTGATCACACAGCGCTCACTCACATTCTCCGTCTTCATTAGTTTACGATCTCACATTCTCTTTTATATTATTAGTAACAGAAAAGGCAAACAATCAGGCTAAAATAATTTCTCATTTACCGTCAACATTCAGCAAATGCGCATCTACATCATTTGAACAAATCTCTGAATATCTATTAAACATTTAATTTCACAAACCTTGCAGATTTAATCGAATCCAGCTGTGATATCTTGTGAAGTGTGCATTTGTAGCCTGCATAAACGTGTTACTGCGAGTGACGGTCGGTCCATGCGAAGTGAGTGAATGCGAACAGAAGATCAGCTTCACAGGAGACGCGTTCGAAAAACTTTAAATCCTTCATTTTAAAATATGCTGTGCTATATCCAGTTGCCCACTGTGTCATATTCATATCGTTTTCACTGTGTGCTGTATGTAAAATTAGCGTTACCTTGTCTTTATTTGAAAAAAATATGATTACCAGTGCGCACGAAATTACCAGATTACTGAGTGCCCTGTTACAGTGTTTACCTTTTTTATTCACATATTCATATATATATTTAAGCAATTACTTTATTTGTGAAAAAAACTGTAATTAGATGGCAACTTCTTGAATCTGCAATCCTAAGTATAAGCATGTTTATTTTAAAGATTTGTTTTCTAATTTATTAAATATTGATTAAAATAAATATAAAGTGTATATATATATATATATATATATATATATACAAATACTGGCCTTATATCGGCCACCCTGCTCTCCAAGATATCGGCAATCAAAAAACCAACATCGGTCGACCACTAGTTATAGCCCTACTTGTTTTTATGAAATATCTGTATTGACTACATGATCATATCACCGTATTATTTACCGCCACGCGAGCCACAAATTAAAGCTTGGTGAGCCGCGCAATGAGTAACACTGTGTTAGAGGGACTGGCAGAAAGCAGATGTAGGTGTTTCAGTCACTGTTTGCAGCATGTCTCGTTTTTCCACAGAATGACAGAACGTCAACCATCAAGGGGAGTAAATGATCAAACTGAATGTGTTACATTCATATACGGTGCAACCGTCACTGACCTGTGGACTCATCTGCAGCGAGGATGCCCTTCCCAGGAGCTACGATACGCTGAGCGATGTCCTGAAGCTCCTTCTTCTGCTCAGTAGTGAGTGCGGGGTACTGGTGCGTCATGATGTCTGTGGCTCAAAGTGACCTGCAACAGAGGAGACACGACTGTCACTTCATCCATCTCACCAGCAACTTCACATATTGGAACAAATCTGTGTCTATATAGAATAGATTATCTATCTATCCATCCATCCATCTATACACACACAGTAGTGGCCAAAACTCATGTCCTGCCTAGGAAAATTTACATTTTCATCCTTTATTTAAATATTAGTACAATTAGATTTTGTAATTATATTATGTAGCTGTGCTTGGAATCAATTGTGCCAAATTGTGCGGACATAATTTTTGGCCAGCCTGTCATTCAAGAATTTATGAAATTATGAACATGCAAAAGAGAGAACCAACGAAATATTAATAACTGGTTATGTTGTAGTCAATGCTTTTTTTCCCTAAGAGCTGATTTTTATGCATTTTATTTATTTTAAAATAGCTGTAGCTGTAGTTTGACTTTTATTTGCCAAATAATGTTGTCAGATAAATACATTAACCAAGTTTAGCATTTAGTTTTTCCTTCAAATTTTAAACAATTTAATATTTTCATTGTATTTAATCGAACTTGTAGAGTCATAAATAAACAAATATCAGTAAAAGAAAACAGTAATATTGTGAAATATTATTACAACTTAAAAATAAGTTTTCTTTTTTCAATCATGTATTATGTAATTATGCAATTTATTCCTGTGATGGCAAAGCTACATTTTCAGCATCATTACTCCAGTCTTCAGTGTCACATAATCCTTCAGAAATCAGTCTAATATGCTGATTTTCTGTTTAAGAAACATTTATTTTACATGTTGAAAACAGTTGTTCAGCTCTTAATTTTAGGGTCAGAACATGACTCGAATGTGAAAGTGGCTGGCAGAGCTCCCGGCAGCTTAGAAACAGTCTCACACAAGGAACAATCCGTCTCCTGGAAACATCTAACTGCGAACTATGAATTAACAGACTGAATAATGGAACACAGTTTTATCTAAAAGGGTTGGTTAATATTCCTGCCCACTCTCCTTCACAGCTCTTCAGTGAGGCTGAATTGCATAATGCAGACTAAAGCCAGCAGAGCAGTTTTATCTACTGCTGTTATGCAATCACAGCTCTCTAATCTCGGCTGTCAATCCCCATTAGACATGCCCCACTGTCTGCGACTATCTGTTACTACTCACTTTTAGAGAGCTAGACTAACAGAGCATTTCATTTAAAGGGCACGGATTATTACTTTAGCATCATTTTTAAAAGACTTATAATAGAAATTATACATTTTAAAGAATATACTGTGCGACCTGAATGTAATGTTTTCGGACACTAAACTGTATGCAATTAAAAAATTGCAAACTGTAATACAATTTAAATTTAAATTAAGCAATTAGTTGAACTTGAGTGCTTTTTTGACCCACTTAAGTACATCTTTATATTTAATATCATAATTGCTTCTATAATCTTACATTGTACTACTGAATGTACTGACAAGCATTTGTGGTAAACTAATCGTCATTATAAACAAAGCATTTATTTAATCAAGCTCCAAAAACGGCTCGTCTGGATATTGGGGAACTTGTGACGCCACATGGACAGATGCATTTGCATATGACTGCCTCCAGAACAAGATATCGACAAATAGTTATACATCACACACCATAGGCCCCGCCCCCTGGCGTCCGGTCGCTTAATGTCTGACAGTTGCCTACACCGGATTTGAGCGTCGCGTCAAAAAGTAAATAGAACCCATTATAATCACTGATTCTGTCTACACTGGATACAGTATACAGATGCCCATTCACTTTCTGACGTATCTGTGCGCTTGAGTCTGTCGACAATAGGGCTGTCACTTTACGTTCGAAAATCGACTGCACAATCGATCGGACCAACCAACACAAGTTTCGAAAACTAAAATAGGGAATCGATTTTAACGGCTTTTTTTTTTTTTTTTTTTTTTACACCAAAAATGTGTTTTAGGTGGACAGATCAATACAGTACACAGAACATGTAGGATGTTGGAAAATAACAATGTCTTTTCTGTTAACCAAATGCTTTTTAATATTCGCTATTACTTCAATGCAAGTGAACAAGCGCGCCGTTATTTGTTGCTTAGTGATGTGTGTGTGTTCAAGTAAGCCAGAAATGCGCAGATTCTGCACAATACGCTGTATTTAATATATCATGAGGACTTACGAGTTGCGTATTTGCGCTAAATCCGCGCAGATTTGGCTTACACGAACTTCCCCAGCAAAGTGAGTAAACATAGAAACACGCCAAATTGGCTAGTGATTTGACAGCGTTAACCGCCAAAGTTAATTTTTACCCGCATTTGGCGGGTTGGAGGGTGTTAATTTCAATCCCTGAATGTTGCACTCCTGTTTGTCATTGTGCACGAAACTTCACGCCAATAAATCATCAGAAATATTGTTGACTTGTGCATGTCTCAAGCGCCCTCTTTACGTTCGTCCTAATGCCTGTTAGTTGTCCGTGGATTTGCCTATATTTGGTGTTGAAAATGGAAACATCTTTAGACATGGAAAATCAATTTTACAATCGATTCAATGAACACTTATGTCTCAAAAATCGAACAGGATTTTTTTTCACAAAAGTGACAGCCCTAGTCGACAACAGGACAAATGGAAGAGTAAATTGAAGGGTAAAGGATTGTTCATTTGACGCGTCCAGTTTAAACAGCTCGTTTGCTTCTCTGTACAGACTTCAGAAGGATACCAGCTTCAGGAACAAGTAGATGGTTTGTTTTCAATACCGTCCTGGATTGAGGATTATATGTTTATTCAGAGAATAGGACTGCAGATTGTTTTGTAAACCAGGCACAGATTAACAGAGTTCGCAATGAAACTTCTGTTGACAGATGAAGTAGTCAGCTGTATTGGATCTGCCAGCTGCATCACAAATAGTAGGTAAATGATTTTATGATGCTTTGTCTGTAAATGATGGTTTTACATACATAATGTTTTTAAAATACATACTCGCTTTGATACTATGCAATGATGTTAGCCAGTCATAACAGAGTTAAGCCAAAGTCCTTTTCAAGACAAGTCATTTCACTCTGCGGCCATCTTTGAAATCCCTCTCGGGCACGAAAGTGCAGCTCTTATCTCTTTGAATGGGGAAACATCAAATTCTCCAAAACTTTTCACCAAGCTTACGATTAAATCTCATAATTGAAATTACCGATGAAATCTGACAACAACTGTCTCATCAATTTTGTTTCTACATTTGAATCACGACAGAAAACGTCATTTTTCAGGCTGGATCAAGCTAATGCGCAGTGGAAGTCTGACTGTCTCTATAGGAACCGGAGCTTCTAACGGCATCTGCAGTGACGCGATGACTTCACCAAATCGCCGATTGGCTCTTATTTAGAAGGCAGGGACTTATTCCACCATATTGAGCGTTGCACTTTTCCCCATTCAAAACAATACGAGTGACGCGTTGTCCGTGGATTTGCCTATATATAGAATAACACGCGTCTTGTGTTATTCTATAGTTTTTGGTTAAGCCGCCCGTAAAAAAAACGGATCATTTCAGAAAGAGGGTCAGAATGAGGCTTGAAAATAATTGTTTTTCCACATGTATATTTGGGTTTTTTGTGTGTGCAAAAAACGTTATTTACATTAGAAGTGAACCTCAAGGAACATTAAAATAAAATAAAAATCCATGTCATAACCCCTTTAAAGCATGACAAATATTATTAAAACAATAATATAAAATGGAATTTACAAAGTGCACTTTTAAATGTATACTTGTTAAGTGTGTTAGACGTGTGTTAAGAAACAGTGATAAAAGTGGACTTTTGTTATATCATCAACAAGTACAGTTTTATAAGGTTTAAGGTACATTGCAAGCACAGATTCAAATATAGCTGCGAGCAGCGATTACGGGCCCAAGCCGGTGGCACCGCAGCCCCGGTGCCTTTAGTTACCTAAAGGCACCGGAGTGGCGGTGCCACCGGCTTTGGCCCTTCATCGCTGCTCGCAGCTATATTTATATTTATATATATATATATATATATATAAACAAGCCGGTGGCACCGCCACCCTGGTGCCTTTAGGGTTACTGTGCATGACGGGCAATAACTTAACCCCGCTTTGACTGTTGAGAAGATGTGTACTGTAGAGCTTGCATTGGTGTGGGCTCTGCAAAAGTGTGCATTGAGGGCACATATCATATGCGTGAGCAACCTTCTGAAACCTAAAATGAAAAATGAGACACCCTACGGTCTCATGGACTTAATGGACACATGAAATAAGTAAGTTATGAAAGTTAAATCAATTGTGCCAAGACAGAATATTACTTGCCTGATCTGATTAGAAAAAAAGTGTGTGTGTGAAACGTGATTGAACAATGTAGACATAAAAACATACTCCGTCCTTTTGTTCATACAGGACATTATTCAAACTGCAAAGTGTTTACTTATATTTGTGAACAATCGCAATAAAACACAACATTGTGCTTTTGTCAAACTGTAAACTACAACTGTCACCCAACCAAAATCTCTTTTTTATTTTATACAGAAATAAATAATCTATCATTCAGATGAGAATAAAGTTAGTGTTAGGTCAAATTTTAAGGAAAACTCTGAAATATAGCACATTCATTTAAAATTCATTCAGGTTCAATTACCAAACATACAAATCTTAATGTAATTTAAAGCAAACAATACATTTAAAATATATGGGTTGTATGCCTATTTTTTTTATATAAAAATATATATATCCAAAAAGTAACAGACACAATCATACACACACACACACACACACACACACAGACACAGACACACACATAAGTCAAATCACTTACATTTTATATGCAATATTGACTTTTTTCTGTTTCAGCAGTGAAACTAGTTAAACAAAGATCACAGCAGAACCATCGAGCATCTCACAGCAACGTGTTTTCTCATTACTGAATGATTCAGCATTTTGACCGAATCGGTTGACTCAAAGATTCAATGACCAATCCATAATCTGTCTCATTCATGAATGACTCAGCCGTTCGAACGAATCGTTCGAACAAATGAATCAATGACTCGCTCATTAAGACGGTCGCCTGGCGACACCTAATGACGGCTTAGTGATATGTTTAAAAGTATCATTCTTTCCAACGATTGTTAATTAACTCATATTTGAAACATAAGCTATATATATATATATATATATATACACACACATATATACACAAAAATAAAATAAAAACACATTTGAAGCGTGTTTGCTTACTAAATTGTGAGCAGAACGAAAGTTGCAGCAAATATCAGCAACAGGAGTCAAATTTCATTAATCACGAGAGTGAAGAGCTGACTGAAAAGATGATGACGGAATAGGCTATATTTTATGTAAAAGCGCCTATTTAAGCGAATCTATCATTGTACTCTTTTGTTGTTGTGTTTTCCGTGAAAAATAATAGACTATTGAACTCACAATTCAAGCAATTGGCCCCCGATATTGCACTAATTTTAAAGTGACACTAAAAAGTATGCGGCTGCAGTGGCATTCATTACGGTGCGCGTCCATGGCGACGAGCAAGCAAAACAGAGCGAACGTTTTTTCATTTCTACTTCCATAGAAATTCATTCGAGCGCACTGCGAGCGCCACCACTATAAATGTCCTTACTTTACTTTCACTTTTAACTTAGCGATATAAAAGCCCCCGGTGTTACACGTCAAATAACCGGTGAGAAAAAATTCTCGGAGTCACATAGCAGCTACCTATATTTAAATACAACAGGCCTACCTGATTTTGAACACAAGAGGGCAGTATAGCCCTATGTATTATTTGATATATTTATTTTTTAACTGAATAGTGCATCCTGGCTGTTTTTAAACTTGTACATTATTCTTAAATTGCAAAACAAGAATAAAATGGGTTTAGTTCTGATATTTGTATAATTTTATCTAGAAATAAATGGTGTATAATTAAATTTTTAGAAGATATGAGGCTTTTAGTGTTTATTTTTTTTACATGACTTTAATCCCTCGCCATAGCAAAACAATTAGAGATATTCAATAGATATTCACAATTATGCTTCTTTAATGTATTTTCATCATGTTGAAAAAGTTTGGTGGGAATAAAATAAACCACTTAAGAGGAGTGGGTAAAAATGTAGAGCCTGGTTTTGCAAAACATCCACATTAAGACAAAAATAGCCCACTTCCTGTTGGGCTGGCTTAAAGTTGTTTGGCCCGATGAGATCTATATGAGTACAGAGTTTCATAATATTACATGCAAGTGTGTTTGATTTATGGACCAAATTTTCTGACGAAGTTTATGGACCAAGTTAATTTAATTAATAAACTAATTATATAAAACTATTTTCAATGCACTACAATTAAACTGGTTATATGCCTTTACTTATTAATACAACTTATTTAAAAAATACAAGGCGTAAGACATTTATTTTCTTTTTTAATGCAGGCCAAACCACACAGCAGTCAAATGGTTAATCTAGCCCCCCTCCCCCTCCCCACACTCACAGACACACACACACACACACAGAGACGTAGGCTCAGAGAGAGAGAGAGACATAAAATGACAATTTTCAAACCAAAATATCTGACTTCCTGTTGGTTGGAGCTATTGAGTGTAAATTAGAAACTTGTCTGGCTGGAGGAGAACAATACACATACCGATTTTTATTACTGTAGATAAAATTAATCCCCCCACTTTTGACAAAAGGTGGCGCTACTGAGCCCTCAACACGCCCGTTTCTGAAACTTTGCACATGTCTACTGGCTAATAAATGAGATGTGTCTGTCGAGTTTCATGCAATTTTAAGCAATTTCAGGCATGCTAAGAGTCTCAAAAGCATAAAAAAAGAATATTAAAGTTTGATGCGTTGCCACGACAACAGTATCTAAGATATCAAGAATCCATTCACAGGTCTACATCTGCCGTGTGTTTACATTATAGTAGTGAAGTTTGAAGCAAATCGGGTAAAAATAAGAGGGTGATTTCAAAGCATTTAGGAAGTGACACACTTCCTTCTGCCAGTTGGTGGCGCTATAACTTTGACTCACAATAGTCACATCCATGTGATCGGGCTCTTACAACGAACACACTGTTGAAGTTTCATCAAGATCAGTTAATGTATGCAGTAGTTATGACACACTTCCTGTTTCACGTTTCTCGCCATAATTTTGTTTCCTCGCCACGGCCAAACCGTTCGAGATATCAAAAATCCCCTCGCAAACTTTCATCCTCAATGTCTTGACTTCATGCTGACCGAGTTTCGTGCCGTTTGTTTGAATTCTCTAGGAGGAGTATTTCACATTCCATTGCGTGTGTTTTACCAACAACCCTAAATAGCCCACTTCCTGTTGGGCTGGGGTAAAAATTAAGAGTGTGAAGTATATATGAAACGAGGAGATCTACATGTGTACCGAGTTTCATATTATTACATGCAAGCGTGTTTGATTTATGGACCATGTTTTCGGACCCCGTTCCAGGGGGCGCTGTCGAGCCCCCCTGCCACGCCCGGGTACCATCTTCAGCCCGGCCCTGATGGCCGCGGGTTCTGACATGTGTGCAAAGTTTCAGGAGTTTTTGAGCATGTTAAGGCCTCCAAAAGTGTCCAAAAGGTAGCAGAAAAATAATAAGTCGGAAGAATAATAAATAATCCTAAGGAAAACAATAGGGCCTTCGCCTTTTCAAGGCTTGGGCCCTAATTAAATTAAATGCACTTCTTTTTCACAAAGGTTCTTTTCTCACTCTCAGCCACCATATTTATGACTTGTATTTTAAACTGACTGCGCAGTTCACTGCAGCTGCTCGTCTAAATCTCTTTCTATGTCTTAATAGTCTTCCCAGTTGAGTGCTCCCCCATCTCTATGCTGAATGGAACGAGCCTAAACCGGCACAAACTGGATGGTCTGTGTTGATGTAAATCACAGTTGGATGCGCTCTGGCTATAAGCACACCAGTTTATGCACACAGAAAGAGAAACCTTTCACATATTGTCCTTAATTGAGATTCTACTGAAATGAATTAATGTGGGTTTTAATGAGAGACTAAACAAATCAGTTATTGGTTTCAAGCCGGTTGTTGTTTCTCTCTACATCTAGCATCTCAGCTACTGCTGTATTTCTGTGCTAGCAGATGGTTTATCACAGCATTACTGAAGTGACGGGGAAGCACACATCTCTGAAGCTCTGTGAATGATCCCAACCCGTTGGTTTTGTTGAACAATGGAAGTTTCCACTGGAAAACACAGCCTACGGCAGCCGCTCACCTCATTCATCACGCAACTTCAAATCTTTTGAGTTCTGCGAGGGATGTGTTATGGCACGCTTTTACCATTCCACTTCTTCACTCTGTAATAAAGGAGTCATGACTGTCTGGCTTTAGTTTGAGCAATGCTAATGCTAAAGGCCATGCTGTATTGGCTTCATTGGCAATGTGTTGCGTTTAAAGGACAAACAGAGGTCATTTTGATGTATGACCACAGTCAATGACCCGTGATGAATAGGTGTCCACTGGTCCTAATTCAAAGGGACCTTAATTTGCCCTTTGCTTGACAATTGTTGTCACATAAAGCATGGGATAATCTTAATGTGTACTAAACCTTATGTTTCCACGACGCAAACTGTACTTCAATACAGGTCCACGTTTCAATTATATGTAACTTAACAAATAATTACATTTAATTAATTACATTATTATTTTATAATTAAATATTATTGATACATATTTGATCATTATTTGAATTTATTTATTTGTATTTTTGTATTGTTATTTAAATGTAATATTAGTCCTAGTCGAGCCCTAAAACTCACTTCACTGGGTAGCTTTCATGAGATTACTTTGTAATTGTTATTTTATATTGTGTTCTTGATAGCATGTTTTTATTTTGCATCTTTATGTATTTTTAATTTATTTTTGTAAATTGCTTTAAGATAAAGATGCTATAGAAAGTTTTTTTTATTATTATACGATATTATTTAGACTGCTTGCTAATGTCAGTTTATTATGAGACATTTAATAGATGAGCTCCATTTAAACAACAGCTTCTACAGAAAACCACATTAGCTATCCATTTACAAAGCGTCATCAATGTTTGTAATGCAAGTGAATATATTTGATGAGTCTTGATGTCACTGTTTATTAGACACTGACTGCGCTTCTAAATCATTTAGTAAATCACACTGTGGATCAAAGTAATGTCTACAAGACATCAATCTGATATAGGCTAATGCTTGAATATACAAGCTAAAAATAGCAGGATGGCGCAGCTAACCGGTCTATAATCAGTTATGGCTGTGAAGAACAACCCCTTCCGACTGTTGCTGACATCATTTACCAGTGCACATAGTACAGTTCTAATGCTTCAGATCTAACTATAAAAAGAAAATGTTTTTTTATTTTATTAAAAAAAATATTTATATTAGGGAGGGACTGTGGGTGGCCTTGCAGAAGATGCTTCTCAAAGAAAATGCTTCAGGCATAAGTGACAGCTGATTGTTTCAGTCTGTATCTCCTTGACAAGATCGGGTTTCTCTGCACCGCATCATGCGCAACAGTGACCGCCCATTTTTCGAGACAGGGATATCTGCAGGTTGGAGTAATGGGTGAAATGCTACAACAGAAACAAACCCCCAACCCTCCCCCCACACCCTAACAGGCAGTCTTTGCGACAATTTATCACGGCCAGAACAGATACAAATTCAGAAAAAAAGATGTAGGGCAGGACTTGATCTTGTCCATCTGGAATTTATTGGATGGTTATGGTTTGCTATTGGTCGATCTCACGTGATACATTAAGAGAAGTCGTTGCTAGGGTGAGAAGTTATTTTGATTAAAGATTATGAGGGCAGATTCATTTAAAAAAATGATGTATTGTACACAGATAAATAATTTATATTAAAAATGACATCTTAATGACATCAAGTTCAATATTGCAAAATATTCCTTAATTTACTAATAGCAGTTTGAGAGTGTCTGAGTCAGTTCCTTGGCAACTATTTCGGTTTCCATTTTAACACTGACTTCTCTGATTGGTGGATTTCACTTCAGGAGTATGGGTAGTGTAGTTCTTTACAGAGTAATTTGACTACTAAACTATTTATTTTAAATATAAATAACACTGACTTGTCAAAACCACTTTCTCAATGGCGAAAAATGACACGATGCGTCAATAGGCCAAGAAACATATCACATGTTCTTCTTCAAACAGATGTATTATGCATGGAATTACACTGCTCATGCAAAATATATAAGATATTACATAAAAGAAAAAATAAGCGTCAAAGGCCACCGTTTAGAGAACCGTACATAACCTAGCTTAGTCTTCATCATCAGCTTAGCCCGTTTAACCTTGATACATGTACAGCTGTGTCATCAGAGAGGAGAGACACCATCTTCAGCACGTATACACGTCATGCGACAGGATGATGAGGGAAGGGAACACAGCACGCGTGATTCATTACAAACATTCTGCACTGCTGTGACGCACCGCGATGAGCGCGTGCTGCGTTCTACTTGCGTCGGTAACAGTGTAGATGGGATGTTAAAGCGACCTAAGGGGAACATTTAGAGTGATGGACATCTTTGACAGATCCTAAATTGGATGAAAATTGTTTAAATAGCGCTTTCGAGAGGATGGGATGTTGTGAGGATGTGTATTAAATCAGAAGGACACTAGGGAACACTATTTTCATCACGTTAGCTCACATCCGCTAGGCTAAGCTACACTGATGTAGAAATGCCTACGTGCAGATCGACCACACTCCCTTCTGCAGACACCAGTCTCATCCGTGATGCTGTATAGACCTACGCATGAATATGATGCTTTTATTTGCGTATTCTGTGAAATAAACATTGTTCGGGTTCGGTTTGTCAGTTAGCTACACTAACGTTAAATATACGGAAGAGAGAGATGATGATGGTGTCGTCACCCGTGATCAGGATGACATTGAATGTCGACATGATGATGTTGTCTCTATATAGTTGCTTTTTGAGTCAAAAATGAACATTTCACGCCGAAATGAATGAGACCTGCTTTTATATGTTGTATCATCATTGCACCATGGAGAAGGCGGTTGATAACTAAATGAGAACCACCTGTCGGATGATGACGCATTAACTTGACATAAAAGCAAATAAACGTTTTTTTTTAATAGTGAATTTAAACACACACACACACACACACACACACGTTTTAAGTACAATTCAGAAGGAATAAACAAAATTATATTCAACATCAAAAATTATCTGATAAAATAAATGACATGCCATCTATGAAAGTTGCAGTGTCACTACAATTACACACACACACACACACACACACATATATATATATATTTAAATTAAATAATTTACTCACTTACCTGCTAAGGAGAGTGATTCAAAAGATGCCCTGATGTCGACAGCCTCCAGTTTCAATGCCGCAACGCAACGTGACCGCTTAGAAAAAGCAACCCACATAGGGGCGTGGCTTTGGTCACGACCTAATTGTAATAATAGTTAATATTCATGATCCTTTAAAGTGACCTCGCACGTCCACATTACATAGCTTGAGGTGTGTTTACGAGCACGTAGGCTTTTTAAAAAGTCAAATGAAAAAATTCAGAATAAATAGCTAGTTAGTCAATGTAAAAAGAAAGAAAATTATAACATTTGCAATACAACATTTCTTTTTTCTTACAGAACATTTGTCTATTAATTATGCAATATCCACCACTATAGGTATTAGATAAACCAATTAATGATTGGTTATATTGAAAAAAAGGCTTCTTTTATCTAGTATGGAAAAAAGTGTTTTTGTAACTCAATAATAGCAGTAGCTGAAACTGCAGTGCTGTGTCCCTGCTGGGCGGAGCTTTTAAAATGACCACATACAGCATCAATAACAATATTGAAGGAAAAAAAGAAACATTTTACTACATTTCTTCCCCTTTCTTTGCTTAGTATTTAATAAAGGATCACTGGTGTCAGGCATTCTGGGCGTAAAACAAGAACTGTCATTCCAGGAAAACAAAGTTATTCATGCGTACATGGGCAGTGACCCAACCAGGCCTAAAGCATTGGCTAAAACAACAATAGGAGCAATAAAGCCAATAGGAAAATCAGTATATATCAGCATTATGCAAATACAATGAACAGTGCTAAGCATATTATTTCATATAAAAGTATAGATGTCCACTTTTTGGGATTTTACAATTTTTCTATTAACAATGCTTTTTCACGAGGCTTAGGTTTAATACAAAATGAGATTTGATCCTTTTAGCATTAACGTGTATCCCTGAGGGTTTGCACAGCTTTCAAAACATAAAACCGGGAAGAACTGAATTTATGGTATGTTTGTTGAAAGAAAATGCAGTGCTGGCTTATTAATAAGGACAAAATAGTCAAATAACGTCAAAGGATATGAGGAACTATGAACCACATTTCACTAAATGTCTCAACAAAAGGTATGGAATTCAATGTAAGAGCTAGAGTGTCTCAATAAAAATGAAATACACTTAACCATATTCCTTCACGGAAGAATAACCTACAAATAAGGTTTGAACTTTCCCCCACATACTAAGGGTGTATTCACACTTGTAGTTCGGTCCTCTTGGTTCTTTTGATAAGAAAACCAAAAAAGAAAATGAAACATTTAGTCCTGGTTTGCTTAGCGTTCACACTATTTTTACACCGAGTCTAAAGATACAAAACAAAACAATAAATGGCTTTTATGACAGAACTTACTGACCATCCAAAACAATACCTCTTTTTAGGGTTGCATCTTGTGACATCATGTCCCGTTTTTGGTTCATTTACATGTCTTTGGTCCATGTTGCATTCATATTATGTTTGGAAGTGGATCGAGACCCATCTTTTCAGGGGTCTGATTCTGCTTTTTTTGGTGCGCACCAGGGTTCGGATGGCAGCGTTCACACTTATGCAAATGAACCGCACTAACAGAGCAATCGCACCCAAGTTCATTTTAATCAAACCAAACCTGGCAAGTGTGAACACACTCTAAAGTGTGTGATTTAAAAAAAAAAAAAGAGTTAAACAAACACTTCTCTTTGGGAAGCATCGTCCTGAGGTACATGGATTTGCATGAGCGCTTCTACCCGCTCCATGTTGGCCAGAGTTGGGGAAAGGTCTGGGACTGTGGGTGTGCAGGGTGAGGTTAAGAGAAAGTCGCAGTCAAAGTTTGCGAAGGGCTCCAGGGTCAGGCCTCGACGGGATTTGGCAGGCCGGTCAGGCCGGTTCTTCAGCTCCACGATCAGCTCCATGGGGGTCTTTTGGAGCAGATGGGAATCAAATGGCGTGCCGCGGAAAAAGGTTTGGCGCTTGAAACGTTCCAGTGTCCGAAGGCGACGTACTGGAGTCTTACAAAGAAGCTGAGGAGAGAAAAAATGGGTTGAAATGATTGGGGTAATGCAGTTATTACTTGAAGTTGACTTGTGATTTGTTAAAAAGTGACATATCAACACCAGGAATTAGTGCTCTGTCTTAATTTTTTTTAAAAGGTCCTCACAGTAAAGAATCACAAATAAGATCAATTATTGAGCTTAAATAGAGAGCAAATAGACTTTCCTGCTTCTCAGGTGTATCTCCTGAGAAAAAGTGTAAATAAAATGTGTAGGATTTACTTTGAAACATTTTTTTACTTAGAAATTGCTAGGAAATTTCACAAATACTTACAAAGAAACTGCACGTAACACATTGAATTAAAGATGACATTTTGAATAGAAAGACTGAAATAGTAAAACTTGCTCCAATAATCTTAAAAAAAAAAAAAAGAGTAATCTCACGTTTCCTCCATAATTTCAGAAGGGATCTCAGTCGCAAACTGTTCACAGCTTTCAGTATGAACTCTCTTAAAATGATCTGAATTAAATGACCCAAATGATCTAAGCAATCCATTTTATAAAGGGATTTTTTTTAATGATTTTGAAAAATATTTTTAATGATCTCATTTGTGTCTATTTTTAGGGAATTTCAGAGACAAAATTGATAGTACTTTGAACATTTTGGCGAATAAAGCTCCTCGTCAGGTGTCCAGGTCTCACCTCTGTAAGCAGCAGAGCAAAAGGAGGAGAGAAGTTTTTTGGCATCTCATAAGGGAAGCTGCGTACCCTCCTCAACATGCAACAGTGATCCGGTTCTGGGGACACTGGAAACTGAGGAGGGAGGGGAAGTTAAGAATGACTTGGCAGAAAAGACACATCACATACACGCAAACGTGTCATTTACCCCACAGAGAACAAAAAAAACACAATATATGCAAATATATGTGCATTTGTCCTCACCTTTCCAGTGGCCAGTGCGAAGAGGAGGATGCCGAGAGACCACCAATCGGCAGTGTGGTTGTAGGGACCACCGCTAAGGACTTCAGGAGCTGAAGAGACAGATTTCATGACAATCTTGCTTACATTCCACACACAGCTAGACATAAACGTCCTTTCATTTGCTCAGCCATGAATATCATTTAATGACTTGTTTGGCATATACATATAATTCAAAGTAATTCTTTATTTGTTTTCATTTCTTGAGTTATTATAGATTTACCCATGTATTGAATTGTTCCGCAAATAGTGAATGCCCTCCCTCCCCGCTCAAGACGCCGGGACAAACCAAAGTCAGCCAGTCGTAGGTGGCCTGTAATAAGATAGACGTTTATTATTCATCATTATAGGTTATAAGGTTTCAATATTGTTGTTGTAGAAGACCATTCATTATTATTATTAATATCATATTATATATTTATGATTAGATGTTTGATTTTATAAGCTTTGATGTCATATTCACTTCAGCATTTTAACAAACAAATATTGAAATATTACAATAGAAATGTTGTGAATTGGATTATTTGTTAATATTGTATTGCTATCACGATGTCATATTTGTGTAAATACTCTAGGCCTATTCGGAAAGCGTGACGCCTGGATGTTCTGGAAGATTCCATGTTTACATGAAAAAAGTGTACACATACTGCCCTCCACTGGAGTGACTAAAGAACACAGGCTGCCTTACCCTGATCTGTCAGAAGGACATTTTCCATCTGTTAAAAATACAACAGGGAATGTTTTTAAGACATTCTTTTGATATTTTAGGGATTATATTTATTATTATTACATCATTATATAAAACAGTGTATACCTTCATATCACGGTGGATGATTGCACAGTCATGAAGGAACCCTATAAACAAAGATGATACAACGTGATTATTGTGATAAGCATTCATAAATACTGTACTTAAACAAAAATTGTATTTATGAGCTTGACACAAGGTATTTTTTATTAACAGGATCAGTAAAAATCTGTAATATAATATAAAATTTGGTCAGACTTTAGATTAGGGTCCGATTCTCACTATTAACTATGACGTTTGGCTCAATAAACTCCCAATTACTGCTCATTATTAATAGTTAGTATGGTAGTTGTTAAGTTTAGGTATTGGGAAGGATGAAGGGATGTAGAATATGGTCATGCAGAAAAGGGCATTAATAATGTGATTTATAAGTACTAATAAACAGCCAATATCCTAATAAAATGCATGCAAACCAGTTAATAGTGAGATTTGGACCCTGAACTAAATTGTTTCCTTAAAATGTATATAATGCAGGGGTTCTGCATGTTTTAGGAAGGTAAATTTAAGAGTTTTAAAAGAACTTTTCACGATCAAGTACAGAGAATTGAAGGAATAAGACAATCCGTCAATATGTTTCCCACATGCAACTGTCCAGGGAAAAACACAATGAGTTGTATTAGCAATACTTCACTGTTTAAAAATAAAACTTTCAACAGATATGCGTTACTTTTCATTCATTATCTTTATAGTTGTGGTGTGGACTCTGCTATTCTTTTACATTTAGAATCATTTTTAGAACTATATCTTTATCGTCATCGCCTTTAGACCTGCAGAAACCCTGTAATATACATAAATTAATATTTTTATTCAGCAAGGACACATTAAAATGATGTAACAGTTAAGACATGTATAAGGTTACAAAAGATTTATTTTAAATAACCCTGAAAAAAAGTAATACGATTTCTACAAACCAGCACAACTGCTTTCAACATTGAGAAAATTAATAATTGTTTCTTGAGCACCAAATCAGCATATTAGAATGATTTCTAAAGCATCATGACACTAAGCATCCAAGATGAGCATCATTGCTTACCTAAAGCAGAACCCAATTCAGCAGCAAACACTTTTACCACATCCTCTCTGAACTGACCAATCATCACCCAGTATGTGTACAAGTCTCCTGTGCTGCAGTAATCACACACTAGAGAGGGAATACACAGAATCAAATCATATGAACAGTGCCTGAATGTGCAAATCCCAAAAAGAGATAAACATGAACACAAACATCCAACTGATACATGGGAAAGGCAAGTGAACCCAGAGAAAACATCGGTCACTTTGGGAGATGACCAGATTCATAATACATCAGTCAAGACCATCTGTTTCTAACAGCTTTGCCCTCACCCAGACCACTGACCGGAAAAACATCATGGTTTAGACGAAGTACAGAACATTCTGGCTTGGTTTCACAGACAAGGCTTAGATTAAGCCAGGAATAGGCCTTAGTTCAATTAGGACATTTAAGTAGCTTTTATAATCGTGCCTTAGAAAAAAACATTACTGGTGTTTACTTGAGGTAAAACAATGGCACTGACATAGTTTAAGACATGTCAATGCAAGTTACTTTTAGTTAAAATCGCTCATTTGTTCACACGTTTACTATTTTCTACATGGTGAGTGGCACATAGTGCACTATATAAGGGATAGGGAATGATTTAGACAGTGTGAATATGCTTTACACTGGAGCGAATGAAGTTAGTGTCACGTGAACCGCCACAGCGCGCACACAGTCCAGAGACAAGATACACAGAGTGCATCATATGATTGAGTCGGCACAGACCACAAATATATCAGACCCATTTGAATTCTGCACAGAATGCTATATTTTAAAGCAGCCAGAGATCAGGAGGAAACTGCAGCTTTACCGACCTCAGCGGCTCTGGCCGAGCGGTCTAAACTAAACTCTATTGGCTATTTTAAAAAAGGGTCGGAGCTGTCGGATATGCCCCACCCTGTCTTCCTGTTACAGTTTAAATTACATCAACAAATTTAATAATGCTGCACTTCAGTGGGCCTTTAAGCCTTGTCTGTGAAACCGGGCATCTGTGTTATTAAATAGGACCTTAAGCTTTAAGAACCCAGTGATTTAAACAAATCCCAATAGTGATCTAGACTGAATAAAGTGTCAAAACAGTGCAGGCTGTGAATGAAGGAATCAGGTGGTAATCAAGTGGTGGTAAGGAAGTGACACGTTCATCGTAGCTTTAGTCAGGAGAAAGCATTCAAGGGGTGAACATCAAAGTAGAAGAAGGAAATTCACTTTCACAAATGCAGTCGGGATCACTGGGAAATCAAACACTGGGGAAAAAGGACTTGAGGTTTGGATTGAGGTGTCCTAAAACATAGGAGTGTTACTAATGCTGCCTTCACGTGCTAGCGGGATTTATCGACGTAAATACAAGTTTCCTAGATAAAAATTGGACATGAATGCCCTCTCAATTAGTATTTACCGCTGGAAAGATCAGGGACAATTTTGATACACAAGTGGGGCGGGCCATAAACTTGGGATGTATTCTATCTCAAGATGACAACACATGACGTTATATTCTGAGCTCTTCTGAATTATACGTTTCTATGGGACCACTATCAAAGCCTAAATGAATCTGCAGCGGTAAGGTGGTACAGTAGTCACATGGTCCAAGTAGGAGCTCTCAAACAATTTCAATCTTACAAGCTGTAATTACGAGCTATACAAGGACGTGTACGCTTTTAAAAAGTTGAAATCAAGTAATTGCGGTAATAACGGCATGGCGTGAACGCAATGTCAAACACACCTGAACAAGGTCCTTAGAATTACTAGAACGTTACATGCAGGTGAGGTTGACATTGATCAAGGCTGGAGCTAAACTCTGCAGGAAATGGATCTCGAAGGGCCAGAGTTGAGAACCCCTGTTCTAGAATTCAAGCATTCTGGCCTGTCTAAACAAACATATCTAATTCAGAAATAACAGTCTGTGGGTCACTTTACATGCTAGCACTATTTAAGAACCACTTGATATTCAACTATAGATGGTGGCAGAGGTCTTGGATCCTGCTCCTGGAGACCCACTGTCCAGCAGAGTTTACACCAACCTCAATAAACACACCAGAACCAGTTAACCAATGTGCTCAGGATGACTCAAAGGTTGCAGGTAGGTGTGTTGGGGCAGGTTAGAACTAGTGAGATAGTGGGTCTCCAGGAGCAGGATTATAGACCTATGGATGATTGTACAGTATATCTTAACATTATAAATATCATGAAATCAGCAACATGGATAGGATCCATATTCTATGCAAGATGAAGTGCAGTTTGGGTAGTTCTCAGTCTCATACTTTGTAGACAGTGTGGCAGACAGAATCAGAGTAAGAAATGTAATTGAACTGTGAAGTGTGTATGGTTTATTTTACACATTCTCCTCCAGCATAGTATGTTGAGACTATAGTTCAGCCATTCCACAGGTTGAAATAAAAGTGGCGCTTCCAAAACATTGTTCTGTTTGGTTTTTGAGCATCCCGAGTCCAGACACAGCAACATTTGCTCAACCAATTGCATGAGTTTGGGCCAAATTATGGCGGGTGGGGGGAGTTTGGTAACCCTGTTTGACAACAAGCATTTTTAAACTCTTTAGTTAATTTAATATGAATAATTATTAGGCGCATCGATTCTACAATAAAATCCCTGTAAACATTTTAACACGGATCATCACACTAATGTTCAAAATATCGGAGTCAGTTTTTCTTAAAAAAAACAAAACTTTTAATTAGCAAGGGGGCATTAAATTGATCAAAAGTGATATTTAAGATTTTACAGTGTTACAAAAGATTTCCATTGCTGTTCTTTTGAACTTTTCCATTCATCAAAGAATCCTGAAAATAAAATATATCATGGATATAAGCAAATATTAAGTAAAACACTGTTTTCAACACTAATATTGATCATAAGTATATTATTATACTTAAATAATAATAATAATAATAATTTCTTAGCACAAACATCAGCCTATTAGAATGATTTCTGAAGGACACAGGAATACATTAAAAATATTACTTTTGTACTCTATTTTTGATCAAATAAATGCAGCCTTTATGAGCAGAAGAGCCCCCTTTCAAAAACATTTAAAAATCTCACCGACCACAAACTTTGAAAAGTAGTGTATCATTTCAGATTACATGTCCTCTTCACAGCTGCTCACAGATTTGAAGTGGAATGATAGTTTGTGAGAGCTCCAGGCAGATTTCCGTGTCTCGGTGGGGACAGGGCCACATGGCACTTTGTGTGAGGGAAGACTGATTTAGTGGTGGGAAAGGCAGGAGGAGAGTTGGGGCAGGGGTGTGTTCTGATTCACTCACTAATGTAGATGTGTCGCTGGGTCTGCCAGCAGTCCTGCAGGTCGTGGACAAAAGGGTGGCGGACCTGACGCTGCAAGGTAACAGTTTGACAACAAGAGCACAGGCACAGTGAGTTACAAACCTCTGTGGGTTTTGAACTCGACCTCTTCATGTACCAGGGTGACTATTTAACCTAATGAAAATGAGGACATCATTGAAAAGTCAGGACTTGGGCTCACCTGGACTATTACTTCCTCCTTTGACTGCTCCAAAACTCCCAAACGCAAAATCTCAGATTTTGGAATAACCTACATTAGACAAAATAAATCACAAATGGCAAATGAACATTACTATGTTACTAGGGTGTTTATTCTTTCTCATGAAGATGAGGCCCAGTTCATATACATTACCGGTCACAAGTGACACTGACAGTATTTCTATTTTAAATGAATGCTGTTCTTTAGAAGTTCCTATTCATCAAAGAACCCTGAAAAATCTATTATGGTTTCTGCAAAAAATATTAAGCAGCAAAAACTGTTTTCAACATCAATAAAAATGTTAATGAAATTACCTAAGCACCAAAGCAGCATATAGGAAAGATTTCTGAAGGATCATGTGACACTGAAGACAGGAGTAATGATGCTGAAAATTAATTAAAAACATTTTTTTTAACCTTTTAATAATATATGTTACAGTATTACTGTTTTTTTTATCAAATTAATGCTGCCTTGGTGAGCATAAGTGTCAGGGATACTCAGATGGAATATGGACACAACGGGAAAGTTTATTGAAAAATCCAGCAGGAACAACAGAGAACAGGTGAGTATTGACTTTGGCAGTTTGAAGCAATGGTAGACAGGATAATTTGGGTTTCTAAAGCCCTATTCGGACTGGATTAGTTTTACAAGGGTAGATGGAGTAATGTAATTTTACCACATGACGTCTGTAATATAATTGGCCAATTCGCCCAGGATAAGAAATCTCAGTAAAACTAGCAGAAGTGGGAGGGGTAACTCGATTTACGCACCGCCGTCACCTTCCTGATATAATATGCACAATATAATAACCTATATAACAGTAAGGTCCGATCGAACGATTTATTAATTACATGTATTAAATTCTAACTGGGTTTTGTTGGTAATAGGCACTTACCTAAAGCTAAAAGAAGTTCCGTGCCTCAGACAAGTGCTTTCGATCTTCTTTTTGATCTGAATGATATGCGGAAAACACTTGAGTTTTGCCACAGGCTTGACGTCCCACCGCCTAGAATGCAACTGAATGCTTTTTCAAGCACCTCCATACTTGAAAAACCAAGGAAAAGTACTTCTAAACAGGAAATAACAGAATATTTACGTACATATCGGGTTAATTCGCACGGGATTTGTATTACCTGCGGTAATTTTTTCCGGACTTTTTACAGATGGTAAAAGTCGCCGTAATCTTTACTGACATTGTCCATAATGATTACTGAGATGGCACATTCGGACGGGACTAAAATCACAGAGAAGCTCTGGTAATAATTACTTTCCCCCACCTCTCCATGTTAAACTAATCCTGTCCGAATTAGGCTTGCACACAAGCCACGAGACGATGCACACAACCAATGAAGGAGGCTGAGGAGATGAGGAGCTGGGAATCTTGGAGGTAGTAATGGGGATAGACTTCACTTGTAGTTCACTTGCAGAAGACACTGAGATGACTTGGAGATTGCTATGTTGAAACAGGTAAGCCTTCACAAGGTGAGTATCAAAGTAAGTAAGTTGTTAGTCGTTGCTCTTGATGAGACCAGACAAAGAGCTGAATCCGAAATCGCCCCCTAAACCCTCATTCTCTATTCACTATACACTATAATTTTCATACTGAATATTTTTTCCTATTTTAATTTTTGTATTGAAAATATGGTAAATAGCCTACTGGTCAAATGTACCAACGATCACGTTTAAAAATAAACACTTTTTGGCATACCATAAAAATAACCTGAAGCCCATCTAAATTATATAACAATTAGGCTATCCATCTCATAGTGAAAAGCATGTAGCCGACCACAATTTCATTAACAGTAGAAGTGAAATCTTATTGTAGTTGAAATCTGGGTACCGTCTTAAGTTTTAAAATTGCGTATGGGCGAAGTTTGGTCTCTTCAGTGAGGCACCCAAACACTGACAGTCCCGCGGCTCTTAGACCGTAAAGCTTTTCTTTTCTTTGTCTTTTTGTGCTTGCGATTTTCTAACATTACACTCTTGACACACTCGTTTTACGCGTATTTGGCGCCACCTATTATTGCGGGTGTATAATTGACATGTAAAAGTCCGGAACCTAATATAAGACGAACCCTTTTTTTCAGATGTATTTCTAAGAAAAATATATTGTCTTATATATTACGGAACAACACGGTAAATCGTTTAATGCACAGCTAGCCGTGGATTATCCCGCTTATACCATGGTCATTTGCCAGCATTGACGACTTAATGCTGTTATTGATGTTTGCAGTGCAATATTTGACCGGAGAGGTAAAACTAATGCTCATTCAGACCGCTTTGAATCAGACACAGAGATCAAGTAGTGCGTAAGATAAAATCTATTTGAATGAATGAATTATAGCATTTATTTGAATTCATTATCAAGAAAGAGAGGAGAGAGAGAGCAATGATGCTTGTGCGAATTACCTGTGTCTGTTCAGCGTCTCTCTCTATTAACAACAAGCTGTGAGTTTAATTACTTCAAAACCAGCGATGTTACCCACTCGTTGCTATGTATGTTCTATCTATGAATGTCTTTACATTATAATAAACCTAAAGGTTGGCAACTGAAAATAATCTCAAATATAAGATAGTTTTGATTTGTTTGACATTTTTTGTGTAATTGTCTGTTATATTTATTAGTTTTAAATGTGTTAAATAGTAATTAGAAACAATGAGTAGGTGTGTACAAACGTTTGATTGGCTTATAGACAAAGTTTTTACCTTAACTGCGTAGGTCTTTTGCTTCGACTTATCCTTGACCTTTAAAATGGGACCGAAAGATCCTTTCGCTATGTAACCCAGCACCTAGGGGTAGGACGATATGATAAAATACTGTGAAAAACATATAAAAAAAGAAAAGAAACTGTTGACAAATGAGTGAGCTTATTTTCACCTTTTGCTCTTGGCATCTCTCACCTGAAAATGTTCATGTCCTGGGACATTGCGGTGGGGGAATTCAGGCAGAAACATGTTGATAAAGCTTGGCAAACTCCATTCCATTCGGAGTTTCTCAGGGCCCGGCAATGAGGAGACCAGGTGCTCAGGAATGGATGGCTCCTTGTCACAAATCATTCTATGTGATCCGATTCGTAATGGGTTGATTCTGCAGAGACCAGCTGGGAGAGAAATACCCACAGCAGAGAGAAATCCCCTCCATCTGGATATTTGTGATTGCTCCTCCGACCCTGTGTACTGCTGTGAATGAATGTCATTAAATAATCATTACACGGTTACTCATATTCCAGCAATGACCTATTTTTCAACATGCTCATGTGTGTTTCTGTATGGACACTTTGCAATCCCAACAGTCATTATAGATCACCATCTTTAATTTTAAATAATAACAAAAAACGCACTAGGAGAAAATAATGTTTTTTTCTCATGTCCCAACACCCGTCAATTATGGATGAATAAAAATGGAAATATTTCTTACATTTTCAATTAACAAGTGTTAAAATGATTTTAGTGTGTTTTGTGTGATCTGGCATATGTGGTTTATATGAGTGTGTGTAAATTCAAAAGTGCCTATAGTAGAGGAATTCACTTTAATATTCATTATAATTAAAGGATGTTAGTCATACTCCAATGCCACAGCTTGTCCTTTGGCTTTGCTTTCAGTTCAAATCCACACAGATGTGAAATGACTCATGGAATTATTGTGCATTTAGAAAACAGTTCATACATGGACACAATTTATTGGTCATTACAGTAGGTAAATAAATGTTTTAAAATCACTGTAATGCCCTGCTTGTCAATAAAAAACAATGTTCTGCAGACTTAAGACCTTAGTTGTACATAAAATAACTATGTATACTTTTATATGACATACTTATCAGTATAATGTTTTTTTGTAATTAAATGTGACTTATTTAATTGACTTGCCCTATTAAGATTTGGCTTTTAAAATAAACGTACGCACTGGCACTGCTATACTTTTACAACTGGAGATCAAACATAAAAGTAGCCTAACACATGCACAGTGAGCAGCCATCCTGGACACATGGTTTCTTTCTGCAAAGTTACTTTTTTCCACCATTCATAATAAGAAAATAATATAAAGACTGACCTTGCAGTTTTTGCTAGTATCGGCACCCATCACATTAGTCGCTCAGCGTGAAACATTAGTTGAATCTATAGTGTTCATCCATGTTGTCGCCTGTAGTTTCAGTGACAGTGAGTGACAGCACTACCTATGTGCATTACTGTTCTAATCGCTCAAGAATGGACAGGGCAATGGCTTTTACATGTCTTACACTGAACTATGAAGTCGAACTCATTTTCCATCAAAGCGTTATCGGTCTGACAGATATGGCGACAATAACAAGATAATCTCCGATAGAGTCGACGAACACTGCGCATCCTCCCACGTTGCTGTCACCCAATCATATGTTTTGCTGCGTTTTTAGGCCACGCCCACTCGAGCGCCCTCTCAAAATAGTATCAGGAGCTGTCCGGGCTGAATTATTGACGCCTAAACGCCGCGCTATTAAACATTAAACAATATAGGATCATGCTTCCAGGTAATTTACAGTTAAATTACATAATGTTGTTATTGCATTCGTGTATAGGCTACTAGTTGATTGTTTTTATTTTTTTTTCTTGTTTCTGGGGAGCCATATTTTTATGTCTCTCTTTTTTTTTACATATTGGGACACTTTTGTCATTGAGATGAGTGGGGAAAAGTGTCCCAATCCACCTGAATTCACTCCTACTCAGTTTAGTTGCTTTCCTAACGAGCTGATTTAAAGTAATACAACAAATTGTGCAGTAAATGTTGAAATGTATTTCTTTGTGCTCTAGGAGTATTATGGACATTGTTATTTTAGTATAATTGAGAAAATTTGTATTAATATTTTTAATTAATTTAAATTTTTATATATTAAAGTTTTAGCATTATTCTCATTTTTATTAGTTCTTGTTTTTTTTTAAAGCCAACCATTTGTATTTCAGTTTGAGTAATTTTAGTAGGCTACATCAAGTTTAACTATATGATAATGTTGCCTATAGTTGAAATATTTTTTTTATATTTTATTTTATTTTATTTTATTTCAGTTACTTTATTTCAAGTAGGCTAGGCCTAACAAAAACATTTTTTTAGGTTTTAATCTTAATCTCTCATAATAACCCATGGTTCTGAATTATTGTATTTCTATTTTTGTCAGTTACTGACAATGCTTTTTTTATGTGGCGTGTTTGACATGTAGTGTGACAACTGATCTGTTCAGCAGATTGCATAAGACAAGGGATTGGATTATCTCTGTTGGTATACGACTGAACAGTTGGTATGATTGAGTTTATGAAAACATGTTGTCGATGAACCTTCAATATATTTTTAACATTATTTCTGATTCATTGATTATAATTTTTTTTAATGTTTTGTCTTAAATGTATTGATGACAAAAGGTGCAGCAGCACACTACAATAAAAAAGACAATACAATTTACAAAAAAATGTACATATAATACCTCACATATTATATTCCATAAAAGTCATTGATCACATAATTGATAGACTTAAGTCATGCAGTTTTATGGTACTTTGACAAATAATAAACATGCGTCACACAGTCTCATGATACAGTTTAGCTTTAACTCCTCTCTCTGTCTCTGTTTTTCTTGTTCACTAATACATGCACACAAAAGTCAAATGCTTCAGAATAACAGATTATAACAGTAGCTGGATAATTGCCCATAATGCATGAACAATGATGCTAAAAGCAGCAATGCTGAAATCGTTCTTCTACAAAGAGCAACCATATGTGGCCCCTTTAGACCACAGGTGAGGCTTTTCATAGAGAAAACTAGAGAGGAACTATTAAATAGCTACATTTTCACAATTATAGCCTGTATGTTGTTAATCAAAAATGTAATCAACTGGGCTATGCTGTTTTAACTGATTCACTCTTGATATTTCATTTCAATATTTCTTTAAATGATACACACTAAAACATGAGTATATGAATATTTTAGATCAAAATAATATTTTGGATAAAAATTGCTTTATTATACAAATTGTGATATGAATAAAGCATTTTAAAAAAAGATAATCTTCAATTATGACGTTATTTGAATATTACATTATGAAACTGCATTTTTTCCTGCATAGGATTAAGGTTTCTCCACTCTTGTAAATTTAAACCACTGAGCAAAATAAATGGGAATCGAATCGAATCAGTGAAAAGTTTTGTGGCATATGTCATGAAGCAAAACATTTTAGAAGATATTTCAGAATATTTGATTAAAAGAAAATGTTGCCAACTAGTCGAATTTTTATGAATATTAAGGTAATACTACCCATCCTATGGCTAACGCATGGCTCGTGAATATTAATTAGGTAAATATTGCTGCGTGACTCATTAATATTAAGCGTCCGCCGTCCAGCCTTCGCCGTAGTATTTGTAAATTCGCATCCCGGAAGTTCAATTGTCAAAATGGCGACGCGCATCGCAAGCATGAGATTCTTGTACCCATTATTTCAACCAGCTTTGACATTGCGATGCAATGCCGTTAATATCAAACGAAATGTACGTAGACGCACATCTGTATCTGGATTAATTTCAGTTAATGAGTCGATAGAAAATTTAAAACAAGTCGTCAGTCAAACCAGCGAACATTCATTAAAAGACAACATTTTCAGAAACCCTGAAAAAGCGAGCATTCAACGACCCGAGATTGCTACAAATGTCAGTCAAAGTGAAAACAAGTCGCATTCAGTTCAGTTCTCACAATTACGTCGGGAAAAGGCAATTAATGAAGACTGCCATATCGCTGCTCAATCCACCACATTCTCCCGTTTCAGAGAAGTTGATGCTTTGCTGTATGAGAAAGCACAGCCTGGTGACAAATGTTTGACGTGAGTGATACTCTTTATCAGAGTTTTATATTAAAAGACATATAAAGCTGTTTTGCTTTACGTGGAGCGGGTCGCCATCTCATTGGCGCTGTCATGTTGACATGTTCAGCAATGTCATGCAATTGACCCGGTTACTAAATATTGAGGATTTTTTTTTGTAAATGTTAAATTGCATTATTTTTTGAAAAAATAAATAAATATTTTTTACTTTTTCCGCAAAAACGAATTTAAAGATAACATTGAATATTAAATATATTATTTGTTATTATGTGCATGAAGACAAAAAGTATTGGCAGTTTTGTAAACTTTATCATGAATGGCAAATTCTTTATTCATAAATGAAGAATGTAACAAATTTGCTCTTATAATGAAGTCACTTAAAGGGATAGTTCACCCAAAAAATGTTGTCCCTCATATTGTTCCAAACCTGTTTCTTTCTTCTGTTGAACACAAAAGAAGATATTTTGAAGAATACTGGTAATCAAACAGTTGACGGTAGCCATTGACTTCCATAGTTGAAAAAAAATATGATAAAAGTCAATGGCTACCGTCAACTGTCTGGTAACCAACATTCTTCAAAACATCTTTTGTGTTCAACAGAAGAAAGAAACTGTTGTTGTTGTTTAATCCCATCTTTGGAGTTACAGACTTTGGTGCCTGTTTTTATGCAATACTACATTCTTTAATTAAAAAAGACTCAGTTGCTAATAATACTAGTAATAGTACTAATAATAGTTTTTATGCAACAAATGTGCAGTAAGTGCTATAGTCCCCCTTATTTACTACAAATAATGTTGCATTTAATCTCCATTTCATATGCAGGACGTTGGTCAACATAGCTCGATCTAAGAAGCTTCGTGAGCAGCAAGGTAAAGTTGTTTTGGAGGGAAAGCGTCTTGTATGCAGTGCTCTAGATGCAGGGGCTATAGCACAAACTGTTTATTTCAGTTCTGTGGATGCACTGCGAGAGCTGCCCCCAGATAAACTCCGATTTACTAGCATTGTGAAAGTTATGATGGAAGATCCTAAAATCTGGTCTGATCTTGACATCTCACAAGACATAATAGGTAAGAAGATGTAACTTCGTTACCAATAAAAAATAAATTGTATTGCTTATACTGCAGCATCTTAATTTGAAGGATGTTTTGTGATGTGACATTCTCTAATTGCAGCCATATTCAAACGGCCTGAGGCTTCCCATTTAACATTCTCACAAGAGAAGTATGGCAAGCCTGTGCCTCTGACATTGATTTGTGACAACATGAGGGACCCAGGAAACCTGGGGGCAGTGTTACGCTCCGCCGCTGCCGCAGGGTGCCATAGTGTACTGCTGACTAAAGGTACCAGCAAAGCTTTTGTTCTGAAGTTTTGAAACTTTTCTCTTCCAAAGAATTAAAGGATTAGAATTAGAGTGATTCCTTTAATGGGCAGTTAACATAAAGTATTCCTTTATTTGAACAATAACAGCTAACAGTATATAAACATACTAGTTTTTTTTACAAAGAAGTGTCCGTGATAAAGAAAATAAAAACATCTTTTCAAATTCTACTTTAAAACACAAGTTTTAGGAATGTACTCTTTGGTGTTCATGTTGCTTTCTTATGGTTTTGAAAAACTTTTATTTCATTTTCATACCAAAAGTTAAAATTTAGTGATTCTAAAAATGTTAAAAAAGAGAGAAAAAGTAATAACATATTTTGATTTATATATATATATATATATATATATATATATATATACTTGCATAAATACAAAAATGCTCTTTTGATGATGGGCTAATGCTTTAGAGTCTGGATAATTATTGCAGTGATTATCATGTTTCTAGCATGTTATGGGAACAGTTCTTTTAACCCTAATTGATGGAGTGTGTAGCTTTTCATTTCTTAAACAATCACGTAGCGAGACACATCATGGCCATATTCCAGATTGACAATGTCAAGATTCATCAGGCTCAAACTGTGAAAGAATGGTCGGGAGGGAACATAAAGAATCATTTTCACACATGAATTGGCACCTCTGAGTCCAGACCTTAAAATCATTGAAAGTCTTTGGGATGTGCTGGAGGAGACTTTACAGAGAGCTCGACTCTTGCATTGTCAATACAAGATCTTGACCAAAATATTATGCACTTCTTGATGGAATTAACATCACAGCATTTATGCGCAGGAGTCAAGCACTCTGTAAAGTCTTCTCCAGCACATCCCAAAGACTTCCAATGATTTTAAGGTCTGGACTCAGAGGTGCCAATTCATGTGTGAAAATGATTCTTCATGCTCCCTGCCAAACACTCTATGTTTATATATATTGTATTTTACAATATAAAATTGACAGTATTTTCATTGAATGTACTGACAGTGATGATAATGTTTTATTTTAAAACAAAAGGAACTTGATATTGTTTTTTAATTTTTAAAATTTTGTTTATGATTCAGGATGTGTGGATGTTTGGGAGCCCAAAGTTCTTAGGGCAGCCATGGGGGCTCATTTCTGTCTCCCTATAATCCCAAGCATAACATGGAACGAGATTCCAAGTCACCTGCCTAAAACAGCAACCATTCACGTAGCCGACAACTCCAGCACCACCATAACTGAAGATGACCATACCGTAACCTCTAAAAAACAAAAAAAGCCATCTGATTACGGTTGGGTCAGAGGCCATCACCCAAGGAAGGTGGAATATGAGGATGACGATTTGTCTGGTTTTGCGGATTATGATAGTCGCAAATCCCTTGAGACTCAGTATTATTACATTGACTGGGTTGCTAGGCACACATGCCTCATAATTGGTGGAGAAACGCACGGTCTGAGCCGGGAGGCTTTGCAGTTGGCTGAGAGGACTGGAGGACGGAGATTACTGATCCCCATGGTGCACGGTGTGGACAGCCTGAACTCTGCCATGGCTGCAAGTATTTTGCTCTTTGAAGGAAGGAAGCAGCTGCTGTCTCTGGCTGAGAAGATAAGAATTTGACAGAGACCACAGCCTCGTGAAATAAAGACGTTAATGCCAGTGCCGTGCAATCCTTACATAATCGTTATGTAATATGAACGCATCAAGTATGCTTTTCTGTGATATTAAAATATTTGTATGCAAATTAAAGTCTATTCTGATTAGGGTTTCATTCATTCATTAAACAAAAGAAAATGGAAAATGATTCTTGATTCATCAGATATGTCAAAAATGAATAAATAAATATAGCACAACTATATATAAAAATATTACGAAAACAGGTAAACTATAATGTAATTAATATAATTGACACAAATCCACTTGAATACTCAGCCCCGATGTTTAACTGAGCTTCATTCGATTTAAAAAATCTCTACCATATGAAGTTTCTCAGAAAGTTTCTTTATGTCAAGTGCACATTCTGCATTCTCTCAGTGAGAAGTTAGACTTTAGCACGCTCTCTGTGTCTTCATGTATTATTTATGCAGACATGCTGCATTTATTCAGTCTAGTCCTCCTTTCCCTGTGCTTCTCCAAACAGCAGATGCAAGGCTCTGCAACTGTTGCATTATTTAGGTGTCTACTTAACTGTAATCTCAGGACATCTTTCGAATTTGTGTCTTAGTTATTTTTTGTATGAAAATATCAACCGTAATACTTCAGGTTATTAAATCTATTTGTCTGAATTTATAAAGGTGAGAAATAAATAGGCTTTTTAAGTACTTGCAGAATAAAGCCACTAGAGGCTGCAAGTGTACTGTATTTTGAGTTGGAAACATGGTGTGTAGTTAATCAACAGTGTTCACTATTCTGCATACAAACTTTGATTTGATGTCATGGTGCATTTTTGCGCTGGACACTATGTGTCTTTGGTCATCAAGCTGGCTGGTTAATGTACATAAAACAAAGCTGACTACGAGAGCAATGATTGCCCATCCGTGATCAAGTGTCACTGTGCATGTGAGAATATGATGATCACTGCTTCCTGATGAAGTGGAATGAGGACCCAGCTGTTGATTAAGAGGGAAAGAGGAATTCATTACAAGGTAATTATGTGTCATCTAAGCTGTAATTGTGGCGAAGCCATCCATACATGCATACGTAGTACTGTCCTGTCCATTACACATGCTTTTCCATAAAGGATGCCAGGACAGAAAATAGGAATGCATTACATGTGAATGACCGATGGATCAACAATGGAAAGCAGGCACAGTGATCAATAGAGAAATTGATTACGTAATTTAGGCTCAGTTGCACTGCCTGTTTCAGCTTTATTTATAGTACTGTTCTATATGACTACTAAAACTTGAGTGTAAACCTATCTTTTGGGTCACAAGCATGTTGAATGCTTATTACAGTTTGATAATTACATCCAACTCTTTTAATGTAGTCGGTTATTATTGTAAAAAACAAACACAAAAACGTATACTTGTACAAGCTTCAACCAATAGATGAAATACGGAGTTGCTCACAGCAATTAATCTATATCAGACCTGAACACAAGCCTATGGAGTAGCGAACCAAAGGGAGCTGGAGAGGCAATAGAGAAGGGATCGATATCCGTGATACACCATTCTGCTCTGTTAAATCCCCGTTCCAACCTTCGACTAGCCTGGGGATGGGAATCAACCCATTCACAAGGAGCATAATCCTACTTCAAACCCCAATATAACAAATTGGTGAGGAGGAGTGAGGGAGGAGAAGTTTCCATTTCCATACGCAATCTAATTGTCAAGCTCTACTTGTGCTCAGTCCCTGCTAGGGAGCTCAGCCCTACTTCAACTCCTAGTCGATGAACTGGGCAGGGCGACCGAATATCTATTTAGGCTCAACCTTACTTATATAGGCTACCTGAGGAGCATAGCCCTGCTTTAATACCCAATCTGATGAATTGGTTAGGGGCACTTCAGATTGACCCGTTGAGCACTATTCCTGCCAGTCCAACCCTACACGGGGTCTGGATTGCAAGGTGCAGTCACTTGACTCTCATCCCTAAAGAAAAGAGCCAAGCGAGAACGGAGCTCTCTCTCCACGTCCCTAACAGTAAGTGAATTCAGCTCCCTCAAGCCGAACACGCTCGCTCTACTCCAATTGGCAAGGCAGGAGCCTTCAAAGAGGATGCAGTGCCAGGGGAGAGATAGCTCACAAGCAACTCCTCAACCCAGGGCACCCTCGCGTATCGGTGCTCATACAGCCCCTCCACCCGAGACTAGTTCTACTGCGTATAAAGACACTCCAAACCCTAACCCCCCTACTATAAATTCATCGCTATGAGTGCATCCAACTCATCTGGGAGCCAAACGCACTCCATTCAGACACTCGATTCTATCCCTCGAGAGAAAATCAAGCAAGAACAGAGCTCTTATCTTCACACACACATAAACAAAGCGACTTCCTGAGGACAAATAAGCTCATAAAATGTGTAATGCAGGCACCCTTTTGTATGCTTGGGCGCTCCATGTGACCTCATCGGACTGCCTTCGGCCAATAAGATTGGCATGAACTCACACGCTACAAACTAATTCAACAAAATGAGTTTCACGTATCAGAGGCTGAAACAGTTTTTGATAACACTTTAGAATAATGGTCCTTTACTAATAGGTAACTATGCAGGAAGTCCTGCATGACTAATGAGTAGTAGGCTACTACATTAACACTTCAGTTACTACTATTAATGTGGAAAGTAGCAAATTTAGGACTAAGATAGTTCCTCGTTAGGAAATCAATAATTACTTAAATTAGATTTGCATCATCAAGAACTATAAGTAACTATGACAAATTATGAAGAATTACTAATGAATTACTGATCACAACATTAACATGTCTGAGATGTAAGCAATTGTCTTTTTTAAGCGGTCATAAAATGCATCGCTAATTACTCAAGTGTTAATTTTTTTTACAGATCACTCCTGCAGAGTGAAAAGCAACACTTGAGTAATTATGTTGCATTTTATGACTAAATTCAGAGTAAAAAAGATGATTTAGTTTGTTTTCCTTAAATAAACTTGAGGTTTATTGTAATATTCTTCTGTAAAGAGAACATTTGAATGCATGTTATGATTGCCTAAGGATACTTCGACTATAGCCCACATTAACTAGCACTTCAACCCACGCCATCTGACAGCCATTCAACCTCTAAAAATTGAATTTCAAGGTAACAGAAAATGTGAGGAGCAGAAAAGGACATTGTGACAGACTATTCATATGTGGCCATGAAAATACTGGGAGGGAAGAAGCCACTCTACCTTCCATCCAGTGCTGATGAGAGTCTATAAATAGCAACAGAGCGAGAGACAAAGAGAGCGAGAGAGAGCGGTGAAGCTTTTGATGTCATCATTGTGGCAATTCTCTCGCAGTAGGCTGAGGTTTAATTGTTACCTACATACATGCTGACCCCTATTCACTTCACAGACCCCTCAGGGACTTTTTATCTTCTCCCTTGCAGGACCCGATATTGACAAGGGTTTTATCTCTTATCTCTTTCTCATTCATCTTTCTTAATTACTCACTCTTCACCAGCAGCAGTGTTTTGCTGTGTCCCGAGATCTGTTGACAATGGGTCACTCAACTTTCCATTTTTTTAGGCCTTGCATCAGTCAGCACATCCTCTAGTGAGGACCAAAGGGACTGATTAGAACCATTAAGGCACTTGTTAGGTAAAACAAGTGTGTTGGTCCTGAAAAGAGTTTCTCCTGAAGTAGGATTGCAGAAAATCACACACTTGACCTTCAGATTTTCGTGCTTACCTCACACTTACATTTAATAATAGCAAATGCCTAAACCAACTTGCAAATCAGAATATTTAGTGTATATACAGTATATATATATACACAGTATCTCACAAAAGTGAGTACACCCCCTCACATTTCGGCAAACATTTTTGTATATCTTTTCAAGGGTCAAACTTGGATATATTTTACTTGTACAGCAGTATATATTTACTGTCCTCCTAAAACAACTCAGCATACAGCCATTATTGTCAAAAGCTGGCAACAAGCTTTCTATAGTATTGTCCCTTGAGAAGATATACTAAAATGTTTGCTGAAATGTGAGGGGTGTACTCACTTTTGTGAGATACTATATATATATCAACATCTCTTTTCTCTGATGACGTTTACTGGCATGAGGGCGGGACAACCTGTCTGTCACTCACAAAATCAAGTCCCGTCCTAATTTTTTCTTGTTCGAGAAGCCGTTTCACTTGGATATACCAGCCTGTTTTTTTTTTTTCAAAACACACAAAACATACTTTTTTGTATGTTTGGATAGATGCTGAAACGTATAATATGGACATATCGGCAACATTTAAACCTAGCATTATTACGTTTTTACAGCTAAAACGTTAAATATTTACACTGTATAGGAGAAAACGCCTTTTGTGTCTCACGGCAAACAAACTAAATATTACAAAATGGTTAGCCGATTAAAGAAATGTTATTCATGTTAAGGTTTTAAAGTGTAGTCTTGTTTAACATTATGATTGCAGCAGAAGTCACGAACACTTAACTTATTAAGTAAATGAGTAAACTGCATTTAATAAATGCGACTGAAAACATGTCATTGATATCACAACTGAATACAATATTCAAAACATTAATGCCAAGATTTTAATATTCATAAATAGGAATACATACAAATTGGTACGTCTGTAAAATTGTTTGTACATAAATAATTTACATTTTAGTGCTGGAAATACGTCAATATTGTTTGTTTTAGTGCTGTCAATACGTCATACGTTTCAGTGTGTATGAAAGCGTAAGTAAATGTACTAAATGTAGACACTTTACGTAAAAAGAGACCACATTGGATATATATACATCACAATTGGGAAGAAAAGACTATCGCAACTCCCGTTTCATGGTGTCTTTAAATATAGTCAAGTAGGTATGATTGTATGGAAATAGAATTGTAAGTGCAGATTTTACACATTTACACATGAAGGCTATATATTTTATAAACTATAAAAAACAGATAAATTATATATATATATATATATATATATATATATATATATGCTTACAAAAGCATAATAAAATAACCTAATGATAAAAATAATATAGTTTTCTTGCAAAAGTAGTTTGTCTCCAGTCGCTTTTTTAAAGGTTTCAATGTGTTCTGCTGCTTGTCTGAAGGTTGGACATTTGTTCCAGCAACCGTTCACTGTTGATATGTAATATTTATCGAAATTGGCACTGATAAGTGATATATGGAGAAACGAACTGGGTGTGAAAATGAGGCTGATGAAAAGACACTGTGTGGAGGCTGCAGGCTTCATGTTTCCAGAGACTATGGCAATGGAGAGGGGAACAACACCTCCTGAAACAGTGAGATGATTCATACATTAAATTGCCCACAGTCTTCAGACAATATTGAGCTGATTATGTCAGATCAAATTTGATGAATGTCATATATTAAATAGGATATATTTTGTGTATGAGAAATGTGTAGGGATTTGCATCTACATAAAAGTCTTTGACCTTGCAAATAAGAAGTCGTTTGAGCTAGAGCTTTTCAGTTTGAAAGTATGTGATTGATGTGATATATAAATGTTGGAGCTTAAATAGGCAACACTTCCTTTACAAATAATTCAGGGCCTTGTCGTGTGTGTGAGTAGACATTTATGTGTTTAGGTCTTTCAGAATGAATCATTTAAAATTCTTGTTGCCACAAGGAACAGGATGATCTAATTGATTATGCATATTCTCTGAGCCATTAACAAGCGGATAGTGCGTGTTGAGAGAAAGAAAACAACTCTCTACCGCCGTAACATCCTGAGGCTCACAATTCTTACACTAGCCCTGCTTAAGAGTGTAAAGAATATGTAGAAAGAATATATCATTCTTGAGTTTTTTTCCGTTATAGGCAAATCGATTGCCTTTCTCAACTTCTCTCTTCTCGCATGGATGTGTGGGAGGAAGACAAGAATCAGGATTCAATTCGCAACCAATGGTGAAGTTTAGGATTTTTGTGCCACTATACAAACAGATAGTCCCGTCCCAAGCTCACCAGTTGAGCCAGAAATATTCGTAACGCTTCCTTTTACAGTACAGTACTTACGTGTACTTACAGTGTACTTGCCTAGAAAGTACTGGCTAATATAAGGTAAGTACATAGGGGTTAGGGTTAGTACCTAATTATTACCCAGTAATTATAATAATTATAATAACATAGTAAGTAGATGGGTAACAGGACTGTAAAAGGAAGCGTTACCGAAATATTATTGCCTCGACATCACTAAGATGAGCAATAATTTCCTGAAAATTGTATACAATCTATTATTACATAACTTCTGCTCCATGGTGGCTCTTTGGAGGAAGTAGAAGGACTTTTAATATAATTTCCAAAATGTCTGCGTTTCGTGACGCACATTTTGCTGGGAAATCAAGTAAAAGCAAGAAATGGTTGTTTGTTGTTATTTCAAATGTAATATTAAAGTAACAACAGGTAGTTTTTTGCTCTCGGGGTCCCCCTACAGTTGGGAAACAGTATTGTCCTCTACTACTGTCGTAAACTGTCATCCTACATGCACGTGCATTTGTTGACAACCATGATAGCCCTAAACACTGTAGGAGGAGGTCACATGCAGGTGTTCTCGCGTGTGTGAAATGTCTTCATCCCAGGTACAGTGGCATATATTTCAGCATGTCATATGAATATAATTTCATGTGTTTTATTTTTTTATAACGACAAATGATCGCGTTTACAAGCCAGCGTCATTATAGTAGCCTAGTCTATTGGTTACCGTTTTACTGAATCTATATGATACTTCAATGCAATGTTTGAGTGGTTGATAATAACCATATATCGTCAATATTATAATATCAAGCTACCATAAATGAATCTGCTAATTTTACAATTAATTATACCTTTGCATTATACCTTTAGGCAAAACAAATAAACAAATATCACAGACATGTTAGGTATCCTAAAATATGATTTTATTAATAATCTTCCTCCTTTCTTTGTACATGTTGAGTAGACTACACTTTTTAGGTCAAACATTTGCTATTTACATTTCATCGATTGCAAAGTTCAAATCAGAATGAGAATACTAGCGATAGCTAACCATCAAAAACTAGAATATCGTTTACTAGCTACCAGATTGATAATTCGCTACTACTCTAGCGAATTAGAGAGGTTAGAGAGAGGCATTCTTTTTTCGATGGGGGGTTCGATGCTCCCTGCACACGCAAGGTCTCTCGCTCGCTTTCTCTCTCTGCCGTCCGCGCGCGTTGGAGCACAGTCTCTGTCTCGCGTGCGCGCTCGCTCTAGATTCCGGGAGATTTGAACTAATTTGCGGTATAACTTGTCGATCACGAGTGGCTCAACAGGTAGAGATCTATAGATAAACTCATCTTTCAGGCATTTGACCGACCGGGTTGACAATTTAGCGTGAGAAACCGGGGGTGTGGCGTGTGAGCGTGTGAAACCAATTAAATGCGGGTGTCTCACGGCCAATGCGTGAGTTGGCAGCTCTGCAACGTTGATCCTCGTTCTGCCTTTAACGCGATTACTTTCTCTTTTTCTCTTTTTGCTTTGCTCCGATAAAACCTTTGCTTTCTTGTTTTTCTGTGCTGCTTCGGCCATGACTATAACATTTGGCTCGCAAGTCCGATTTTAAGGAAGTGGGGGTGGTGGTGGAAGTGACGTATATGCCGTAAAGCAGTCGAATTTTGTAGTTCTCTTTGTTCGCCGGTTACTACCCGAAACCCGAAGTTTAAAAGTACGATTAAAAACGCTACAGACCCCGTCAGGCTATGGCAGACGTGTCATTCAACCTATTGTAAGTCGATGTACCATCACAAGAGACTTGGAAATATATTATGAAGGCTGAAAAGTTACCTGTTGTTACTTTAAAACGATTTGATATTTCATAATGTTAAAGATAGAATAATTTGCTGAAGATAATACATTATTGTATACAACAGATCTACTGAATACAAGTACTGAATACCATAGTTTTATTTTATTTCAATTATTCATTATAATGCAATTTATATATTTATATTTTAATGCAGTTATATTATCATATTTAATTATATATTTATATCCTTTGTTTGGCCCTAAAAGTTTTTTTTATTAAAACAAAACAATAAGTCAACAGAAATGTTTTAAAGATATAAATGCAATAAAAACAAATACACATCTGTGTTTCATGTTGTGATCAGTCAATTACAGCACTGTTATTATACAGTATGTTTTGGCTTTACAGAAACTCAATAGAGAGCCAATAGACAGTCGTGTAACAAAAGGTGGCGAATCAGAGAGTGGAAAAGCAGATCAGAGGAATCAATGAGGCTATTGAATGTATGAATAAAATTGAAGGTTGGTCACTCTCTATGTGATAAAAACTCATTTGTGAAATTTCAGCCTGGGTGACTCACAGAAGCAGATGAAACACCATTATCTGACCCACTGGCTGTTAAACCTCTTTCAACCAAACCTCCCCATTCAAACGAGCTGTTACACAGGAGGCAAGATGGCCCAGATACACACTTTTACCATGGCAGCATGAAAAAAATTACCCACTAAAAATAACCCTAACAACAAAGCCCAAAGTTATGATCCATTCTGCAACCCATGCAGCTGTAAAAAGTGTTGCCTTCATTGCTCATCGATAAACACATTACAAGTCCCGGCGGCATGCAGCCTAGATCTGGATGCAATGTCCCACATGACTTTCAAGGGACTCGATTTAGTGAAAATACTGTTAGGGTACATGGGATTATTAGATTATAGATTTACAGCAACTCACCAACAGAAACTACTCAGTGAGTTTGAAACAGATGCTCAGGTACAGTAGCACTTTACTTCACTTGACCAGGCAGGTGGAACTGCTGCCTTCTTATTTGATGACACAATAGGAACACAGCTATCAATTGTTATTCATATTGATGCTTAGCTGGGGTTATTTGAGATTTTTCCTGCATTTGACCAAAGACATGCTGCGTATTTCCCCAAAGCACCAAAACTGACCTGTTTACGTCAGTATTTCACACTTGCAAGAGGCATTTGTGGAACTAGTTGCCATGGAGTTTTTTCTTGTATTTTCTCTCTTGTTATGCCACTGCTGTACATTTATGTGCTGAAAAATAGTGCTAAAAGAGCCACTTAGTTCTTCAGAAACACAAGAACATGGAAGAATATGAAATGTGTATGAGAAAACCAAGCCCTCGTGTAGTCAATAATTGTATCCCTTAAAACTCATTTTGATCACCAAAATGGCATATTTAAATGTTTTTTTTCCATTGATTTTTTTTTTTATTCATGCCTTAAAAATAGCTTGAATGTAACTAAGCCCCACCTCCACTCACTTACAGGCTCGTCTACAAGTCGACGTATCAGAATGGTAAGGAGTTTTATCGCTCTCTACAACTTTGGACACATAACGGTAATTAATATGATTAGCCTTTTGCTTGACTACATTATCAAACAGCTAATAATGTGTTGCTAATATTACATGAACCATATGTTCCCATTCACCATCTCAGAGTCTGACAGCCGCCTTTTAAATATCAGCATCATTAGAAACGCTTTGAATGCCAGTGGAGAAAGGCATATAGTTCATCATAACAGTAATGTCCATCAATACACAATTCACTTATTGCTAAATGTACCCAATTTTTCATATCAACAGACAAAGGATAACCTGGCTTCTCTCGAGACTCTCCTGCTTTATTTAATTATCTGCTAATTGTTTGCATTGTGTGTCTCATAGGCTAATAGGCCTATTTATTATAGATTCGTCAAGTCTATGACAAAAGCTTAAGTGTTTAACATTTAGATAGGCTAGGTTAACTGACGTTTAGGTCCCTCCTGAAAATCATGGCATAATTTTGCACATTGTATATTAGATTATTTTAACAATTCTATGCGAATGTGTTCCCTGATGTCCCAGTTAGTCTAATTAGATTTCACACAGCTGGCATGAGACGCTGGGGGTTTCGTGAGAGATGATTTTAGGGAACTTATGAAGCCTTTAAGTAATTAATAATCAACTGGCATGAGGATGCAGGAATCCGTGCGGACTGCTTCCCCCGTGTTAATAATAACACGCACAGTGAACATACACGCACATACGGCAGAGATACCTTCCCAGACACCATCATTCATGATGCTCCTCATAGTGCGAGGCTCGTGCACACTCGTCACAGATGCGTTCGTGTGACAGGATAGGCTACTTTCCGATTGATGCGTCATAGTTCTCAGCTGTATCACTTTTGGCGCGATTCTGGAGATTTAATTCTGACATCGGAGACTGATAGAAGCGTCCGGTTTGAACAAAGGACTGCACTTTATTGCCATTTATTCGGTGTAGCTGGTAACTAATGTTAGATCACCTGTGCAAGCAGGTAGAGGTCCCCGGCAACATGCGTAGACTGTCGGTTTGAGAAAGAGGAATTGACTCAAAACTACCACACACGCTTACATAGAGGAGCAGGATGGCAAAAGAAACGCGAGGTAAGTTCATTCATCTTCTCGTGCGAATGCCTCCGCGACGCGGATAGCTTCTGTTGAAATGCATGTCATGGATGAGCCAGCACGCGCTCTGACACAGCTGGACATTTATCAGATCTCAGTGAATAACAGCCAACATTAAGTGTTCAGGCATTGTTACACATGTGATTTATTTGTAAATATGATTTAGGATATTTGTAATTAAAGCTAAATGTATTCAGGTTATTGACTGTTTATAATGAAATGAATTAGTTAATGTGACTAATGGTTTCATCACATTATTATTAAGCTATTTTTTTCACATTATTTGGATACGTGCATGTTTCCGGTGTATCTGCTCACGCCCACTGTCTAGCTATCATTTAGAGACATAAGCTTCCAAATGAAGCTTCTCAAAAGTTTATGAGAATCCATTGAAATGTTCATTTATCATGGGTGTGATGTGGTTACGGCTCTGTCTCGAGTGAGGAGTGAAATGTCATGTTTTTCCCTTTTTTATCTGTCATGGTCCACACTGACACTGTCTTTGATTATTTACAGCCTTAATATCATTTAGCCTACAGGATATCATAAATGGCTTTTAAAAAAAGAATACGTCTGCACTGTAAATAAATAATTTAACTGGAAAACTAAAACAGTGTAGAAATTGAGGTTTATGGAAATATGTTATGGAAATATTACGAATTACCACATCACAGTGACAAATTATATTCAACAAAAACAAAAAATGTAGTTTTACATAAACTTTAAAAAACAGTAAAAAAAACCTGCATCACATTTGATAATATTTTTTTTTTAAATTCTCTTCCCTTATTGCATTATTTTTGCATTATTTTTGTGTGCAAGATTATACGCCCTTTTTTAGTGCACCATCTGTATTATTCTGGTAGTCATCAGTAAATTTTAAGATACAAAGCTAATTTTAATAGTCTGATTCTATTAATATATATATTTTTTTGGTTATGTGTCTGTGTTTTTGTTTACTGTAACATTAATATAATCTTTTTACAATGTGCAAATACTTATTTGTGGACATTTTCACATTCTTCCACAAAAAAAGTTTCCCAATTGTGAGGCATGTGTGTGTTTTTAAAGATCATGTGTCACATGGACAATGCTTTTTCATGCTGTTTTTCATTTGATACTTTTACCGATTCTATGACATAAATACAACGCTGTTCATATGGTTACCATGAAAATGCGTTCTTTAAATTCTACCACAGTAGATGTTATTAAACCCAAATATGTGTGGCCATAATTTCACAAAGAAAAGTGTGTGGCCCCAAACGCTATATTTTATAATCTATCTAATACACAAATTACAGGAAATGAGGAAATCTCAAAGTATTTAGGGACAATTATTGCTAATGACATTCTGAGGTCATGTAATGTTGCTTGATTTGATTGACAGCAGAGTGCAAAGCAAAGGAAATTTCAAACCAGTTTTCCTCAGCTAATGCGATACTTTGTCTCAAGATGTATGTTTCAAGTACATCAAACAGCCCTCGCTGTCTCATCTGATGTGTTTCAATAGCCTCAATTAACCCGTGTCTCTGTCTTATTGAGCCTCACTCAGTACATGTCTGATCAGACATACAGTAATTACAAACACAAAGGCACTGTTGTGCCCTGTGAGTGATGCTCTTGTTTCTCTGGTTATGGTTGCACTGGCTCAGCCACAGACACTGGATTGGACAGCTGTGCGGTCTGATGTTTTTGTTCTATTTTGTGAGAGAAGCATTGACAGAAATCCTTGTGATACTGTAAAACAAACGTAATCTGAATATGGATAATCATTATCATGTGGTTAATTAATAGGAGGTTCTTGTCCTTTTCCAGAATGGGTGTCTCCTTTCTGAAAGTAAAACAGTTTATTTTCATGCAAAGTTTACATCTATTCTTGATGTTCAGGTGTTAAAGCAACTTATCCGTCTTTTTTCCTTACTCTCTCTTCACTATCCACACATTTAAACCACATCACATAAGATTACAGAGAAATGGTTTATGTATATTTTAGTTGTAATTGTTGGTAAAATTGCATGTAATTGCTTTAAACGACTGTGAGATGGAAAGATAAATGGAGAAAGAGTCAATGGGGAAAATCTGGCATTACAGCGACACTGTAACCTCAGCTCTTGGGATTCTGTCAAAGCCTAAGCAAACTTCGGATGTTATCCAGGACTCTAGAAAACCATATGAGAATGGTGTTTTGTAAGCTAAACAAGCCAAACAAAGGCATTCTACATTCTACATTTTCCATTCTACATGGGGTCCAGATTTAAAGCCCTTGATTCTGTTTTGTATTTGATTTATGAAAATGCACCAATATTAAAATTCTAGGTCATATATACCAATAATTATTTTATGTTATGGCTGACAACCAATAAATGTCCAATATTACAATTGTATGCTATTTTCTCTTAATATATTAAAAAATAAATCATACAAACCTAAATAAATATATAAAATGACTCATTTTAAGTGCTTGAAGGGAATTTAGGCATCACAACATTATTATGTACGGTATTAAAAATGGATAATAGTTTGAGATTTGCTTATTAAATATTTACTAGGCCTATTTGAAGAATAGCCTTGTGTTAGATGACGGTAATTGTAACCTAACAGAAAAATAGGGGAAATAAGCATGCACAATTTAAAAAATCTCTTCTGACATCTAATATGGTTCTGATACAGTATATTTTAATATGGTATAATAAAAATACATTGTATTTCCTCACTTTTTTTATATAAAATATTAACAATATAATGATATTTACTATGAATGTGCAACCAAAATACCGCCAAAATACCATTGTTGTTGCTACAGTAAAATTATGGCATAGTAACATGTGGACACTTTTTCCATTTTTTTTGCTAGTCCTTAAGTATGTTTTTCCACACCAGTGAATGTCAAGTTTATATGTTTATATGAAATCAACCACCTTAAGCACAGAGTCATTTGGGGTTCCAATGTAAGCTCACAACACATTTCACACAGCTCTGTTCAAATTGGACTGGGTCATGCGGTCGAAAGCGGCCTGCCCTGCGCTGTCCAGAGGGTTCTGCAAGTAAATTAGTCATGCTGTTTTATCCGCCTCTGGAGTCTATGGCTTTTGTCGTTTTCCATGTGCAAAAGAAAATGGCAGCACATCATGTAAAATTTAAATTTTTCAATTTCACAGTTGCACAGACTGGGAAAATGGTTGTACAAATGTAATTAAAGTCTGGTGAGGTTTGTGTCCAGACCAATGAGGTTCATTCTCATGTGTTACGCATGTAGCGATTCTTAGCTCAAATAAAGGGAATATAATTTTAATAACTGGTCATGAATATGTCCAGACATAGATTAAAATTACCCGTAAAGGGAAAAAGTTGCCAACGGTCCGTATGGACAACTTTTTACAACAAATTATAGTCAGTTATCCATACAGGTAGGCAAAATTAGATCAATTGTATATATCAATAATCAATCACAACGAATTATAATTACATATTAACATGTCAATTGTTGAGGATAGATCGATTCCAAGGATCACCTTTCATGGGGTCAATTTATTATCGAATAATCTGCTTTGTCCAGCTAAACTGATCGTCCGATCTTCATCAAACCTCATGAAAGTTCTTATAGACGTTCAAGAGAAGTTATTCCTCTGGCCATGAGTATTAACTTTCCTGTTCTATAAAAATACTATTTAAGTAACGACAAATTTGTAAAGCTCGTAGCTTGATCGAACATTTAAGGGACCTCGTAATATGAGCAGCAGACAGAGTCAATCAAATGAATATAATGTATTTAATAAAGGAAAACTACGTATACAGGTGAACTAAAGTTACACGGAATACATGTATATACACAGATTAAAGCAACAAAACAATTAAAGAAAATGAAAGATAAAAGAGGTAGAAAGTGGTCAACAGTATGGCAAAATCACAGAGACAGGAACCTTGAGATTGAGAGACACCAAGATATCAAATCACGCTCAATGGGGTAAACAAATCTTAAACGCTTTGAAAGCTCGATAAGACGGATACTTGCACATATGGTTCTCTTGTGTTGCCGAGTAAGGAAAGAGCGTGGTTGTCGTTCCTTCTGAGCGTCACACGCTCTCTGTGGTTCTTCCAGTGTGCGGAGGCGCGGCAAATTCAAAGTTCCCTTGAAGGTGAAGTTAGGACTGAAGAGAAGAGTCCAAGAGAAAAGGACTGAAGCGAAGAGAAGAGCGTCCTGAAGAGAAGAGTCCAAGAGAAAAGGACTGAAGCGAAGAGAAGAGCGTCCTGAAGAGAAGAGAGTTGAGGAGATGAAGAGGACTGAAGACGAGGAGGAACTGGCGTTCCATCCTTTTGAGGACAATCGAGTTCACAGAAACGCGGTCAGTCTCACTGAGGAGGTGGTAAAACATAATAAAATACATTTTATCGTAACCTAATACATATATTCAGCCAGGGCTAACCGAGAGGTTTAATTTGGTACCAATAACTTTATGTTTGGCATTGTATAAAGGTGGATATACTCTTAGGGTTTGATATGAGCACTTAAGTTTAAACTACATGGTCGATTATAACATCATAACTAGGCTTGGTACACAAGCAGAAACACAAAGATATACAGGAATATATCGTATTTTTTCCAGAATTAGTCAAATTATAGATTTCAATAAAGGAATGTCTGTTTGTGTGTGTGCGTTTTGGAGTGAGCTTTCTTGGCCACCTGGCATCCCTTTCTTCGCAGAAAGGAGGTGTTTGAGGAGATACTGATCTCTTTGAGGCCCAAACCTATAGCTGTGTGTAAACATTCGCATGCCATAAAGGTGTCAATGGGCAATTTTAACGCAGACCCGGTGGTGCCAGGCGAGAGTTACGGATAAGAGTCAAAGGGGTTAAAAGCATTTTCACATGTAGAATTGAATGAGTCAATCTGACACAGTCCAGATACGCTACACGCAGCACGTTTGAGCTTCTGCAAGAACCAATGAGGTTCATTCTCGTGTTACGCAACACATTTGAGCTTCTGCAAGAACCAATGAGGTTCATTCTCGTGTTACGCAACACATTTGAGCTTCTGCAAGAACCAATGAGGTTCATTCTCGTGTTACGCAACACATTTGAGCTTCTGCAAGAACCAATGAGGTTCATTCTCATGTTACGCAACACATTTGAGCTTCTGCAAGAACCAATGAGGTTCATTTTCATGTTACGCTGCTCGTTTGAGCTTCTCAAGAACCAATGAGGTTAATTCGTGTTACGCATCATGTTTGAGCTTCAGAAGGAACCAATGAGGTTCATTCTCGTGTCACGCAGCACGTTTGAGCTTCTGCAAGAACCAATGAGGTTCATTCTCGTGTTATGCAGCACGTTTGAGCTTCTGCTAGAACCAATGAGGCTCATTCTCGTGTTACGCATCACGTTTGAGCTTCTGCAAGAACCAATGAGGTTCATTCTCGTGTTATGCAGCACGTTTGAGCTTCTGCAAGAACCAATGAGGCTCATTCTCGTGTTACGCATCACGTTTGAGCTTCTGCAAGAACCAATGAGGTTCATTCTCGTGTTATGCAGCACGTTTGAGCTTCTGCAAGAACCAACGAGGCTCATTCTCGTGTTACGCATCACGTTTGAGCTTCTGCAAGAACCAATGAGGTTCATTCTCGTGTTATGCAGCACGTTTGAGCTTCTGCAAGAACCAATGAGGTTCATTCTCGTGTTACGCATCACATTTGAGCTTCTGCAAGAACCAATGAGGCTCATTCTCGTGTTACGCATCACGTTTGAGCTTCTGCAAGAACCAATGAGGTTCGTTCTCGTGTTACGCATCACGTTTGACCTTCTGCAAGAACCAATGAGGTTCATTCTCGTGTTGCGCAGCACGTTTGAGCTTCTGCAAGAACCAATGAGGCTCATTCTCGTGTTACGCAGCACGTTTGAGCTTCTGCAAGAACCAATGAGGTTCATTCTCATGTTACGCAGCACGTTTGAGCTTCTGCAAGAACCAATGAGGTTCATTCTCGTGTTTCGCAGCACGTTTGAGCTTCTGCAAGAACCAATGAGGCTCATTCTCGTGTTGCGCAGCACGTTTGAGCTTCTGCAAGAACCAATGAGGTTCATTCTCGTGTTACGCAGCACTTTGAGCTTCTGCAAGAACCAATGAGGTTCATTCTCGTGTTGCGCAGCACGTTTGAGCTTCTGCAAGAACCAATGAGGTTCATTCTCGTGTTACGCAACACATTTGAGCTTCTGCAAGAACCAATGAGGTTCATTCTCGTGTTACGCAACACATTTGAGCTTCTGCAAGAACCAATGAGGTTCATTCTCATGTTACGCTGCTCGTTTGAGCTTCTCAAGAACCAATGAGGTTCATTCGTGTTACGCATTACGTTTGAGCTTCTGCAAGAACCAATGAGGTTCATTCTCGTGTTACGCTGCTCGTTTGAGCTTCTCAAGAACCAATGAGGTTCATTCGTGTTACGCAGCACGTTTGAGCTTCAGCAGGAACCAATGAGGTTCATTCTCATGTGTTACGCATCATGTTTGAGCTTCTCAAGAACCAATGAGGTTCATTCTCGTGTTACGCAGCATATTTGAGCTTCTGCAAGAACCAATGAGGCTCATTCTCGTGTTACGCATCACGTTTGAGCTTCTGCAAGAACCAATGAGGCTCATTCTCATGTTACGCATCACGTTTGAGCTTCTGCAAGAACCAATGAGGTTCATTCTCGTGTTATGCAGCACGTTTGAGCTTCTGCAAGAACCAATGAGGCTCATTCTCGTGTTACGCATCACGTTTGAGCTTCTGCAAGAACCAATGAGGTTCATTCTCGTGTTACGCAGCACGTTTGAGCTTCTGCAAGAACCAATGAGGTTCATTCTCGTGTTACGCATCACGTTTGAGCTTCTGCAAGAACCAATGAGGTTCATTCTCGTGTTACGCATCACGTTTGAGCTTCTGCAAGAACCAATGAGGTTCATTCTCGAGGTTCATTTCATCAAAAAGATCTTCATGTGTGTTCTGAAGATGAATTAATGTATTACGGGTTTGGAACGACATGAGGGTGAGTAATTAATGACAGAATTTTCATTTTTGGGTAAACTAACCCTTTAACTCACAAAATTCTGTACACTGCATGGGCTGTTAAAGGTCTATTTTTTTTGTAGGATTACAGTTCCTGGTTCTCATTTGAAGCCTTAGGGCATCAGTTTATGAGGAGCCCTCAGTGGCAGCTGGTTTCTCAGAGCATCAGCAGGGCTGAGTGTTACTGATATAGTGATATAGATTTAGTCAACCCTGTCCACTGCAGGTTACAGACAAGCAGCACATCCAGACTTCTATCTGTCTGATCAGAGACTGGTTCTTTGTGTCAGAACTGCATGTGGCAGACAGCAGGTAAATATAAAAGCAAGGACACATCTGCCAAAAAAAGAAAAGAAAAAAAAAAAGAAGCTAAAGACAGGGTCGGAGAAAAACAGAAAGCTTGAAATAAAGTGCAAGAAATAAAGTGACAGATATAGTCCAAGACAGAGAGGTCAAACTCTGAGAGTAGAGATAGAGATATAAACATTATAGAGATTAAACTGTATAGACATTATACAGATAGAGAGTCTTCAAATATATCCTTTGTGGTTCAAGTATTCTGCCAGACTACATCTCTCTATTATTACAATATTACTTAATGCCATATAGCTCAGTTTCTGCCTGTTGCTGGTGTATTGTATATTTTAATGTTTTAAGGGTATGTCCTCACATCTGAAATACAAATTTCAGTTTGCAGTGTTGTTTCAATGTCAAGATCTGCCCTTGTCTTGCGGTTTATAGTTATAATCAATATAGTTAAAGCTGCAGTCCGGCGTTTTTCCTCTTTGTCGCCATCTGCAATTGCAGTCATTTGCGGAATTATCAACTTTACGTGAGTTGTACTTGGTAAATGGTAAATGGACTGCATTTATATAGCGCTTTCACAGACCCAATGGCCACCAAAGCGCTTTACATATTGCCTCACATTCACCCATTCACACACTGACGGCGGTGTCTGCCATGCAAGGCGCCATCCAGCTCGTCGGGAGCAGCTGGGGTTAGGTGTCTTGCTCATGGACACCTCGACACTTGGTCAGGTGGAACCTCTTCAACACCCTCGACACCTCACAGCGCGGAGGAACACAATGTTTGAGGAGACTGTGAGGCTGTCAGTCACCGCGTCGGTGTGGATACTGGCATTCAGAATCACAGATTATTCTTTTTGGAAGTATGACCAACATAATAATTTTCACCGGAAATTGTCATCTGAACAAGTAAGAAACATCCAACTTTGTTCTGGTTCTGACATTGCAGTAAATCGCACTGATTAAATCTAACAATCGCTTATAAGTTATCATATCACGCAAAACCGTGCAAATTATACTTTGTTCTCAAATTGTTAATGTTAACAACGTCAGCATTGCGTGACTACATGTAATGTCCTTCCGATATGTATCCTTGTTTTCGCATGGGTCCGGTTGCAGTCTCTTTTTTTCTGTAGCCACTCCTAAGTCCGAACGAAGTCTTTTGCATTTTACAACGGGTGAATCTGTTGTCACTGGTGATTGTCGTTTGAACCTTTCTGGATCCGCCATCAAATTGATAAGTTTAATTATATCAAGTGCTGTGAGAAAAGGCTATAAATCTCCATCTCCAGCATCCTCACACGCAATATAGCTTATACTAGCCGAGACTCCTTCTTTATGTGTAGATGTGACGTAATGACGCAAAGACATGCTCGAATCTCCCGCGGAAATCCACCAGTGCCACTGAAATTAAAAACATTATTACAAGCTTACCGCTTTGAATCGAGCTAAGGCAAGCAGAGAGTTTTGAACACTGGCTGGTTATGTATTTTCTCAAATATGTATTTTGGATAATTTTTAACCCCAAAAAAGCTACTGACTGCAGCTTTAAAAAAATGCTAGCAGCAGAGGTGAGCCGTTCTCAGGATTTGTAGTGCAAATTCTGCCATTGGCTCTGTATGATGCATTTTAATAAGGAGAAGATGTTTAGTGAAATTAATTCAGCTTTAAAGCTTTAGCCCAGTGGGAGATAGACTTCCGTCTTGTAGCCAACATAAGGTCAAAAACAAGTAATGTATGACTTAAAGAAAAAAATAATGAACAAATATTACTTCAGTCATAGTTCTATTGTAGACAAGTTTTCAATAATAATAATAAAAAAAAAAAATTCTGTCTTGGTTAAAAGCTGTGAGAGAAATAAAAGTATTGACCATCAAGGAAAAAAGTAAAAGTGCTCAACAACGAGCCTTGAGGAACTCCTGTAGTAGGAACAGCAAAAGATGCTTGAAAGTCGCAATCAAAGCTTGAGCAAGAAGAAACTTGGCAGGAGGAGTACATGAAATAAACATAGTTTGAAGTGGTTGTTATTTTGAAGGAACAGGTGTTAGAACTTGAATAAACACTCTTGGAAAACAATGACTGAATGAAAACTGTTGTTGATTGTAAGTTTTGGTAATACAATTATCAGATTTTTTTTAGACGTTACAGCTGTGACAGTTTAGCAGTGTGAGGTTAGGGTTAGGGTTAGGGTTCAAAAACATTACAATTCCAAGAGTAATGTTATAACAGTCCAGCTTAGAATCTTTTTTACTTTTTGCACATTTTTCACACAAAAAATGTAACACAAATGTGATGTTTATCTAAAGTCATTTTTGCATACAAGTGGCAGTGTTTAAGAGTGAGTCATTTGACTCACTGAGTTGATTCATTTAAAAATGATGATTCATCAAGGGGGTAATCCACCAGCCGGAAACTGAAGCCTCCCTGTGTTACATGTGTGTCCTGTGTTTCCCCTGTTCTTTGTGTATTTGGTTCAGTCCTGTTTCCATTTTCCCGCTCCTCGTTACTGTTTAGTTAATTCACCTGTTTACCTGTCATTATCAGTTCAATTGCCTCAGCTGTGCCTTGTTTCCCCAATCTGTTCTATGTGTATTTCTCCCTCACTGGGGGAAGTTCTCCCTCACTCCTGGTCGGTTATCGTTTATAGTATAGCGTGTGTTGTGGTTCCTGTTAAGGCCTTGTCCACACGGACACGGGTATTTTTATAACCGGAGTTTTTCCTACAGCGTTTAAAAAAAAAATCCCGTCCACACATGCTCGGTCTCCGTCTACATGAAAACGCAAAAACACGCTATCAAGCGCGGTCAAGAGCATGCCACGCCAGCAGGCGGCGATATAAACCTTAACCGTAAAGCCACGTTGGCCAATCAGAAGCGCAAATCTTAACAAAATTAACCTATTTTCATATATAAATGACAGTTAGCTCATAATCACACAGAATGTATTCCGATCCTATTTTTGAAGTCCCTGCCTCCAGAAATCTCAAAAACAATTATCTTATTTGAGATATTCCTGATATATGCAGTTATCAGCTTTGTGGCAACATACTCTGTCATCATTTCTTGTTGCTTAATACAAAATAAGGCATTTTGTGAAAAGACAAGGGTACGTGCTTCTCAATTGTTATTTGTGCATCCTCGCTTCCTTTCCTTGCGTCTCAGCTCCACCCCCTGCACGATGCGAGGGAAGGCTGCAAGGAAAGAAAATGAGGACGGAGGAATCGAATGAAAGCTTTTTTATACATTGGAATACTTGATCACTTGAGCGCCACTTCATAGCGTAATCAGCTGCGCTCAAAGGATCTGACCTTATGTTGTTAAAGTTTGGTTATTTAAGAAATTCATAATAAATAATAATAAAGCAAGATACCCTGTTGAAATATGTGAGATGTGTGGTTTAAATAAACTGCAAAGGTAAAGTATAAATTAAAATTATTGTGACCGACGTGAAGGGAGAGGATAATTTATACGTGCGTCACGTTCAGTCGATAAAACTCTTCCACATAGGATACACCCGTGTATCCTCACTCATGCCTCCTCTGGAAGACTCCTCACTCCTCGATCCTCGCCTTCTCGCGGTGCAATCAGAGAATTGAGATATCCTTCAAGATGGCTGAGCTCGATCGGTTTCTGGGTCATAGGATGGAGGACGGAGGAGCGAGGAAACGAGGAAGAGAAGCACCCAAGGTTTAGGGATGCTTTATGGTGCCTCCTCCCCACGGTTCTCCGAGTGATGTTTTTTTATGAAGAGATGGACCTTTCATTTTACACTTGTTGGGACCAGTTGTTTGCCCCTCTTGCCAACACTACCAACCTTAATTCTGCTTGAGTTGCCATGACAGCTGGTTGTCAACACCAATGCTTTTCACTTTCTGTCAGTTTTAAATGGATGGTCAAATTCATGGACATTATACACATTTTGTTAGAGGGGGCAATAGTGGTGTTCCTGGCTCATTCGGTGCCTTAGGCATGTTAAGAATAAGAATATGTCAAGAATATGTTTGGCAATACATGCCAAATATAAACAAAAACTCAACATATGCTAAAAATGATAAGAAAATGGAATCGACAAATATAATATATGAATTATTGCATTCAGGTATTTGTTTAGAGTGTGAGAGGACAGGGTTTTAAATCCTAATGTACAATTTTAGTAAATAATAAAAAAAAAATTACCTTTGTGTTCCATGACATAAAAGCAAAGTTTTTCAACCTTCCATTCATCAAAGAATCTTCAAAAATGTGTCAGGGTATCCATAAAAATCATCATGTGAGGATCATGTGACATTGCATGCTCTGCAGAAAAGAAATCATTTTCTTGTCTTCTCTGTAGAAAAAGTTTATTATTTTCCTCAAAATCAAAGAAAAGTGGTAGAGTTGGTATGTAAATTATGGTTTTGATCATTGTAGGTGTGAATTCATAATGTTCCTATCTGCTTTGAAAGGTTTGATTGCACAGGCTCAGATGTATTCCAATCAATTTTTGAATTCCATTTGTTTTCAGACAGAGCTGGTAAAATAGCTATTGATCCTAAAGAACAATCTAGCTATCACCTTTTTATCCTGCCCTGCAATGTAATCCAAATTAATGCACGTTTGATCGTTTAGCAGAGGAAATGCATTCCTAACATTCTCTTTCCTCAGCCTAGTCTTTAAAATTGGCTGTGTTCGAAGGCAAGGTTGATTGGACGGTCGGATAACATTTTGGTTTTCAGCTCTTGTCTGTGCCAGGGAAGTTTTCAAGGCAACTGCAAGTATCTCAAAGAACCATTAAATGAATCACAGGTGTGTCCGAGACAGAGGGGAGTGAGAGATACTTACACTAGCAAAAAGCACATAATTTATCATTAAAGTGTCTAATTAATTTTGATGTCATCCAATCCCAGATTAAAATTCAGACACAACTATAAAACATTTCTAGATAAAATTGCCTGAAAAGGGTAAACACTTCTTTGAGAGATCAGTTATCAAAGCTGTGCATTTCCATAAACTAACATTAACAGTTGTTGTGATGTTAAGAGTCGCTGTTCTTTTAGTTGCTCTATTCTACATGATTCTGCTGCGACCAAAGAATGAAGGACATTATGCAATATAACCATCAATACCTATTAAAGTAAACCATATTCAAAGCCGTTTGCAGCTCTGTGAAGTCATCTGTCGGCACACAGCTTTGAAGATGTGTCTTTTATCCTCTCTTTCGGCCAAAATTCTTTGAGGAACTGCAGTTCTTTACTTTTGAAGCCCAGTCTCTGTTGTACTTTTAGACCCAGCTTATGCAAATACATTAATGCTGCAAGCACTGAAATTCCCAGACTTATTAAAATCCAGGCTTTTATTTATGTTTGCATCTATTCCTGGGTATATTTCCGAGAAACAAACCGGAAGATGAATAGCTTCATTATAACCCCACATGGGAAGGCGAATGAGTGTTTGTATATGTGAAGGGGCTTAACAACATCAGACTGTACACTGTAATACCTTTTTTAATAAGACGAGAGGAAGGTAATAGATAATAGTGTTTCAGCAGTAAAAGCTCCAATTAAAACTGTGCTGCTTGTATACCATAAAAAATACTAATTAAATCTTTGAATAAAAAAAAACATGCAATTAGCTGATTGCTTGACATTGGTAAGATCATGCAAATAATTGCTCCTCAAGTTAGAGAGCTAAAACCGAACATTCACTGATTATGTAAACTACAGCGATAAAGAGTGAATTCAGCGCTTGTAGTTGTGTATCCTGTATGATCACAAAACCCTAACAAAACGTTCAATTGTATTGTAAGTATACAATGTACATAACATTGAAAGGACTGAAAGATTTTTTAAACTTAAAGACAAGTTGCATAATCATAAATTAGCAGTATTGTTTCAGGTGTCACGGTTATGGACTCTTAATTTTGATGTTTGGTTTTGTTTCCCTGAGTTCCTGTCTCCCGGCTCTGTTTAGTTTCGGTTTGCTTGGTTTCTGATTATGTCCCTGTTTGTTTTTATGGTTACTTATAATAATTATCAGCTGTGTCTTATTTAGTTCATTGTTATCTCCTTCGTATTTAAAATTTCCATGACATTAAAATGGTAGTTTTTTGGCTTTTAGTATTATGTTAACCTTACTGTTATCTATAAGCTAGTGTGCTCCAAAACAATGAGAACATTCGTATTTCGAAGATATAATCATTCAAAATTTAGTCTCTCACTTCTGGCAATAATGGATAAAGGATTTTGATAACATCACTGCACTTAAGCTTATCATCAGATTTTCTGTCCAATCAGATTCTCCCTAGAACCTGAAGTGTCCTGCCCCTACTCTATAAAGATGCTAAAGCTGTGGCTGAAATTGGTCACTTGTTCACACATTTACTATTTTCTACATGTTAAAGGATAATTCCGGTATTTAACACTTTGAGTCTATTTTTTAGTTTGTTTTGGATGAACTAGAGTGGTGGACTTAGAAATTTTGACGATGGGTCCTGTTTCGACTTTTTAAATATTTTAGAATCGCCTCTGAGCGCTTCAAAATGGATGTCTATGGGCATGCTCAAACATGTCCTAAAAACAACCCTTAACGTTCGTTTTCAAAACTGTGCAACTCACCGAGTGGTTAGTGTTGTTTCTAAAATATTAAAAAAGTCGAGACAGGACCCATCGTCAAAATTTCTAAGTCCACCACTCTAGTTCATCCAAAACAAACTAGAAAATAGACTCAAAGTGTTAAATACCGGAATTATCCTTTAAATGGCACATTGGGGCACTATATAGGGGATAGGGAACCATTCAGACAGTGTAATATACTTTCTATTGGGGTGAATGAAGTCTGATTTCCCCTGCAGTGTCAACCGAACCGCCGCAGACAGTGCGCACACAGTCTGCTCCGGTCCAGAGACATGATACATAGAGCGGATCATACGCGCAAGTCAGCGCAGACCAGAAAACGTATCGGACCCATTCAAATTCTGCACAAAATTGTATATTTTAAAGTGATATGGAGGAGATTAGGAGGAGAAACGGTTAGAAATTAAGAAGAAACTGTTGCTTTAAGCTCAACAGCTTTGGCTAAGCTGTGATATAAGGGGAGGGGCTGTTCGATATGTCCCTCCCTGTCTTCCTGTTTTAGTGGAAATTACGTCAACACTTTGAAAAATGTTGCGTGTTTCAAGGCACTTCAGTGGGCCTTTAAGTTAGGTTCTGTTCCTCATTGTCTTGTGTTTATTTATATAAGCTGTTACACTGCATTTGTTTACTCCTATGATTTCTGGATAATTGTGTTTCATTTGATTAAAGGTCCACAGCCAATCCCTTTCATCCTTGTCGAGCACATTACAGAATACCGGACCCTCAAAATAAGCATAGTTAAGTTATGGACTCACCAGCAGTACGTCTCATTATCATCGAGCGGAGGACGTTGGTGGAGTACTTGGGGTGATTACTACGGCACAGCGGTTCCCGTCTCACCATCTGTGAGCCAGAGGAGAAGCCCGTCAGCGCCCCGTATGCCACACAGCATAAGTCTGTCACCTGGGTCATCCTGGAGTTGAACTGTGTTGCCCAGTTCATCACAGAGCCAGGCGTGGACCACTGTCTTATAGACCTGTGGTCCGCAGATCCAGTTCTCTCCCGAATCCCCACCCTCGAAGTAACGCCCTCTCTGCCGGTCCCGTCCGGCTGTCTAGATGCTCTGGTTCCATCTGGAGAACTTCCGATGTTCCCACACAACTTCATGGTCCCTTCTCCTCCGCTGGTTACGTCCAGTCCCCTGGATCCATCGACTCCACTGGTGTTGTCCTGCTCCCATGCTCTGCCCCTGTCGCTAACTCCGTGCGGCTCTTCGGCTCTGTTTCTGGCTTCCCAACTACCAGCTCGGCATGAGGTTGAGTCCCCGGTTTCACCCCTTCGGCTTCACCGGGCTTCTCCTTCCCTCCGGCTTCTCCATCTCCCTCACTCGTCATCCCGGTCTGCCGAACCCCTGTCTCCACCTCGGTCCCGCGAGCCAACAGCTCTACCTTGGGCTTCCGGGGTGCGGATGTCTCCCTGGTCCATCGGCCTCTCTGCTCAATCCTGGTTCCACCCTGATTCCGCCTCCATCAGTCGGTCCCCGGGTTCCGACCAGGCATTCAGCCAAAAGACCACGTCGGCTCTATCGTGGTGTCTCTCTCCACCGACTCCTCCTCATCCCTGTCCAGCACCAGCTCTATGCCATCCTCCAAAGCCCTCTCCCTCCCTCCACACTCAAACTATGATTTGTGATTTATGATTTGTGATTTCAAATCCTTCAGTATCATTATGTGAAGGTTTCTCAAGGTTTTTCGGTGAGAAGATCAACTCTCTAAGATCTCAGTTGCAATCATCTGCTAATGTCTCGCCTGAACTGAGTTGTTCTTCACCCATATTAAGAGTGTGTTTGACCCTGTTTCTCTTCTATCTCTCAGAGAAATTGTTGATCATTTGAAACCTTCCTTCTGCTCTCTTGATGTTCTCTCTCCGTGTATCTTGAAACAAACTTTTGATTCGGTTGGAACATGTTTGGTGTCTCTTATGAATAAATTCTTGAGCACAGGGACTATCCCTGATACACTAAAACAAGCTACTGTTACACCTTTGCTCAAGAAACCTTCACTCGATGTTAGGGATTTTAATAATTTTCGACCTATTTCTACCCTTCCTTTTATTACAAAAGCATTGGAGAAAACGGTTCTCAATCAACTCCAATCTCATCTTAGCGCAAATCAAATTCTTGAAACTTTCCAGTCTGGTTTTAAGTCTCTGCACAGCACAATGTCTGCTCTTTTAAGGGTTTCAAATGATATACTGTTAGCAACCGATGCTGGTGACTGTGATCCTAATACTGTTAGACTTAACCTTGGCCTTTGATACAGTTGATCATAAAACTCTATTATCCCGACTAGAATACTCTGTGGGCATCCAGGGAACTGTCCTCAGCTGGTTTAGATCTTATCTAACAAATATAAGTTTTTCTGTTAAACTGGGTAATTTTTCTTCCTTGCCAGCTCAACTCTCCTGTGGAGTGCCGCAGGGGTCTATTCTCGCACCCATTCTTTTTTCCATATATTTACTTCCTCTGGGCTCCATTTTCAGAAAGCATGGCGTATCATTTCACTGCTATGCAGATGATACACAAATTTATTTCCCTCTGAAACGCAACAAAGATACTGCTCTAAAATCTCTTTTTATATGCATAGAGGAAGTAAAAATGTGGTTTTCTCAAAATTTCTTATTTATGAATGAATCCAAGACCGAGGTTATAGTCTTTGGCCCCCATGACAACTATAATAGCAGCAACATTGATCTGGACTATCTTGATCCAAAGTCATCTTGCATTAAGAACCTAGGTGTTCTCTGGGATCAAAACCCGAAATTTGAAAAACAAATCAATGCGGTGATTAGTTCTTGCTTTTTTCAGTTACGCCTTCTCTCTAAAATGAAATCTTCCCTTTCTGAGAAAACACTAGAGATTGCAATCCATGCGCTTATTACATCGCGGTTGGACTATTGCAACTCTCTCTACTTTGGCATACCCAAACAGTCTATTGCGCGTCTCCAATTAGTACAGAACGCTGCTGCAAAGTTCCTCAAAAGAAAACGCAAATTTGATCATGTTTCACCTATCTTAAAATCTCTGCATTGGCTACCTGTGCATTTTAGAATCGAGTTTAAAATTCTTTTATTTGTTTTTAAATCCGTAAATAATCTGGAACTGAGCTATTTGTCTGAGCTACTCTGCCCACACAACCCCACACGAAACCTGAGGTCTGGTGATCAGAGACTTCTGTCTGTCCCCATCTCGGTTAAAGAATAGAGGGGACAGAGCCTTTGCTGTTGCTGGCCCTAGGCTGTGGAACAGCCTTCCAGTTTACATCAGAGCTGCTCAATCTGTAACTGTTTTTAAATCCTCTCTTAAAACCTATTTTTTTTCTTTAGCTTTTAATTCATTGTGAGCTTCTGTCATGAATGTGTGGTTTGTCCTTGTTCTTTATCTTGTGTATTGTTCAGCACTTTGGTCAGCCCTGTTTGCTGTTTTTAAATGTGCTATATAAATAAATACACACTTGAAACTTGAAACTATCTGTTACAGTGCGAGGGTGCGCCTTCCGGGAGGGGGAGTACTGTCAAAGTTATGGACTCTTATTTTTATGTTCTATTTTGTTTCCCTTAGCTCCTGTTTCTCTGCTCTGTTTAGTTTCAGTTTCCTTGGTTTCTTATTATGTCCCTGTTTGTTTCTATGGTTACATATAATTATCTGCTGTTTTCTTATTTAGTTTATTGTTATCTCCTTAGTATGTTCTGTTCCTCATCCGGTATTTTTCTTTTGTTGATTTATACAAGCTGTTTCGCTGCTTTTGTTTTCCCCTGCGATTCCTGGTTTCATTCGATTAAAGGACTATAGCTAATTCTTTCTGCTCATCCTTGCCGAGTACATTACATCAGGTGGGAGCACAGAAAATGACTCCTCATCAGACAGATGAAGGCCCCTTCGGAAATCTACCACTTTAATGAATGTACCACAGTGAGCCTCTCATTAAGGTCTCATAATCTTCATCAAGCCACCTCTGGAGAAAATGGCCTGTAGGAAGGGTATAATGTTTCTAAAAGACAGAAATGGCAGTCTAGACTTATTAAACTACTAATTTCCAAAATGTTAGATAATTGCTTAGGTAATTATCACAAATGCAATTGCTGTGGTAAGAATGTTTCAAGAATATAAATGTAGTCTCTAATATTTATTATATTATTCTAGTGCCACAAACTACTGTTTCAGCACATTCTCATGGCAATTAATAACTATTATGTTTTGCCAAATTTGGTGGCAAATTCAAATGAGTTCTTACAATATCTTTCATACATTTTCGTATGATATGCTTATGCCCCACTGAAGGTTGGACCTTTGTGTTATTTTTTCTTAAAAATCGTACAGTTTGTATTTAAATCAAATTGTATGAATTCATATGAAATCGCCAACTTGGAAAAAAAGTTACTCATAACATTGGATTGACCGCTCCAACAATACTTTTAGGGCTGAAAATAATGTAGTAGTTGACTACCATAAGGTCATATGTTCAATAAAATAAGAACACTTACATTATTTTTCTTCGCTTATTAGATGGTTTCTTACCAAAAACTTTGTAAAATGACTAAACTAAATCTAAATTTTACAGACAAAAATTGTTGTTAGTAACATAATCCATTACATTATAGTTTTTAGGCAATACTTTTTGATAACTTTTAGATTACTTTTGACCTAACATGTTTATCCCATTGACTGGCAGTAAGTAACCCAATGCATAAAACATGATCAAGAGGTTGGGTTACAGTATCTCAGAAATGGTTAATCCCCCAGGATATCTAAGTTTAGAGAACATTATGAGAAAACAGAAAAAAAGTTTAGTGAGTGGCAGTTCTCTGGACGTAAATAGCCAAGTTAATGAGAGAGGTCAGAGGAAAATGACCAGACTTGTTCAAGCAGACAGGAAGGCGACAGTAACTGACATAAACAAGCACCACAATAGTGCTATGAAAACCTCTAAATGCAGACCATGTCAAACCATGAATTGGATGGGCTACAACAGCAAAAGGTCACACTGGGTTCAACTTCTGTCAGCTAAGAACAGGAAATTGAGGCAATATGGACACAGGCTTACCAAAATGTTGGAAAATGTTCATCACTGAAATGCCTGTTATAAAGTACAGGTAATCTCATGATGGTTCTACTAAAAATTTCATGTATAAAGACCCTTTTATAATTATAAAAAAAAAAAAAAGTTTTTCTTTTTATTTCATGTATAAAGACCCTTTTATAATTATAATAATAAAAAAAGTTCAAATATGTGTAAAATATCAGGAAAATATTTACTTTTTATTATGTTGGCACTACATCTTATCTGTCAATAGAATAAAATGATTTGTGATTTTCAACTAGTAAAATGGTAATAGTTTAACATTTTTATTTTAGTTGATTTATTGTATTTCTATTCTGTTTTATTTATTTAACTTTTTTTCTGTGACCTTTTCTGCTGACCCCCTAGTTTGTCCCCATATCACAGCTTGAAAACCCCTGATAGGCAACCAGAACCAGTTATGGTCTAGTACATACTGGCAGCCTACTGGGCCAATGTGTATTGGAGTCCTGATATGAAGTGTCATCCAAGATAATTCCCAGAAGATAAAAATGGATGTGCTTGAGGGGATTTATGACAGATGCTATAAGTTTGACGAGGAAATAGCCACTGTCATCTTGATGTCATTGTTATTTTCTTTGTTTTGCTGAGCTTGATGCAGCAGGATCAGACTGCTGTCATAGGCCCCATCCACACTACTGCGTTTTAGTTTAGAAACGGAGAATTAAAACGAATACGATCTCCGTCCACACCAGCGTTTTAGCTGCGTATTAGAATTGATCTCCGTCCACATTAAAACGACTGAAAACGTCGATCGCGTGACCATTCACCAACACTGGGCATGCGCGTGCCGGTGTAAACACAACTTCATTGATAAAATTATCCCACCATGCTCTGGGTTAACCCCAAACCGGCACTCCATGTACGGTCAACGCCGCCGCTGCACACGGGAATTGTCACAGATCGCTCGAATAATAGCTTGACTCCGGCACATGTAGGCAGTTATAGCGTTGTAAAATGCAGAATTTACTTGTACAACAGCTGCTAGCAAAGATATACGCCATGACTGATGACACCCAATCATAGAGCCGAGCGTGAGCCTCTACTACGTCATCGTTTCTAAAGTCCTCCGTTTTGACCCGTCTACACTAAAACGCCCTCCGGAGATTCAAAACGAAAAACGGGTCGGCAGCGTTTCTAAACTTCTCCGTTTTGGGTCTCCGTTTTTGCCGTTTTAGTGTGGACGGGAGGTGCAAACGTAGCAAAAGGTCTCCGTTTTTAAACGAAAACGCAGTAGTGTGGACGGGGCCATATAATGTGGTCTACAGAGGAGAGATGGTCATCTAGGATGAAAACAAGTGCTTAATTGGGCTTAAGGCAGCAGCTTTGTGACCTTCAACCAAGAGGAGAGATTTGGCTCGGGAAGTCTTTACTTGGAGGAAGAAAAGCTTAGTCAGTCACCATTAAACTTCAAGTGATAAGTTGACATTATTGGATCAGATACAAAAAAAGTACCTGACCCATTCGATGTGATGCTATTCAGCACACTTCAGTAGTTAAGGCAGCATGATTTGATGCATAGATCATTGCAAAAGATTACTTTGTCATCACAAGACCACTAAAGATGAGGTATTTATTATAAATCCATGTAAATGTCAGTCTTGAAAATATCTTGTGCTCAGCCGATTGTGTGCTTAACAAGCACACTTAGTGACATGTCTGACAGGAGCAGTGCGTTTTTCTGAAGGACTTCAGATTTAAATACAAACTAACTTGACAAAAAAAATTCTTCCAAACAAGTGCAATATAAGATGCAATTAACCCTTGCTGTGTACAAAATTGATTATCTAAATTTTTGAAAGTGAATATAAACCACACAGAGTACATTGGACACAGAATCCTTCGAGGACTTTTATTATGGAAAGTGTTGTCAAAAAATTGGTGTCAAAATTTTATATGAATGGGCGAGAAAGACTCGCTTTGCTTGTGTTTTTCACAAGATTATTGATAATTGCTACATTGTTTTGAGTGTTTTTATTTTGTCTGTTTGTCTTTCTGAAATTCATACGTGGGTCAATGTACAAGGACTAGGGCCTGTTCTTTCCTGTCTTATTATTGAATTAAATTATTTATGTTTATTTATTTATAATTATTATTTATAAGAATATTAATAGACTGATATTATTATATGTCTGATGGGATATCTCCACTAGATTATGAGAAAGAAAAATATTACAGAAAATGTCTAAGAGAAGAGTATAGTTTAAAGGGACATGTAGTTGCAAATTTTTTTTGCACATTTCAAAAGATATAGGCCCCTATCATACACCCGGCGCAATGCGGCGATAGGCAGTCGGCCTGCGCAAGTCGACTTATGCCAAAAGAGTAACACTTGACGATGTATGACGTAGGAGTAGCGTAAGCTTTGACGTCTCTCGCTGTTCAAACAAACAGGGCTGGGCACAGGGGCGGAGTGGGACCAAAAAATCTACCGGGAAATTTCGTAGACCACCGGCCCTAGTCGCCGGCAGGGCCGGATTAAGAGCCCCCTGGGCACAATGTCTTGTAGGTCCCCTCTTAGGCAGGCCAAATGTATATTTTGTCCAGGGACATTTTAATACGGCATTTACAGTTTTACTGATTTAAAAGTAACTTTGTTGTACTATGCTGGAGTAAAGTTCATAAATGGTCGTTCTTTCCCATAGGAATTTTTAAAACTATGTTGGGTGGACCTCTGTGCCTCTAGGGGGGTTCGGGGGCATGCTCCCCCGCAAGAATTTTTTTTACATTTTAAGGTTAAATGCATCAATCTCGTGCTCTTTGAGAGATCAAAATTAAGAGCTTCAACCCATGAACTGCTCGTTGAACAAAGAAAAAGCATTGATTTGTACCAGGACAATAAAGAGGGCATCTTTTTAGTTATGAGAGTCTCAGTCTGCATTACATTATCAATGATGTTTTAGGATGCCAAACAATTATTATTATAATGTAATAATGATTTATATAATTATTCCTATGACGTAAAATCCATTTAGCCTATAAATGTACTATATAAATGAAAATGAATATTTCAAAAGTATATTTTAGCCTACATTACACTATAATATAGGACAATTAAAATATTTTTGTCCTAATTTCTTCATTTGCAAGAAATAAACCCTTGAGCTTTTAGGAGAAAACACCAGATAACCATGCTGATCGCGTGAGCAAAGTAATCACCCAGCACAGACAGGATGCCTATTCTTAAAGTCTTGTGCTGTTTTATAAAGACACAAAGCCATATCATGGTTTCAATTTTAGTTCGTTGGCAAAATATAACGCTAGAGACCTTAATGTTAGGTTATACATTTTACATCTTTACATATGTGTTGGGAAAAGGGAGAAGAGAGAGTTCGGCAAAAGGCGGATTCGAACTCGGGTCGAGCGCATCAAAAGCTGCTTTCAAGCACTTCACGCCCTACGACCTACGCCACTGTAGCTGTTTCGTAATGAGTGTCTTTTTGCTTTAAAGACAGGCACTTAGTGCAAATATACGCTCTGTTATAGAAAATGTTAAAAAAAAAATGTTTTCTTCCCCTCGCTTGGGCCCCAAGTGCGCATGGCGAATTTGCAATGAATATATTTTATCAGACCGGCCCTCGCGGCCTCGAAACAATACCGGCCCACTGGGAAAACTCCCGACTCTCCCGATTGCCACTCCGCTACTGGCTGGGCAACAAACTCAAGCTCCTCCGACATTTCTCTTTACAAATTCTCTATGCTCTATCCTGCGCTTCCGCGTTCGTCAATGCGTCATGTCAAAGGTTACTCTTTCGCTGTAAATCTATGCGTACGGCCGTCTGCCGGAAGATAGTTATTTTAGTCGATAAAGTTTTAAATATGGATATTTTTCCAGGGCGGAGCACTTTAATCATGAATGGATGCACTTTTATGGCCATTCACTGCCATTATAAAGCTTGGAAGAGCAAGGACATTTTTAAATATAACTCTGATTGTATTCGTCTGAAAGAAGAATGTCATATACACCTAGGATGGCTTGAGGGTGAATAAATCATGGGGTAATTTTAATTTTTGGGTGAACTATCCCTTTAATGGGGCACGTAGTTGTGCAGTTCTTGGTGAAGAGTTTGAGTTTGTTCTCATCGCACACCATTTCAATCGAGGATAGCAGTGAAGTTCTAAATGAGACTAGGTGGTTGGTTGTGTCAGGCCTGAATGAGAATGAGCTGCAGATGGCCACTTTGTTTTCAAAGTGGGTCATGAAATACTCAGTGGTAAGTGTAGATGGTGGAGAAGAATAGAGATGAAAAGGCATAAAACAGTTTGCACAGATTTAAGATGTTGAAAGTGTTGAAAGTGAAAGTGAAAGTGTAATGGGAGCCCGATGTCTTCAATTGTCAGGGGAAAAAAATCACTGCACAAGATGTAGCACTTTAGGCGAATAGTCCCCCCCCATGTAGTTTTGTTCTGTCACAATAAAGGATGTCAGAAAGCCGAAGGCTGGAAAAAATGTGACAGGATGGCTTTGAGACTACAGGGCAGAGGTCCACATCAAGTGCTAATGAGAGGGTGGAATTCTGAGTGGACTGGTCAATATTTGAAGAGATAGAAAGACTGGATGGAGGAAAGTGAGACCATTTACTCAGCCTAATGTCACTCCAAACCTGTATGACATGATATTTTCTGCGGAACACAAAAGTGTGGGTCTGCCCTATCTGAATTAGCCCCTAGGGCTCTAAATGGGTTTGTCCATACTGGGGCTAATTCAACACGTTCTGTCTCCCAACACTCCACATATATAGACATGGCCGGACTTACCATTGGACTTGATGGGCTTCAGCCCATGGGCCCCGCTTTTACCAGTTTATGTTTGTTTGATTTGTTCAGTTATGCCAGTCAGAAATTATTAGTCGCATTTCCACTGTCTGGCCTATTGCGAGCGAGGTCAATAAACTGCAAATTTAAAGTACTGTTAAAAAGACACACCTGAACCAGTGGTGTGCCATGGTGTTTTAAAATTAGGGGGGAAAATCCTATTGGGCAGTGTTACTTTAAAAAACTAGTGATTTTTACAATTTTTAATGTCGCATTTTGTAATATTTGCCTTGTTTCATTTTTGTAATATCGATTATTTTCTCATCCAGTTTTTTGAGGAGACACTAGGCTTGTTTGAGATGAGCAAAATCTGCGCAGAACCGATCACCGGTGATCAGTCCCAGATGCATATACCGGTTAGAAATGTGTCCGAGTGCGGTCCGCCTTGCTCTGATGTCATGCTGACTCTCGCGACCGCAAGGCGCACGTGTCGGATTCTGCAGTCGGGACTTCAGCTGATCAAAAGCACGATGGGAAACGACTTGCTGACGACACAGCTTAAAGGATAATTCCGGTATTTAACACTTTGAGTCTATTTTCTAGTTTGTTTTGGATGAACTAGAGTGGTGGACTTAGAAATTTTGACGATGGGTCCTGTCTCGACTTTTTGACTATTTTAGAATCGCCTCTGAGCGCTTCAGAGTGGATGTCTATGGGCATGCTCAAACATGTCCTTAAAACAACCCTTAACGTTGGTTTTCAAAACTGTGCAACTCACCGAGTGGTTAGTGGTGTTCGTTGATGTTCCAAAACAAGTAGCGTAGCGAAATACAGTTTCTGTCGTGTTTTATTTGCCATTTTTTTAAATCGCATTGATGTCTGCTGGAGGACTCAGTGCTCGTTGATATTACTGCGCTACCGGAAACGGAAAGGGGTCTGTTTACATTTGGTTGTAGTCTTTTCGCTCGGTTCTCCGTCTCTCAGAAGGCTAGCGTGAGCTGAGCAACTGCGGCAAAGTGGTTGTCGCCATCAAGTGGTCGGGGGTGTGCTAACGCTTCAGACTCAAATATCGAGCGGAAGTTTATACGCGGTTGTGAGGTATCTGAAAAAATAGTTCCAATATAGCAAATAACACGGATTGAAAGCATACATTGCGCCGATATATTTGTTTTTAATCATCAACGAACACCACTAACCACTCGGTGAGTTGCACAGTTTTGAAAACGAACGTTAAGGGTTGTTTTAAGGACATGTTTGAGCATGCCCATAGACATCCACTCTGAAGCGCTCAGAGGCGATTCTAAAATATTAAAAAAGTCGAGACAGGACCCATCGTCAAAATTTCTAAGTCCACCACTCTAGTTCATCCAAAACAAACTAAAAAATAGACTCAAAGTGTTAAATACCGGAATTATTCTTTAATGCTCATTGCCTTGGTTAAAACACCGTGATGTATTGTTCTCTTTTAAAATGTTTGATTTTAAAACTCTGATATCATGTTTTATATGTATATGTTATGTGTGAATATTCACAAACTTTCTGACAGTGCGATCTCTATGGGTTATGCAATGTAATTTTTATTAAAAAAACAAAAAAACAACAATAAAAAAACACATCTGTATTAAAGAAAAAATTATTGATAAACACGTATTTGGAATGGAATTAAATAACAAGTAGGCTACTTTGGGTGTCTTGATTATATTTATTTTCATATAAAAGCAACATAACTTAAATTACATCCAGTTTTTTAGCAACACCGTGCATGAGCGTGAATCCTGCAAATCCCGCAATATAGAGCCTAAGTCCCGCCCCTCCGCTTCCGGCTCATGGGACCTTATTTCGGAAAAAAATATGTATGGTAGTCAATGGCGAGAGACAACTTATCTTTTTATTCCGTCTGAACTATACCCTGAATTACACATATGATGTTTGTCAATTTAAAAGATAATTATGAAAGTCAAGATAGTCGCAGTTTGTCATAAAACAGAAGAGTGACATTTAGTTTTATGTGAAAATCGCTCAATGAACTACCACTCCCGGGAAGCGAAACAACGAGCGAGATCCGCTGCTCGTGTGTGTGCAGTCTGGTACAAAACACTCTGGCATGACGGCGTAACGTTACGATTATAACGTAAGACTATAGACGAAATGACATACGTTAGCTTCAGTAAAGTTAGCTTCATTCATTGAGAGAAAATGTGCGCCTTTTGGGTTTGTAGTCTTTTTAATTACGTATTTTCACAGTCTTATACCTCAACAGTTTTACATCAAACTGCGACTTTCTTGACTTTAAAATGTATCTTTTAAATTGACAAACATCATATGTGTAATTCAGGGCACAATTCAAACGAGATCAAAATATTTGTTGTCTCTCGCCATGCAATATTTTTCCGAAATAAGGTCCCATGGTGGTCGACCGGAAGGGGAGGGACTTAGGCTCTCTATATCCACCTTTGATCTCACAGGTGTCTGATCCACTGCGAGAAGAGAGAACTGTCCGGCTTGCCTGTGCTTTTTTCACTCCTCCTCTCACTGCACCTGCCTATTCTCGCCTACATTACAGGCGAGGCAAGGCGTATCTCAAACAAGCCTATAGCCTCCCTTGCCTCCTCGGAGGAAACGCCCTTGACCTGAATGATTGCATGAAAACGTAAAACTTTTTATGCGTTTTTGCCATTCATTTACATGACAACGGCGTTTTGGGTGCCTGAAAATACAAACTTTTGAAAAGGGGTTTCAAAGTGCAAGTTTTTGAAAACGGTCTCCATGTAACAACAAAACCCAAAATTTCTGAAGACGATGACGTCATGCAAATGCGTATTACGTGTTCAGTCTATAGTGTTTCATCACCATTTAATGGCCTGGCAGCAGAATACAGCGTTTTTAGTCGTTTTTCACGGATCCGTGTGAATGGGGGTCGTTTTGACAATGGTGTCGTCTGTATGTGAAAAACTCTTCTCCGTTTTAAGCATATCGTTGTCGTGTAAATGTACCCTAAGAATATTTTTACTTTTTGAATTAATTGTGACTGTAGTTGTAACTGTCAGTTTATATGAACTAACAGTTTATTTAATATAATATACAAATGGGTATAGGTTTAAGGGTAGTGGTTGGGTTACCTGCTTAAAAATGTCTAAAAAGTGTAATGTAAATACAATTATTGTGGCTGTTTACATTAAAAAACATACCCCATCATTTATGTCATAATGGCAAAATTATACCCCAATATATAATTTAATCATGATGAAAAAATGCCCTTGCCCGTTGTGTCTGTGTAGTGATGCCAAAGGTTTGTCATTGAAAGCAATGGACTACACTGCACGTCAAAAATGATGCTAAAAAACACTATGCATTAAAAACCTTGATGCCAAGAGGTCCTAACCAAGCGTCCATATGACGAGTTGGGAGCGAGAGTGGGTTGGCTAATTCAAATAGGGCCGACATGAAAACAATGGACAAACCCATATTCCTCAAGGCTCAAGCCCATTTCATGCCAGCTCCACTATGAAATGTTGGCAAGGCAGTGATAGTCAGTGGGGTTCAGTGTTGTTTTAGACTCTCATTGTTTGGACAAAAACATTTGCAAGGTTCTTCAAATCATCTTTTATGTTCTACAGAAGAAAGAATGTCATAAAGGTTTGAAGTTACATGAGGTGAGAAAATGATTTTTGGGTGAACTATCCCTTTATATAATGTATGAGAAGTGAGCATGACCCACTTTTTTGTGCATTTTCTCACACAAAAAGTAAGAAAGAAGAGAAAGTAAGAGTATCATTTAGAGAAAAGTTAAGATTTCTTTGCTCAGCACTTTATAGAACTCAAAATAGAAGTCCCGAATCATAACATGATTGCACATTGGTTTACTTGTATGCCATGTCTCTTTCTATTAAAATTTGACCGGAAGCATTTTTATTTCGACGTTTAAGGACTGGATTATTCACTTGTCTAAAAGCACCCTGTATATGCCTCACATTTACATTCTTTAAGTGATTTGTTGAAGAGAGAGTGCAAGAGTCTCCTGTCATCTCACAGCACTGTTAATGTCTCAAACAGAGACAACCAGATTGAGTTGTAAAAAGAGAAAATGTGCTGAATCTACAAAGAAGTCAGGAACATTGCAAGTTCTTTGCAGTCTTATCAGTGCTCAGCAAAATCCAGCCCTCTCTCACTATTTGCAACTAGCAGCGTAGGCGTGCTATTCCTTTTTAATTAGTCACACTTGGCATTAAAGTGGTGCTCCCTGAGAAAATGAGTTTTTCAGGCTATGCACCAATGTTTTCTGAGGTCTTTATAGCTCCTTTTAATTGACAGGAGACACAATTAAATGACACATTTTTGCAGTTGTACTAAGTTTTAGCAGCAGTGGGGCTGCATCGGTGGGTTAAGTAAGGGATAATGTACATCCAGCCGGTTGTTCTCTCAAAATAACCCCCAACAGGGTGATGAGGACCCTGATGCGAAGCACAGTTGCTAGCGCGGCAAGTTCAAACTAGACGGACATTTAAGTGATACGGTATACAGTCATACCAATTATTACACAGCATTTCACCACATAAATAATTATGGAGATATTGATTTCCGATTAAACTGTTTTAAAATCGTACCTGTTTGTATCTTATAATCCAACAGTGTAACGTTACAAAACAATAGTCACAAAATGGCAGCAGCTGCGATTGTATGAAACAAGAGAGAGCGAGTCCACGATACTGGATGGCATAATTAAATAACTGTACACAAAATATTGATTCAACTGAGTTTTAATAATTTATCACCAAAATGTAAAACTTCCACAAAGAAAAAAACGTTCCTACCAACGTATAGTATGTATCAGTAACCCGGATGAGCCTGTGTTATCTGCTTTGAGAGGTTATCTGGGAATAGCTATCCCCTGGATGGCGCGTTTGACCAATCAGAATCAAGTATTCCACAGAGCCGTGTAATAATAAGAAATAACACTTAGCTTGAAGCCTTTATAATGCAATATAAAGGTATTCATAATGTATGTTGTAATGCATTATATCTTTTCATAAAGAATTGTAAACAAAATTAAACTGCATTATAGCATTTGCAGATTTCTTGCTACATCTGAAACTAGTTGTTTGTCATGTGTTTTAATGCATTATTCTTTCTAAAGGTGCAACGAAGAGATGTGGTTATAATTATTCATGAGATCATACAATTCATTATAAGGTGCATTACAATGCATAATTAATGTATTAAAACACTTTGCATTATATATATAAAGTGTTCGAGTAAATATCTTTAATCTTTAATAACAGTTGGTCTGTATTATACAATATATGTAATAATAATATACTGATATAAATGGATGTTCCTTTAACTATCGGGACTATTGGCCCTAGGGACTTAAAATAAAGCCTTAAAACACTTTTCAAACTAATTTATTTAATTTTTCCACTAACAGTGTCCAACAGTGGACACACATGCATCACAGAAGAATTCTGTGAACACTTTTGGAATAAAATGGGTGACTCCTTTGTCTTGCTAAGCCTGATTTCATAGCTAGCCTTTTATGTATCCTAAACACATAATTAATCAAAATTATAGCTTGATCGGAAATTAAGTACTCATAAGAAATCAAAATAGGCCTACTCATTTCACAATTTATATTTGAAGAGTTTTCTTCAAACTGTACCGTGTAGTCTGTTTTGGTTTTGTTTTCATTGTATTCTGTTCCTGTTTTGCCTGCCTTAGTTCTCTAGTTAGTTTCCCTGATTGTTAATCAGTTTCCACACCTGTTCCGTTTTATCCTTCATTACACTCTCGTATTTAAGCCCTGTGTTTTGTTCAGTTCTATGTCTGGTATCATCTTAGTATTATGAGGTTAAGTTATTCTTTTCTCCAGTTCAGGTCAGTTCAGTTCAGTTTAGTTTATTTATCCCTTAGGAAATTAGTTTTGCACAGGTGCTACACGTCACACACAAAAAAAACACTCAGACTAGTTACAGACTATTCAACATTACAGACTATTCAACTCCTGTATGTTTCCTTGTGAAGTTTATTATTATTAAAAGAAAGTCTTCGAGCCACACACGTGACACACACATCACATGTATCTCAATGTGCTTCACAGGCACTGTGGTCTCCTCGGTAACCTAATGCACTAACTTTATTAGAAGCAAAATTTTTTTTTTTTTTGTGGCTTGGAAATGATGCCCCAACTGTGGTATAGCTATATATTTTTAAAACATTGATAGAAATCCTTTTCACACAATAAATATGGAAATGGTTTATGTTAATTTCAGTATTTGTTTAGATTTTCATAGTTGTAGGCATGTTGTTATAAGCATAATGGTGTAAAATTCCTATTTTTGTGAAGGTCACATGAGTCAATTTTTTTTTAAATTGAGATTTATACATCATCTGAAATCTGAATAAATAAGCTTTCTGGAAAATCTGGAATCTGAGGGTGAAGAAAAATCGAAACATTGAGAAAATCGCTTTTAAAGTTATCCATGTGTTCGCGATTGTGCTGCATTCACTCACAAAAATAAATGTTTTATATATTTACGGTAGGAAATTTACAAAATATCTTCGTGGAACATGATCTTTACTTAAAATCCTAATGATTTTTGCCATAAAATAAAAATCTATAATTTTGCCCCATACAATGTATTGTTGGCTATTGCCACAAATATTCCTGTGCTAATTGTGACTGGTTTTGTGGTCCAGGGTCACATTTTAGAATTGAAAGTTTGGGACTGGGAAAAGGATAAAACAATAAAATCCATTCATGAAAGGAAATTGAAAAGAAATGAGTAATAATGAAGGTTTGGTGAAAAGTTTCCAAGAGAGTTTTAATGTGACCTTCATATAACATAAGAGAATAAAGTTGCAATCTATTAGTTAAGCTATAATAATAATCAACCACTGGGACGTCCAAATATATGAATAATATCTAAATATATAAAATTATAAATATATTAAGATACCCAGAGGTAGATAACAGATGGAGGTACCACATGATCCTTCTATTAAATTTTAATTAAACAGGAACAAAGTTAATGCTTAACTAAACTAAACAGGCTCCAGGATTTTATGGCAAAAGATTTTGCATGTGATGTTTTTGTACCTCAAAGGTACCTGTATTGTACTGTATCTTTTATTCTATTGTTTGTCATTTTATGTGATTTGTGGTAAATGTTGCTCTCTTTTGTTTTCTAGTGCCCTCTCGAAAACATAGCGCCTCCCACTGGAGACTCCAGAACATTGCCCAGGAATCCGTTGAAAGCTCTGACGAGGAGTTTTTTGACGCCCGGGGTAAGAGTTGATCTTGTTCCTGATTAATATTTATTAGTGGAAAGTGCTGGTCCTTTTAGGATTTGAATTTTAAAAACTCACTTGGAAGATATTTTAAAGACCCCCTGTGGTGAAAATCAAGTTTTTAATGTTGTTTATATGTCTATGTGTTTTTTTTTTATATGCTTTAAAACCATGTGCAAATTCACAGGTCAACACAATTGCTGAGTATTTTCTCATAATGCATAGAGGTCACAACAGTGGACAGCTATTAAAAAAGCATTTTCTTGAATTTGCAAGGGTTTTGATGGTATAGTTGGACATCAACCTCTACAGTGGATCCTGTTGCATCATCCTATACATTGCAACCAAGTTGCAAGCCGTTGTGTTTCGAGTTTTTCCCCCTCCAAACCAAGATGGCCAATCGTCAGTCAGAAATGCCAAGTTGCTCCGGAATATCCACCCATTCCTTCTATCCTAGGAGACTCTTGTAGGTAAAAAAAAATATTGCAGCATCAAGCAATATCTAATGAGTCATATCACAGTTACATTTTCCAAGTTTTGATTTTAGATTGGGAGAAAAATCAGATTTATCATCTGTCCGCTATAGTGGACCTCATGCATCAATGGCTATATTTCAGCCACAATTCATACTTATACTATGAATATTGTTTTTGAAAATACTTAATCTGCAGTAACTTTTTTTGACTGTAAATAAATGTATTTGTATTATTAGAATGTAATTTTCATTGACATCAAAAAAAGTAATGTGATTACATAATGTATGTGACTTGTAATGCATTACTTTACTTGTTAGATCAAAAAGTAATCTGATTATGTAATGCATCTTACTTGTAATACATTACTTTACTCGTAACATTAAAAAAATGTGATTACGTAATGCACTTTACTTGTAACACATTACTTGTAACATCAAAAAAGTAATCTGATTGTTATGCATGTTACTTGTAATGCGTTACCACAATGCGTTAACACAATTGCGGAGTAAAACACGCACTGCATTTCAGATGAAAAAAAATATTTTAATATTTTTTATAAACAAGGTTTTCTCAGAGGAGGGCTATGCAAGAAATGTGTCCATCTCTAACATAATCAGAATTATCAGCTAATAAGGGTAAATTGACATACTCTGGTACACTGGAGGGAGCATCTGAGTGGTTTCCACAGTTGTACCTTGACAGGCTGTAGAAATTTCTGATGGAATCACGTCCTCATGTTCTGATATCAAAGATACGCAAAGTTCATCTTGTATGAAGTTCAATTGCCTTTGCAATATTTCACATTTATATTTTTTTTGTATATTTTATAGTTTTCACATGATTTGATATCATTTTATTAATTAGTTTGTTAAATACAAACATCGGTCAGTCAAATACCCGGTCATCCGCCTTCTCACGCATCCCCTGCTGTTCGTCGAGTCAGGTAAGTGCTGCACTGCACACTCAGACCCTCCTTCGGGCCGCCTCCGGGCCTCTCGAGATGGGTCCCTGTTCTCCACCTCGCTGCCCCACCTCGGGTACGTCTGTGGTCTCTGGCCCCTGGCATGGTATGTGTAAGCCTGAAGTGCTTCCTACCGCTCCACTTGGCCCTGAGTTGACCAGCAGACTCGGCTTGCGATTCATTTCGCTTGGCTTCCGCCCTGGCTCAGTGACATTCTTCACACCTAGGTGTTGACCTAAATGCTCCTAGAATTAGTGATATTCATCACACCTACGTGTTGAGCACTGCTCCTGTCCTGTGTGCGCACGTCACAGTCCTACTGGTGAAGGACGCGATGTAGCCTCTTCCTCAGCCGATATGAAGACCAGTTTCTTTAACCTGTACTTCATTGTACCCTAGATATGTGGTATGTCATGGCCACCTTGGACCTGTGTCAATTGAAACGGGCCCTTTTTCGAAAGCCTCCGTTTAATTACTAACACAGAGATGCATTTTCAAATGCTCTGTCGCCAAGGTTGCCCTGCAGCGTTTGACCTGAAGGACAGTACTTCAGATATCTATCCTTCTGCTCCACAGACCTTCTGTGTTCTTGCGTTCTTAGGTACGAAGTATCAGTACAAGTCCTACCCTTCGAGTGCTCCATAGCCAGTTGGGTCTTCAGGTCAACTGGGAGAGAGTAATCTCGCCCACGGGTTGAGTATCTCTTTTTCAGTTCAGGAGATGGACTCGGTTCAACACATCTCTTTAAGAAGAGTGTGTTAGGCTAGTGCCAGAAGTGAGAAAGGGTCCCCACTGAAAATATTTTTCAGAGGCTCCTGGGGCATATGGCAGACGCAGCCGCTTGGCCTCCTCCATATGAAGACAGCTTCAGCACTAGTTTTATGATCGAGTCCCGAGGTGACCGTGGCAGAGCGGCACGCCCTGTGTGATAAAGGATCACCCCGGCCTGCCGCCAAACTCTCAGCCTGTGTTCAGACCTTCAGGTCCACTAACACCGACTGAGGGGCTATGTACAAAGGGCATGCTTTACCAGAGGCCTGGGCGACCTCCGACTGCATTGGTATTTGTTACCTCGAGTTAGCAGTTCACCTCGCTTTGAGCCACCGCTGCTCAGCGAGCTGGTACTGGTCTGAAAGGACAACATCGCGACCTTTGCGCTAAGCTTCCCTCGCATGTCACAACTCGCCCGTCACCTCCTCCTTGGTGTCAGAAGCTTCTGAGGTCGCTTTATTCCACTATAAAATTCTTCCGGCCTGCTCAATCGTGCCGCCAACGAGCCATGGCCAGGGAGAGTGCAGACTCCATCCCCTGGCGGTCCAGCTGGGTAGGGAACACTTCGGGGTCGCACAGTTACATCTGTTGCCTCTCCGGACTCGTCCTTCTGCCAGTTGTTTCTGTCTGAGCGGACATCCCTTGGACAGACACTGGCTCTCAGCTGACCCCGGGGCCCCGCTGAAATGCGTTCCCCAGTGAGCCTTTGGAAGAAAGCGGCTATGCGATTCATTATCGCTTGGTGCAGCTCAAGTTCAGTGATTTTCATCACGCTCAGGTGTTGAGCAGAAATGCTCCTGAAACTCAGTGAACTATCACACTCAGGCAGCTTTAGTGGCGTGTTCAATGGTTATCCCCATCCCCATTCAATGGTTATCCCCATTCATTGGTTATCCTGTTTGCGTATGCAACTCCCGTTCCCTAAACGAGGGAACGGAGGACGTAGTCCCCTTGCCACTACCGCTGGACCACCGCTGACTCCGAGTTACGCTCGGCACCTCAGCGAAAAAGCAACTAGTGCGTGCATCCACTTCCGTATTTATACCCGCGGGGGCGGAGTGTGTGATGTCATCACGCACGCCAATTCCCATTGGCTCGTTCAATAGTACTCGAAGATGATTGGCTCCCTGGCGTGATCCCCATTCAGTCGACGTCGACTACGTCCTCCGTTCCCTCCTTCAGGGAACGGGTGTTGCATACGCAACCAGGACGTTACATTCAAGCTATTTTAAGGCATGAAGAAATTATGTTCACAGGGTGGATTTTTTTTTTAAATATGTAATTTTGATTATCAAAAATTGTTGACTGCAGGCTTTAAGTTGCTGGAGGACAAAAGACTCAAAACAATTGTTAGTCAGTTGAATTACAGAGATTTTCATTGGAACTCAAAAGTAGCTGAAATCCCTTATGGAATTAAGTCAGCACACAGCTCAAACAGAACAAGACTGAAGAGACTATCAAGCTATTTCTGAAGGCTGTGTGGCTTACAAACATTGAACAGAGGGGATATTCTGGAGGAGCCACTTATCTACATACTTCAAATGAAAACACACCACAAATCAAACCTAAATGGAGCAAGAGCCTCTCAAATACCATTTTTAATGAATCAAATTCCATGTCCTTTATTGTAAGATGGATTTGACATCACCATGTAGATGTACCTGAGGTTGTAGAAACTGCATTTCATTTGCAAAGAAATTTATGACGGCTGATCCATTGCGATCTTTCTTCGACTTGACAGCCAGTCACAAAACAAGTTAAAGAAAGGGCTAAAGTAATACATAGCAAACAACACACACGCAGACTGGTGTTACAGTCCACAAGGACATGCAAATGTGAAACACATTTAAATCAGTTGTACTTGTGCAAAAATGTGAGCATGGTATTCAGGCTCAGATTTCCATTTGTAAAAATAAGAGTTATTCCCTCAGGTTCTTTAAAACCATTTCACAATGAAATTCTGAAGTAATGCCGGACAACTTATTGATGATTCGCTTGCATATGTTGATGTCATTTGTTGTGTCTGTTGGGTAGCAACCAGCAGGATTATAATTGGTTCAATTCAGTTATTCATGAGGTGCAAATTGCCCTGTGGTATTTTTCAAGCATCAAGCACTCTCAAGTAGCGTTTGTGTGATTTTTTTTAATGGGAAAATGGTTCTCTTGTTAATCCCATAAAGGCACTAAAGGCACTGCCATATTTCGTTCGCTTCCCTGTCTTTTCTTACAGGTATTAGGCTAGATTGCTATCGAATGTGGAGTACCTGTGAGTGACTATGGCTGTAATTTCCACAGAATCATTTGGGGAGTTCGGAATCGTAGCATATGTAAAAGGTTTGTGGAAATGAAGCATTTGGAGCCCTGCATAACTTTCCACATTCCACATTCATTTCGATCTTAGTTGAAAGTTGTGAATGGAAATAATACATGATAAGGTCATGAACAGGGTAGCGGTTTAATATTTCTTGTGCGCGGTAAGAATGCAGAATGTAATACATAACATTTTTACATCTAGAGTAGAAGGTTATGCATGTATTTTATTCTGCTTTTGATTTCACATCCCATACCTACAGCATTCCGGTGCTAATGTGGAAGTTGGCCCAAATATTTAAGGAACTCATCAGTAAAGGGCTGAAAAGCAGGGCCACCCATTTGTCTGCATCATACTGTTATCTAGATATGATGCTATGGGCACACAGCCATTGAAGCTGTGCCCATTTATTACTGCAACACTTGTCAGACTGTGCTGTACGCTGCCAGCAGGTATGACGTTAAATAAGGATGATCTTGAATGCCAATTAGCCTCCTCTCTCTGGTCAATAGTCAAGTTGCATCTCTGCATGATCATGATTTGGGGTTTGATACTGTTTGATAGGAACGTTGAAGGATTAGTTCACCCACAAAGGAATATTCTGCCATCTTTTACTCACCATCATGTCATTCCAAACCTGCATGACTAAAAGTGGTCCACATGAATTGTACACTACTTTAAAAAGTCTTCTGAAGATGATAGCTTTGTGTGAGAAACAGAACAAAATGTAATTTGTTATTAATGGAATAACTGATTCGTAACCAAATGATTATTTTGAGTCAGATCTTTACAATGAAACAGGTGATCTGCTTCATAATGTCACGTTTTCAGTGTGTTTAGTTCAGTTTTGAGATCTTGTTTCCCCCCGTCTTTGTGATTTTGGTTCAGTCCTGTTAGTTTTCCCGCTCCTCGTTTGTGTTCAGTTTCTTCACCTGTGTTCAGTTAATTATCCCATTAGTCCCAGTTCTTTTAAGCCCTGTGTTTTCCCTCAGTGTTTGTGGGTTGTTGTCCTTGTATGGTTGTGTTTTCCCTGAAGTTCCTGGAGTTTGTTATTTCGTTCCTGTATGTTTATAGAAGTTTGTTTTGGAAGTCCTCGTCTTCAGCTACCTGCACACAACCCTGACAGAACAACCAACCATTAAAAAAAAAAAAAAAGAAAAAAGGAAGATGGAGATCTGGAAGCAAGCCTTTGTGGGAACCCGCCAAGCTGTGTTCCATGGGACCCGTGGAGGCCGCAGTAGAGGCGGTGGTCGAGAGGAGTCCCGACACCTCTGGCCTCTCTTCGATCCTGGGTTGGTGGTGTCCAGTCCAGCCAAGCCTTCGCCGCTGGTTCCATCCAGCACCAGGCCCTCTTCGCCGCTGGTTCCATCCAGCACCAGGCCCTCTTCGCCGCTGGTTCCGTCCAGCACCAAGCCCTCACCGCTGGTTCCGTCCAGCCCAGCCAAGCCCTCTTCACTGCTGGTTCCGTCCAGCCAAGCCGATCCAGTGCCCGCTGATCCTGCGCCAGAGCCCGCTGATCCTGCGCCAGAGCTTCACGCCAGCCACGTCCAGCCAGATACCGTCCAGCCAGCTCTGGAAGATACAGTGCTGATTACGGCGATCTTGTGTGTGTGGGCTACATACACAACGATCATGGCCCATTCGTCCAGTCCAAAGCCCTCTTTGCCACTGGTCCCGTCCAGGCAAGAGCCTTCACAGCTGGTCCCGTCCAGCATAGAGCCCAGCTCCAAGCCCTCATTGCCGCTGGTCCTGCCCAGCTCAAGGCCTTCATCGCTGATCCCACCCAGCCTCCCTCTCCCACCTCCGGTGTTGGTGTCTTCATGCTCTACTGTTTTGCCTCTACTGAGCCCTGTTGACCCTACTGAGCCCTGTTGACCCTGCTGCCCATCCACAGCTACCCGCCAGTGTTGCTGTGGAGCTGCCTCCGGGACTCCAGGCCTCAGCATCGCCCTGGTCAGTGGATCCCCTGTCCTCGCCTCAATCCCTTGAACCTCTGACTCCACCTTGGTCCTCCGACCCTGCAGCTTCTCTTCAGCTCATTGTGCCCTCACCTCCGCCGGGTCTTGTCAGCCCTATAGCTCCACCAGGCTCACTCCTCCTTCCTTTCTCGCATTGGTCAGCTGTCACCCTGGTTCCACCTCGGGACTCCGTGCTGCCGGCTGCGCCTCTGCCCTGCATCCCTCCTGCTCCTCAGTCGTCCTCCCTCGCACTGGTTACGCCACGGGCTTCCATAGCCCCTTCTCCGCCTCGGTCCCATGAGCCTGCAGATCCGCCTTGGCCCTCCAGACCTGTGGTGTCGCCTCGGCTTGGGGTCTCTCCGGCTCAGTTGGGGATCCCTGGAACTCCTGCTAGGCATTCGCCACCGTGGCCACCTGAAGGTCTTCACCGCCATGGCCGCCCGAGGGTCCGACAGCTCCGCCCTGGACGCCCGAGGGTCCGACAGTTCCGCCAGGGCCACGCCCTCAGCCTGCTCCGTCATGGACACACCCACAGCCTGCTCCTCCATGGCCACGTCCACAGCCCGTTCCACCCCGGTTCCCCGAGCTGTCAGCTCCGCCCTGGAAGCTTCCCGTCCCTGCACCACTATGCCCTTGTCAGCCTCCAGGGCGCCCACCCTCCCACCCCTTTGGATGTTATACAGCGCGAGGACGCGCCTTCGGGGAGGGGGAGGTTCTGTCACGTTTTCATTGTGTTTAGTTCAGTTTTGAGATCTTGTTTCCCCCGTCTTTGTGTGTTTTTTTTTTTTTTTGTTCAGTCCTGTTAGTTTTCCCGCTCCTCGTTTGTGTTCAGTTTCTTCACCTGTGTTCAGTTAATTATCCCATTAGTCCCAGTTCTTTTAAGCCCTGTGTTTTCCCTCAGTGTTTGTGGGTTGTTGTCCTTGTATGGTTGTGTTTTCCCTGAAGTTCCTGGAGTTTGTTATATCGTTCCTGTATGTTTATAGAAGTTTATTTTGTAAATAAATCCGCTATTTTTGGAAGTCCTCTTGTCCTCGTCTTAAGCTACCTGCACACAACCCTGACACATAAAACCAGTTTGAATGATTTGTTTACAAATTGGAATGATTCGTTTCAACGAGCCGCTTCAAACTCACTAACTACAGTAAATGATTCTGGTGCAGTGGTTAACAAAACAGAATTTTTTTTTTTTTTACAATGAATTGGTCGATCCACTTTACAAAACCAGTTTAAACAAAATGGGGCTGTCCCAATACCCACACTTGTGGGCACACTATATTCACACAATCTCTAATACTGCATTGGAGTGGTATTTGAGGTAAAGTATCTCATCAATCATGTTCTGGAACTCATGTGCCTAAGATGTCAAGAAAAACTTTACAGTTTAAGTTAAATTAAGCATGATATATAATTTGTTAGTAAAACAAAGTGTTGGTGTAAAGATGAGTGTGTATTTTTTTAAAAACTGATTTTATCACTTAATTAGAAGCATCACAAATACTAAATAAATTGTCGTCTTTTATATAACTACTACTGAACAGTCATTTAAAAGGTAATTTAAAAGTGCAAGGTATTGAAAATCAAAATGTTTAAATAAAGCTTTATAAAAACTTTACTTGCAATTTTACTCTACTGTGTTGTAAGTGTTTCCCATCAGGTAATCACAAGTTCTACTTACACTTGTGGTCTTCATGCCCAATTGGGCCAAATACAGGAAATGCATCATGTGAGTAGATAAGAGCTCAAATGTAAAGACTTCAAGTGCTGTTATTTGTTTACAAACTGGAATTATTTGGTTCAATGATCCAAAAATCAAAATCGATGATCAATGATTGAAATCACTAACTCATTGATTCGGTTGCATTGGTTAACCAAATGATTCTTTTGAGTCAGATCTTTACAATAAACCTAATGACAAAAGTAGTTAGTTCAATGATCCAACTCTACTCTCCAACTCAATGATTCAGTTGCAGTGGTTAAACGCTCACTGTAGGGGAAGATTATCAGAAGACTATGAGATTATCAGTGACTAATAACTTAAATTTGGTCTGTTTCTCACTGGAAGCAAACGTCAGGCTTGGCATATATGTAACTTTTTGTTTTGGGTAAGAGTCATTTAGGTTTTACATGACATGAGTGTATAGGTAAATAATGACAGAATATTAAAGTGAACTGTTCCTTTTTTGGTAACAAAGATAGTCAGTTAGGTTTTACATGACTGTTAAATAGGGGTGTAACGGTACACAAAAATCACGGTTTGGTACGTACCTCGGTTTTAAAGTCACGGTTCGGTACGTTTTCGATACAGCAAAAAGTAAGAAATGCCAGAGAAATTTCCTATTTGTTAAAAGAAAAAATATTTTTTAAATAAGTGAGTTTTCCTACATCTTGAAACTTTCAGGTTTATAAATGGGGGTCATCTTTGAAGGATGAACAAATAATGTTTTGGTCATCACATTAAAAATAACATTTAAATATATGAAGAGTTTAGATGCAAAAGCCATTTGAAATTTTCTTCTAGAATGATCATTTTTATCAAGCTTGTATATTTAAGTTCAGTAATTTCACTTAAATGGCAATGAAGATTGCCTATTAATTGTCATTTGAGTGAAATTACTGAACTTAAATGTACAAGCTTCATAAAAATGATCATTCTAGAAGAAAATTTCAAATGGCACTTATAGAGGCTTTTGCATCTGAACTCTTCATATAGGCTATTTATTATATATAATATTTGAGTTTTGAAGTGCTGGAAAAAGATGTGTGAAGTACTTGAAAGCATTTCACTATTCCAGCCAAACTGGTTACAGTTAGTGTTACTGTATATTAAATCCATGGTGAATGTTGCTGGTCTGTGGACGTAAAGTATTACTAGTTCATTCACGGCACAATGTTTCTCCTGGTGTCCACGTCAGCGCTGTTTGATCTAATAGAGATCTACGGTTAATAACGGAGAAATTTGAATGCTTCTCACTAGATCTCGCAGCGATGTTATTACTTCAGTGGCGAACTCAAATGTTTTCTTTACTGGATCTCTTAGCGCTGTGTTGTAACGGTTGTAACAGTGTCGCTTGATCGAGATTGGCTCCTGCTGCACAAATGTTGCTGCTCCGAACTGATAAACGGTCCGTGAAGCACAATAGCGCAGTTTCGTTCCGCTTTTATTACGCTTGCCATTTGATGTTGCGCAACGTTGTGGTGATCGCGCCAGCGCAAATTTTGTCGGCAGGAAAAATGGTCCAAGGAATCGTTCGGTTTGTATGCGTACCGAACCGGAAGCCTCGAACCGAAATGGTTCAATACGAATACATGTACCGTTACACCCCTACTGGTAAATAATGACAGATTATTAAGGTGAACTGTTCCTTTAAGAAAAATCATCTGTACATCGCATTATTCAGTTTGTACTGGTCAAATACATAATTAATGATTTGGCGCTCATTGAATGACAAAACCATGCCAACCTGATTATATTTTCACATTAGTATGCTGATTCAGTGTGTCTGCCCTGAGGTTTGTTTTGTTTTGCTTTCTCAGTTTCTTGCCGGAGCTTGTCTCATTCCCTTTTTTTTTTTTTTTTTTTTTTTTCTGTCCTGGCCCTTTATTTGCCATTCTTGCTTGTAGCTTTGCCTGTCATTTTTCTAAAAAAAATCTGAACAAGTTGTTGGCAAAATGTTCTTAAGCTACCCATCAAGTTGTCAAGACTGAATCTGTATAAGACAATTGACAAGATAACAGAGCTTCTCTATTTGATTCTTCAGGCTTGTGATGCTCTTGCAAATATTCATATGGCTTTTTTTGCATTAATTTTCTTCTTGTACCTACCTACACGTCATCACTCAATTTTTTTATCTATCCATCTGTATCTCTCTGTATCTATCTTTTCACACCTTGCCCTTTATTAAGATGCAAACACGTGCACTGTAAAAATGTAATACAATGTTTAGCTTTGCACTAGATTCAAGGGAACACAATTATCTTTGAGTTTAAATTTAATAACTGTAGCCAAATTGGATTTGTTTGTTCCCTAAATGTTAAAAAAAATCTTGTCATAGCAACTACAGATTTTCAATTAGCAACTGAGGAATCTTTCATTTGCTCTTTTCTTTAACTTTTTTAAATGACTTTTTAAAAGATATTTGTCTAAGATATTGCAACATTAAAAATATTTCATTGCAACAAAATGCAATTCTTTTTCAAAGACACACAATTAAGATAAAATCAAAAAGGGGAAATATTATCCTGTGACAGTAACCATATATTTTATTCATGTGGGGAACTCACAAACCCTTAACAAATCAGCAGTATAGTTTAATATGTAAATCGTAGCAACATAAAAAGCCTTGTTTCATAGATATTGCAATGTTTGTCTAAATTTATGGGTGACTGTAGCTGTGTCCCAATGTGAAGGCTGCATCCTTTGAAGGCTGCAGACTTCGAAGGATGCAGCCTATTCGTCCTTCGAAGGACGCACCATGTAGCCTTCGTAGGATTTCCTAATTGCACAACCAGGTGTTCCCTATTACCCCTCCTGGAGCCAAGCAACAGTGCGAGAGTACAGCTGCCATCCTGATTATTCATTTGATAAAATTGAGTAAACAGCTATGGAGCCAGAATTGGCTATTGTCATTTTTATGTTTTATATTTTACTGGAGGACATGGGGAGGATGTTTCAACCCTGGCACCGCCAAGGGCTTAGCCAAGACCATGGCCAGTTGTATATTGAGCTGCATGGTTTGCTGCGTCCCGTCCTGAATTGCCGGATTACACTTTAAACTGTTCAAGTATTGGGTGTTAACTAACGTAAATAATTTAATGAAATATGAAAAGAAAAGAAAATATACATATATATATATATATTCAAATGTTCACTTATATCTTACCTTGATGCGATTTTGAATCATAAAATCATAAAAGGGAAAAACCCTGACAAGTAGTTTTTTTCCTGCACAATACACACCTTTACTTTTACTCTTGATACCTTAAGTACATTGGAGTATGCAAGGTAATTTTGCTTAACTAAGGTTTGAAATATATGTAGTAAATATATATATATCTAGTAGTTTTTCCCCAATGCGGTATTAGTGGTTATTAAAAGTACTTTAGCCTAATAAAGTATCTTAATATTTTTTCCATGAGTCAACCCTGCAAACCTGTTGGTAGACAACTTAGAGGATAGTGGAAATATCCACTCAACATCCACCAGCAGGAGGCCTTACCAGGGTCTCTATTGTGGAGCCCATCCCGGTCCAGCAGTACATCAGGGTCTCCCTGCTCAGCTGAATAAAAGTCTACTTCGTTTTTTCTTATTTTATGTACTGTAAATGTTGATTTTGAGATGTTGTAAATAGTTGGAATAAGTACTTTTATGTAACCCAGAACAAATTCTTTTCATTTACCAATTTTAATTGAAAAAAGGTATAGAATTATTTCCCTGATTACTCTACTCCCAGGAGTTCGGGAGAAGGTCCGCTGGGACGGAATAAGTCTACTACTAGTAGCACCGTACTGGCCGAGCTGACTGACTCTCGGACCTGGTGTCCCACCTCGACGGCTCTCCCTCAGAGATTCCGGTCAGGAGGGACCTTCGGTCTCAAGTGGGAGGGGTGACCCTTCACCCCAGCCCAGAGATATAGAATATACAGATATTTGGCCTCTGAGGGGGCCCAACTCGTAGACTTTGGTCTCTCAACTGAGGTTGTGGAGACCATATTTCACTCCAGAGCTCCCTCCACTAGGAAACTGTATGTGTTGAAGTGATGGGTTTTCACTTCATAGTCCGGATCTCGGACAGTGGGGCCCAGTTAACTGCCCGATTGGTACAGTGCTGGAATTACTGTGCGTTTGGTTTCCGCAGGTTTATCCCCTTCCACACTGAAGGTGTACGTGGCGGCCTTAGCTGCCTACCATGTCCCTTTTGGTGGTGTATCCCTGAGGGGGAACCTGTTGGTACACGTTTCCGCCGTAGTGCTTGTAGGCCAGGACAGGAGTATGGCGGCTTAGAAAGCCTTATTATATAAAGAGGTATCCCTGCAGGATGTGGTATGCGACAGGCTGGACTTCTCCACTCACATTCGTAAGGTTTTACATCTTCAACCTGGGCGATGCCCCAAGATCAAGTTGCTCCTGTCTTAGTTGTGCTCTCAGTATTCACACAGACAGGCTCTGGTTCGTATGGAGTTCGGGCATTCTCGTTCCCAGAGCGTCATCGACGCAGCACGAGTTCCCTACGGCTCAGGTTACGACTGTAACCCTAGTTCCCTGAGAAGGGAACGAGACGCTGCATTACTTTGCCATACTCCCTGCATTCCTGTGATCGACTTGCTTCGGCTAAATCGAAGCTAACAGCGCTCAGACCGGATGTGTTTTTATCCTTTCCTTGTCGTGACTTCACCTGCCCGTAACGCTCACTCTCGCCATTGGACTAGTTGACACAAGTGCTTCAGACGTAATCACAAAGGGGCGTTCCTAAAACGTCATCGACGCAGCGTCTCGTTCCCTTCTCAGGGAACTAGGGTTACAGTCGTAACCTGAGACATTGTCCATAGCTGCATGGTTTTGAATGGAACTAATGGCACAATGCATGATGTAGGCACAATTAGTTGTTGCATTTAAACACAGACTTTACACACTCAGCCATATGATCATTGTATCTGACTAAAGTAGGCTAGCCTTCTTCGAAATAGCCTTCTGGGGACAAAACGCCTCTGGAAAAAAGCAGATAACACAGAGGGCCCTATCTTGCACCCGGCGCAAATGACTTTGTACACTGACGCATGTATCATTCCTATTTTGCACCCGCGCAAAGCGGACTTTTCCCTCCACAGACGCACGTCGGTTAACTAAGAAATACACTTGCGCTCCCCGGGGCGGTTCAGCGCAAAGAGGAGGCGTGTTCCGGCGCAAACTTTCCCTCATGCTATTTTGCTGTTCTATAAAACAATTGCGCCACTGACCAGAAAAAACCTAGTCTAAAGTCAGTGGCGTGTTGCGCGTTGTTCATTATGCTATTTTAAGGGCGTATGCTTGACCATAATCAATGTAGCGTGTGCACAACGCGCATACACTTTGAGGGTGTACTCACACTAGGCACGGTTGCCATGAACCGGGCCCGAGTACGATTGTCCCCCCTCCCCACTCCCCCTCTGGCCTGCACTCACATAGGGTTTCAGCATTCGTGCCGGAGCACGCTTACGTCATTATGGTGCGACGGTTTCGGGATAAACAAGAAGAGCGGCTGTGCCGACTTTAAGTGAAAGTAAGCCTCGTACTTTGGGATATGGCCCAACACAGTGCATGCGCGCGCACTGGAATAACGTTACCGCGATATAAATAGCGCGTTAACGCCCCCACTGTTCTTTTCAATGCGCGTATTAAAGTTTCATGCGCAGAGACCGAGCAAGCCGTACCTGTTCCGTGCTCCAGCACGGTTAGCGCTCACACTGCATGCGAACCGCGCCCGAGTCCAACTGAACCGTGCTCTGGCCCACCTCTTCCAAGCGGGCCAGGGCCGGCTAATCGAGCCGCGCCCTGGCACGGTTCGGAGCACTCACACTAGTCAAATGAACTGGCTTTGGTGGTCAAACGCACTCGGGCACGGTTCAAACTGGCTAGTGTGAGTACACCCTGATTCTCTCATCTAAGCAGCAGTTTTCATTTTTGCAAATCATACATTATTACGATAGATAGATAGATAGATAGATAGATAGATAGATAGACAATTTATTATAAAAGCATACATATAGCTTACACATTTACCCAAATTATCATACGGCTGTTTAACAGAAGTTAATTTGGGTGGGTTTCTCCATCCCCAATGTCACTTCTCTGTGTTTTACGGCCCTGACGAGAACGTTGCTCTCCTCGGCTGTGAACCGCTCCTGGCGCGCGCCTGGCAAATCCGCCGTTATAATAGGAATCCGCTTTAGAACAAGCGCGCCTGCTCTTAAAGGGAATGTGAGATGACGCTCTGATTGGTTTATTTCACGTTACGCCCAAACCACACCTATGAATAATGAAGCTACTTCATACCAACCCCTTTTAGATTTGCGCCTGGCGCAAGAGGCATTTATCCCGCCGGGAAAATAGCAACAGCGCCGGGATCCACCCACAAAGTTACTTGCGCTTTGCGCTTTGACACTTGCGTTTCAGATCGTTGAAATAGGGCCCATAGTGTGCTTCAGTGGGAAGTTGTCCTAAACATAAAGAATGCTTCAAACAAACATTAAGCGCTCCAAACAAAAGCATATGTTTTAACGCGGCTGGCCGTGTCAGGTGGATGCGTGTGCTTTAAATGCATTTGAGAATTATTTTCCCAGCACACAACTCCCATTTTACGGTTGTATTCCTGTAAATGTTAGAAAGTCACGCAATTATTCCATTTTGCATACAAGCCTTGTCCAGACATTAAGCAATTCTCTGCTAAACTTCACAGAATTCAGTGGACAAGCGCTGGCGCGCTGGCGCAATAATTCTGACTAAAATAAACATTTTGCTAAATAATTCTAATAAGACATTAAATGTAGTTCTAAAATTCTTCATGTAACAATTGTATTTTTTATGAGAGGAGTAACTGTAAAGGCACTATTGTAATGCAGTAGGCCTATAAATATAATATAATTACTAAGGGTGCGCATTGTTTGGATGACAACATTGGGCAGAATGTGGATTTATTTTTTAAATAATGGATTAAAAGTATTGAGTATTGTTTTTTTTATCAAATAATTAATTATCAAAATAATAATTCAAATAATCATTTTTTGAATATTAGCATGGCCATATTGCTCCATATTGCAGTTACTGGTGGCATTCTATTCCATACTCTACATATTCCCCCTTTTTTAGCACATTTTGGTGCCTTGGAAGCAACATCTTATATTCATTCAAACATGAATAATCCTCTAATTGGCTGTAATGAAACTGGCTAATGCTGTAGTTGCAGATGGCAAGAAAACGACCCCATGGCCTTTAGCAGCATACTAATGACTGACTGATAAGAGCAAAATAAAGTTTATAGACTTTTTTCCCCTCAAATTATTATAGGAGATAGAGTTCATCCTTAAAAACTGGCTAATTTACAATCGGAGGAAAACACGGAGAGAGTGATCCATCTTCATTAGTTCCTTATCATCTTATTCCACAGCCTCTCCTTCTTCCCTGCCTGCTCCCTGCTATCTCAGTGGTCTATTTTTGGCTCCATGATTTTTTTTTTTGCCCCTTTGTCTGTGTGTTGTACCAAACCTCTTTTAAATGATTCCCCAAGAGCATTTTTTCTCTTACCTATGTGTTAAGGACACTGCATAAAGACATGGCCTAAAAAATAGTCATTTTTTAATAAAAGAAGCCCATAGTCTAGATGATTTAAAACAAAATTGTGGTCTAATACACAGACCTATACACTTCTAAAAATGGCTACAGAAGGCAAAATCCTAAAGTCTATCTGAGTGAATGGCTGTCAAATGTGAAGCTTAAAGCACTTTACACAAAATAGGGCCTGAAACTTACACATGTGTATATATATATATATATATATATATAAACAGGATGATGTAAGGATTATGGAGCGTTAAAAACTCTGATGTAATGTGTGCTTCATTCATGCTGGTAGCCGGAGGTGCCCTCAACACAAGAAAGTACAATACTCATAGAAATAATAATACTTTATGAGGTTACAAGAATTCCCTTATATGGACAAAGGCATCCAGCTATCACTGTAGCTGAATATAAAGCAGATAAAAAACATTTTGAATAATGAGACATGAAATAAACACACAAATGTGACAATGTATGGTTTACGTATGTTTTTCAAGCCATTTCGGGTATTTTCATAAGAATGTTATTATAACTCAATGCTAATTCACATAGCCTATCACAGTATAGAATAGTATAAAATATTATTTTCTCTCATTCTATGAAAAGAAGGCATTTCAGGGGCCAGTTGCATAGCCATTATTTTAAGACTGTCTTAACTCGTTCCATGCAATTGATGGAAATTTACATAATTTGTGAGAAAACACTACCAGAATTTTGAAAACACACATTGACAGAAAACACATTGACAGAATTTTCCAGCCCTCCGTGTTTTCACTGTTGTGCTT